>JAQISU010000155.1:16757500-17277500 GCA_029339505.1 Unio delphinus | reverse complement strand
TTATTTTCTTAATTTTAATTGTCGATTAAATGTTATTATGTAAAGAATCATCTTTTATTTTACACAGAAAATAACATCAACAAGTGTAAGAACATTTGAATGTGTTGATGGAATGTTATTTTGAGAAGTTTGTTGGTTTTTACGTTTTTGCCAAGTCTTAACGGCCAGTCTATTGTCTGTGAATTTATGACCAAATATGTTCATATAACATTTATTTCTCAAATAAGAGATATTACACCATTGTTACGACACTATGGTTTTCAACAGAGTAACATAAAGAAGCAAAACCAGCAAGTTTTGTAACATCAATAAATAATTTAATTCTCTAAATGAAACTTTAAGAGGAACCTAGAGTATTGTGATCTAAATCCCAAGGTTTTCTCATAAGTTCAAACGTAGAATGTTCCGAATGAAGTCCAAGAAGCTTGATTGTGCCAATTCTGCAATAGTCTTAATGTATCACAATGATATAATCCGGTATATCTTTGAACGAGTCTTTAAAAATCCCAAAGCATTGTTTTAGCCCTACATTTCAATGATCATTTATAATTTTTATGAATAATTTAAATAAAAATATATCTCAAATTATAACTGAAAAAAAAACCAAAAGTGATTACACTAGACAAAAGTTATAATATGTTTACAACCTTAGTCTGATAAAGAAAAAGAAACCTATGACAGAACAAGATAACCAGAACGTTCATTTTCCAACAAATTCGTAAACATGTTCATTCAAATAATTAATTTGTAGTAATTCCAATGCTACAAATCATGTAGACAATGTAATTTTCAATGGGAAAAGCAAGATCCTGATATCAGATCCTAGTAATTATTTTGTTTACAAATGACATTATCTTGAAGCATAATATGCAATCATGGACAATAGTTAGCTTTGCAATATGTTGATTACAAATGACCCTTATAATCTACAATCACAGTCTATTAAATACACACACACGCACACACACACACACACACACACACACACACACACACACAGAGTATATGAATGTTGAATACACTATAACTTGATACTTGTCCTTCGTAGGCCGGAATTCCAAATGAAAGTCTCATGTTGGTGCTGGAACCTGACGCAGCAGCCATGTCAGCATCCTGTTTCAGCATGTTAGAAGAAGGAGAGAAGTGTATGATACTGGACTGTGGAGGTATCGAGTTGAATTGTACCATTTGTTCATGCTCTTCGAGTTAATGCTGAATGTATTCACAACTATCTCGAGTAACTGTATTTCATCTCTCCTTCTTACGTAATGAGCAAGGCTATGTCAACAATTAGTTATAGCAACTTTTCATTATATGATCAAGAATCGTCATAAATGCGCATTAAGTCCTAAAACCTAATTGCAAAAGAAAGTTGATGTACGGGTTAAATCAAATCCTTATCTTTTTTCTAAACTCGAAAAATAAAAGAATCATGTGATGTCCATTTTACTTTGACAATAAAATATTTTGTTTATTTGCGTTGGTAATCACCTCCTGTACAACTTGATCAATCCTCTCAAAGAGTTAGTGACAAAACCTCGTACGATGTGTAGAAGACAATGGTTACCATATTTGATTTTACCTACGATTTACTTGCATACAAATTTACTTAGTACCATATGACATTCTCTAATAATAATTTCATAAATACAATTCTTGCTGAACTATTCCTCCCTTTTTTAAATTATTTTTTTTAATAATGCGAACTTAAATCTTTTGTTCCATGTCCAGCAAAATGTTTACTTTGCAGTGTTACTATTGATCTAAGTATTATATAAGTTCAAAAGAAAAATAATAAAGTAAAATGAGAATCACAGGCGAGCAGATGAAATCGATACCACGGATAAAATGTAAAACAAAATGTTATTCTGGATGAGACATCATACCTACTTAATTCAGAATTAAATTAAGAATATGTCAGTTTTTAATACGTACAATATTCCATTCTTTTCCTCTTTCTTTAGAAAATATTATAGTCAACCAATTATTTCGCGAATGTTGAGATTAGATAATTATCTTATTGTTCTCCTGTTCAATCATTTACTGCTTCGTTCAACCATCAAATCGATTTTTTTTCTACAAGGGCAGAGAGGTGCATTGTTGAATTGAAATCATGGATGACATGTAACGAGCTGCAAATGAATGAGATAAAACTGAGGCTATTTTGATCACAACACAAAAACCTTTATATTCACATTCTTTACCTCAACAATAAATATCAGCAAAACCAACATTCAATTCACACAGTCAGTATAAAACCTAGGTGTTACTCAGGACAGTATTCTCACACTGCACCAACAGGTCATGAACATATATATGTAAGGGTGAATACCTTGAGCTGAGACGCATCAGTTCCATTCGCAAATATCTTTCAGTTGATGCCACTAAGCACGCGTGTGTTCATTAGTACTTTCAAGAATTGACTAAACTCGGTTAAGTCTGGTTAGTCTCAATATCTACTCCAGAAACTTCAAAATGTTCAACAAACAGCTGCTTGGATCATCCTTAGAGTACCAAATTCCCGCTGCTCTGCATCCTACACTGGTTATTCATTCGATCCAGAATCAAACACAAAATTTGTTCACTGTGCTACGTTTCACTGACAGACTCCAGTCCAACATACCTATCTGGCCTTGCCCATGTGTATCCACCAGCAAGATACTTACGCTCCTCTTCTGACAATCGTATATTCATTATTCCAACTATGAAAATGAAGTCATATGGACAACATACTTTTTTCATACCAGGGCCCAGCAACGTGGAATGAATTGCCCATTAATTTTAGACAAAGACACGGTGATCCCTTTCAAGAGTGCTATTAAAACTCACCTTTTGCAACTGCAGGAACAAACTTAAAGACCTAATACTGTTTCCTACATTAACTATTTTCAGCAATTTTTGTGTTTTCCAACTTCATGGTGCTTTCGTTATGTTGTTTGTTGTCATATAATTATGTATGTTGTAAAGCGCTTAGAACTTCTAAAGATTAGGCGCTATACAAAGTTTTCATTATTATTATTATTATTATTATTATTATTATTATTATTATTATTATTATTATTATTATTATTTAGATCCGAAGTAAATGCCAAAGAACATTATAATAATGAACCCACATTAATGTGTCAAATTGTCAAGCAAATGGTCGGCGAGTCAGCATGTTTGAAAAGTATTCACGTTGAATTATGGTGGGTTGGGGATGGTTGAAACCACTAGCTCTCATGCAGTGATACTGAATATGTTATCAATTGCTTGTTCTTAAATGCAATATCTCCAGACAGTAGTATCACTGGCTTCAGAACTGTAGTGTTACAATTACCATAGATCATAAATGTTGCTTGTAAGTCAAAATATTTAAAACTTGTCGTTGAAGGATTTAAGAAAGTTCCTGACTTTAATATGAAATGACGTGGAAGACTCATTAAAAAGTTTTGATAACCTGTTTATGTTTATTTTTATTTTTATAACCAAGACGATACAAGCATTTGAATGTCATTTTAATACATTTTGAACATTATGTGTCGAACATGTTCCTTACTATGGACGTTCAACTATTTTTTACAAACTAGACTCTGCTGTTGTTGTAGTGTTTAACGCCATTTTGCAGCACACGATAGCTATACATGGTGGCCAGTATAATTGGTGGAGGAAGAACCCGGGAAAAACCCCGAAAAGAACCACCGACCCACGAGAAGCTACTGGCAAGCTTTCTCACATACCTACATTGGTCGAATATGAGACTCGAACCCACGCAGACAGAGGTGAGATGGCAGTGATCCGTAACGGAGAGCGCTTTAGACCACTCGGCCACTCGGGGCCCCAAACTAGACTCTGCAAATCCATAGGAAAATCAATGCAATGTACATACCTGTGTATTATATCTTTCGGAAAATATGATAATAATGAAACTTTTCTTCATGCATTGCTTCTTTTAAGAGATTTACCCAATCTTTTCAGGTGGAACCATTGATGTGTCCGTCATGAAGAAAAATAGTAGAGGGAGTGTAGACTGTATATATATAGACCCACAGGTGGTGTCTGGGGAGGGACCAAAGTTGACGACGCTTTTCAGGAGTTCCTTCTTACCCATTTTGGAATGGATCGCTTTCTAAGCATGGATAAGCATGAAATTCTTCAGGTTCAAAGATCATTCGAAATCGCTAAGAAGAAAGCCCAAGAACCATTTGCGGTGAAAGTTGGAATAGGGCTACCAATAACTATTAGAAAAGACATCGATCAATTACCAATACGACAAAGTATTGTTGGTGACAAGCTTATTCTCAATGTTGATCAGGTGGTACCATTCTTTCAAAAGCCTGTCAACAGCATTGTTTCACATCTGCAACAAGTCGTAATCGAGCCTGAAGTGTCTGGATTGAAGTACATTGTCATGGTCGGGGGATTCTCTGAATCAACGATTCTTCAGTCAGAAATCCAAAACAGCTTTCCAAGCATCAATGTTCATGTCGTGGAAGACCCAAGCTCCGCTGTCCTTAAAGGAGCAGTTGTTCTTGGACATAACCCAAAAGTCATTGCGAGTAAGCGATCAGCTTACACGTATGGCATAAAGGTTATATCAGATTTCAAAGAGAAGTACCATGATAAATCAAAGTTGACGGTAATCGATGGAGAAACAAACTGTAAAGATGTTTTTGATAAAGTTATGGAAATCAATGAAACCATAAAGATCAACGAGACCAAGGTAGAGAAAATTTATGGCCCATCCCATTTTGGACAAAAATCGTGTATGCTGGCGATATATAGGTCAAAGAATGTTGATCCGTGCTACGTCACAGATCCAGGCTGCGAGCTAATAGGCCAACTTATAGTTGATATGCCTGATCTCACTGGGGAAAAAGATAGACAAGTGGCAGTAACCATCTATTTTGGAGAAAGTGAGCTTCGTGCTGAAGCGGTGGACAAGACAACGGGCAGAAAATACACGGCTTCCTTTGAGTTTCTTGGATATTGAGTTGTGTTAGTTAACTGAAAACAAGAACAGCAGACTTAATTCGACATTAAGCATAAGTGTCAAAATTAGACAAAAATTATAAATCATGTTGTAATACATGTCCTTGACATTTGAACCGAATAAGTCCATAGTTAAATCCTAGTTAGAATGACTTGTCGTAGTATAATACAGTGAATAAGTTTCGATTGTAAGAATTATCATAGGCGTACAACTGATTTTGATTTCTCACTTTAAATAGATTGTTCTCTTGTAATGTAGGAAATGAAGATCTTTTTATATGAGTTCATGTTCAATGTTTCGTTATTTATATTTTTACGTTCAAATAGTTTAATGTTTTGGTTGTTTTAGAAATCTACAGATGCACAAAGGACTAATCGGTGTTTGTTTTTGCTCTTGGAAAGTATTTTTAAACAATAAGCAAAACCATTATATGTGACGGGTTTGACTTTATTGCTTTGTCAGACTTACAAACCTTTAATAAAATCTCAATCTCTTCCATCATATCTCAAAATTACGCCAGAAATTTTGTATCACTTTGTTGTACTGGTCTTAATTCGTTTTTTTAATCCAAAGTGAAATATCCTTGTGCTGGTCTTAATTCGTTTCTTAATCTATAATGAAATATTCTTGTGCTGGTCTTAATTCGTTTTTTTAATCAATAGTGAAATATTCTTGTGCTGGCCTTAATTCGTTTTTTTTAATCAATAGTGAAATATTCTTGTGCTAGTCTTAATTCGTTTTTTTTAATCAATAGTGAAATATTTTTGTGCTGGCCTTAATTCATTTTTTTTAATCCATAGTGAAATATGCTTGTGCTAGTTTTTATTCGTTTTTTTTTTAATCCAAAGTGAAATATTCTTGTGCTAGTCTTAATTCGTTTTTTTTTAAAATCCAAAGTGAAATATTCATGTGCTGGTATTAATCCAAAGTGAAATATACTTGTGCTGGTCTTAATTCGTTTTTGGATCCAAAGTGAAATATACTTGTGCTGGTCTTAATTCGTTTATTTAATCCAAAGTGAAATATACTTGTGCTGGTCTTAATTCGTTTTTTTTTAATCCAAAGTGAAACATACTTGTACTGGTCTTAATTCGTTTTTGGATCCAAAGTGAAATATACTTGTGCTGGTCTTAATTCGTTTTTTTTTAATCCAAAGTGAAATATACTTGTGCTGGTCTTAATTCGTATTTGGATCCAAAGTGAAATATACTTGTGCTGGTCTTAATTCGTTTATTTAATCCAAAGTAAAATATACTTGTGCTGGTATTCGTTTTTTTTTTAAATCCAAAGTTAAATATACTTGTGCTGGTCTTAATTTGTTTTTGGATCCAAAGTGAAATATACTTGTGCTGGTCTTAATTCGTTTATTTATAAAAAGTTAAATATACTTGTGCTAGCCTTAATTCGTTATTTTTTAATCCAAAGTGAAATATTATTGTGCTGGTCTCAATTCGTTTATTTATAAAAAGTGAAATATACTTGTGCTGGTCTTAATTTGTTTATTTAAAACAAAGTGAAATATTATTATGCTGACATGATTTCTTGGAAAGATGTTCTCTTGATTAAACCATGTCATTCATTACAACTGCTTCATTCTGTTTTAGCAAGATTTATTATACACTTGGTTCATGTTGGTGACATGGAATAACTCTCTACCAGTGTGTGTGTTTGTGTTACGGTACAACCGTCATAATGGTGACAATTCATTGTCACAAGGTAAGTGTTATGACGGGAGTCTCATTACTGTTTCAAAATATGTCATCCTATTGTTTGCTATTATCATGTACATTGCCTATCAGACTGATTCAAATAAAGTATTTTCTGAAAGATTTCAAATATGACTGACGTCAATTAAAACAAATTTGATGCAAAATGTACAAGCGTTTATCAAAACTTGTCATGCAAAACTTGCACCGTCTGTCAAAGTTATGTTTTTCCCCCACCGTCTATGAAAATCCATTTAAGAGAAAATTTCAAAAATGCTTCCTATTTGTTTCAGAATTATCACATTTAATTAATATTTAAAAGAAATAAATTGAATTGATTTAAAATAAAATTGCACACTTTTTATAGGCTTTCCTCCCGGATGAAATAATTCATCATCAACGTAGAACACTCGCACTTTTTAGAAACAGAGTGGAAGATAAAAAGGTAAAGCTCTTTATTGCATAATTAATATAAAAGCAATAAAAGCAGTATAAACTAGACCTTAAAGAAGCCTATACCTCTCTCTCTCTCTCTCTCTCTCTCTCTCTCTCTCTCTCTCTCTCTCTCTCTCTCTGTTAGTGAGTTTCAATTATGACATGGTTCACTTGTAGTGAATTCAGGTTAAAACCGCATGATAGTGTCCATGTCTTACCATAGTCTCTATTAAAATCGAATGGTGTACATTGGTTGTGTGACTGCAGTGGCAGTATTTACGGAAGGAAAATTACACAAAGGTATACATAAGAACGGACTCGGCAGACACCGTTTTTGTCGTCATGGTAGCAAATGTGGTGCAATTATTTTGGCGAAATGGGCATGGAAACCATTAATTGACTGGCCTAAGGTGGCGGAGTTAAAATGGTTCCCTGTTTAGGGATGGTTGTAAAATTTTCTACAGCGTGAACGGCTGGCGGTACGGAAACATGACTAAGAGAAACCTTGCAGAGGTGTGGTTTACTGATATTTGACAAGTTGTTTTATCTGAGGTCTTGCATTGATTAGAGTAAAAATTTATGTATAGAACGGACACGTCGGGCTTTCTAATTTAGAACTGAAGTTGTATAGGAGTCTTTGGAAATTTGGGGTAAGATTATGACTTCTAGTGGGAATCGCGTTAGGATATTCCTTTATTTGTTAATTTAAAATATATTTCATTAAAGTTTAACGCATATAAATAAGTCTAATTTTTTATATAAAAAAATGTGTTGCAACAACCCTTTCAGTTCTTTCCGTAAACGTCGTCATCTGTTTAACTCTGTGACCTGAAAAGTACGAAGAACTTCGATACATGTGAAGAGTTGTCGTTATAAGTACCGTCACATTTCGTTTATCGGATTGATTTAAGAAATAACTTTTGTGTATATTCCTTTTTCTCATGAGATCGTTAACAAGCAAAAATTGCTATAAAACGTTGACGTCTTTTTAGCCGACTTTATAGCTATGGGCATTCTGTACCTTCTGGAAATATTAAGAAAGACACATACATTACGGCATTATATAATCAAATATATATAAAAAAAATTGCCAAAAGTAAAAAAAAAGCAGAAATGGACTAAGGCTTGTTTGGAGACTGACACAACTATAAAGTAATGATTGAAAATCTAACAGTGAGCTGGTAATACTAGAAAGGTATGTCTATGGCAATTAATTTGCGCTATAACGTAGAACCTCTTCACGATCTCAACACTTGAAAAGGCCAATTTGAAGATTCTTTTCAAACTCTTGTTCCTAATTTTAATAAGATATACAACAGTATACCAATGGTGTAGAAACGGTTAATACTGTTGAATTTGGCGGTGCTTATATTCGTCACAGTTATTGATCCTTTTAAAATAGATGTACACGTGACAGTCCTCGACTCAGGTCTAAAAAAAAGTCCGAGCATTTTATTTTCTGAGATGACCTTATTCTGGGAGACAAAGGGCTGCATTTTCGTGTTAAAATTTATATAAGACATGTTCATTCACATGTTGGGGTTTTATGTATACGCTCTTCGTTCTTACTTAGAGATCGTCTTCTTACTTGTATCACGACGCAAAACAAGTGACCTATAAATGGAGAATAATTATATTTATGTTATCCGAACATTGTTGAAACACAAATCTTTCTTTTGCATACCCTTAATTTGAAGAGAGTAAGGCATTGTTCAGTTCAGTAAAGTATCCATCCCTTACAAAATAACGTATACATTTGAGATATCGAAAAAGTATAAAAGTAAGGAGATCTTTGTTGTTTCGTGCTCGCTAAACACTCAACATCAGTCCCTATAAATGTGCTGGTATTGTTCAAAAGTTATTCTCTGTTGGAGAGCATTTATAATTGCATTTGAAGTAATATCTTCAGTCTACAATAAATACAAATAACTGTCCCCCTCTAAATTGAAAAAATCTAACGTATTTGTTATATATAATTTGTATAGTATACTTGATCTTAGACTGTAAAAGAGGGTAGAATTATGAACCTGACTATTGTCACTTTTTATTAAGTTCTTTACGGATATTTCAGTTCAAGGTCAATCCTTATTTACAAAACTGGGAATGTTCTAGAAGTGAACTTTTGACCCACATTCTGCTCATGTGATTGCATCTAAGGTTTTTTTTTATAAAAGGTCTAGGTAAACAAACATTATTTCCTACTTTGAGATCAATCTGTCGAATCATTGTTAGTTGTGTTCAGTTATAATTTGACAGAAATCATTTAAATTATTAATTTGAGTTACAAAGTGCTCATTGACTAAGGGACTGCTATACTGCTTTGGAATTAATGAGGATTCATTCAAATATATTGTAGATTATATCATTGTGATACATCGAGACTTTTGGGTAAATCAACTTAATACAGACTATTGCTGCTAAATTCTATACTTTTAGACTTGTGATTTTTTGGGATTTATTTCATAATGTTTTAAACTCCTCTGAAAATTTTCAATTAGCAACTTAGAATAATAGGTTGATAGTTGGATTTTAGTGAATTCAGTTTCTAATCTCTCGTTCACATAAAAAAATCTTTTAAAAAAAATTTCTAACCCAACTTGTATCTCATCTGAATTCAAACAGTCCTTTTTATCAATGTTCTGCATATCGCCCTTGCCACAGTACTGAAAGTACTCTTCTGAAAGTATTTAATGACATTTTGTCTGCTTTGGATAGCGGAAAGATTAGTCTTCACCCTTCTTAATTTGTCTGCAGCATTTGACACAACAGACCATGATATATATATATATATATATATATATATATATATATATATATATATATATATATATATATAATATAGTATGGTACAAAGTATGGGTCAGAACTGGCAACTTGCCGACATAAATGATTAGAAAGCAAACGATTTCTTCCAGCTGGGACCAAGGACTTCTGTCGACATTTACATTTTTTTTTCTTTCTTGACATTTGCAAAGGCATGGCAATTTTGGTAGTAATTGTAGAAAAAGGGACTGGGACTTTGCTTTATTGTTGAAATAGGCAGCTTTTCGACATAGTGATGTCGATATAAGTGGGTAGGACTGTATTATAATAACAAAAAAGACAGTTCACTAAATATTACTGGAAGACATTACTAGACATCGTGTGCACAAAATAATAGATTGTTTTAGTTGATTACTGATTGGTTAGCAGAAATTGGTCAATCTTGAAAAATTTAATGCAAATCTCAACACTAAAATTGTGCTATGGAGGTTTGATTTTTATGCAAACAATTCTTTCAATTTATGTTTAATTTTATTGCCAACAATAATGCAAGTACATCGAATTGATGTTTTAACAGTCGCGAAGGATGCAGCTTGAAAATATATTACCATTACTTTTTTCTGAATCAATGCATATATATATATATATATATATATATATATATATATATATATATATAAAGGTTAAGTTGTTTATTTGTCTTCGCAAAACCCATCAGTAAATTAATAATTTTGTATCACTGCTGTATGTATGTTTGTGAAGATGAGAAAATGTGTTGCTGTTAAATAATTGTTCTGAATGTCAAATTGAAGTTAATTTTGTTCAATCATAGACAGAAGCTGCAACATAAAGAGCTGGCATAACAAATAATCATCTTGAACAGAATGGCTTGATAAATGATGTAAATTCACATTGAGATAATTCTGACATACATCCATGTGCATACTTTTGAACGACTATATATCACATGAAGCCGCACTAGAAGGCAAATGGGGGTGGGTGGGTGTTGAGGGCTAATACAATTTTAAAAAATATGTCAATAAAATGTTTGAATTATTTATGACTGGATTATATACTTCTTGGTACCTGTATATCTATACCGGAAATCATCATGTTCAAGCAGTATATTGTAAAGTCCTAGAAAGAAATGAACCATAATTTATGAATGAACTATGTTTTTTATCTGCAATTTTTTTAGTTAAATCATTGTTCAAAGAGGGCAAGGACCTGATAGACAAAAATATAAGAATCATTGTATAAAATTAAGAAGATTGTGTATATAATCAGTGTAGATCCATAGTGCTCTTGGTATTTACAGATCAAATTGAGAAAGTACTGTAAATATCCGTTGTAAAACTAGTGAAAGTGCCTGTCAGGACACTCAGGTACATTTATCAAAACGCAAGCACAATAATGAACACAAAACATGTGAATGTTTAAGAAATCTACATGAAGTTTTCTTTCTTTAAGAACTGTATACAGAGGCAAAACTACAAAGGAAAAAATGAAAAAAGAAATAAATTGGTATAATTTTCACTCTTGTTTGCTGCTGACACAGAAATTAGTTTTTAATTATTTGTTAAAAATAAAAAATAAAATAAAACGTTTTTTGTCTAAGGGAGATAATCCTAGGATTTTCAGAGGACCAACATTCAACTGGCTATATCTGGCCATTTTTCTTGAAATATTTTAATGAAGAAAGTCAAGTTTCTGTGCAAAGTCTGAAATTTTATCCAGTAACATTTGATTAAGCAAAAATCAAAGTCTGTTGAAAATATTCTTCTTCTTTTTTTTTTTATTACATCACTTGTAGCTTAAAGATCTGTGACATAGAAGTAAATGTACTAAATGTTATTGTATCTGTTTAACACTTTATAGCAAGAGCATGATTTTCAAGTTAAAATAATCCTACAGTTGAGGGATAGGAGAAAAGAAAGAGCAAATTAATTAATTTAGCATTCTGAAGATATCTCAATTAATAAGGCCTCTACTTCAGGGTCTTGTTGATGTGATAGTCTACATCATCAATAAATTACTCCATGTTGTGTCATTATATTACAGCAGAACAATAAATGACAGTCTGTTTAAGAAGACATGAATGTGTCTGACAAGAATTTGGCTGTGTCTGACAAGGATCCATAATGTATACCACAGAATTGTGGGAATGGTTAAATTCAGTTTATACTGATACGAGGACTGCGATCAAACCAAACATTGGGCAGAAAGAGAATGTCCACTAATAGTCCTGTATCATGTATGCTATACAACAAACAATTAATGAAAGCATGACTTGATGTATCCATTATACCTTAATTGTAAGATCTTGTATTTCAAAAGATTTAGCTAAATTCTGCTATATTATAATGTATTTCACAATACTTATATTACCACCAAACAAAATATGTACAAGTAATGAAAAGCATGCTTTCCACAGCGAGCATATGACTGATCTTGGGCAATAAAAAAAAATGGTTACATATATCTAACTAAGCAACAAGACTGAATAATCATTTTTATTTGAACAAGTAATGATTACTAGCTTAAATAAAATGTTTTCATACACATTTTAATTTACAAGTTTGATTTTACACATAATCATATCCTTTAACACAAAGTACAATTTCCAATACATACATTACAGATAGAATGCAAACATTAATCTCTCTCTCTCTCTCTCTCTCTGAATCAGTAATGAGCATTTATTTGCTCTGACAAATGTTGCTAAGACAAAATGCATGTATCCTGAATGAAACTAAGATACAATACTATTGGATATAGTTAATTTTACATATGGTAACATGAAATCAGTATGGTTAGGTAATATGAATGTTAATTGGAATTGGACTTGATCAAAATTAACTTACTTAGGCCATTTACAAGAATTTAAATATTAAACTAACTCGAACTTTCTTGGTGTACATTTCTGAGATTTTGATACATCAAAGCAAAATAGTATGTACAAACTAAATGGTAAAGTATGTGATAATTAACATTTAACTAGACACACTAATGTTATCACTTAATATTTCTACTTTTGCTATAATTCTGAGTGAGACAAAATATAAAGTTTGCTTTACTTTCATGGAACATTTTAGACATGGTAGTTTGACCTTTCTCCTATTTTATTTGTGAAAAACAATCAGAAAATGCATTGCCTATTCATTTATGCTGTTAATATATTTTGACTTTATTTGGTTAGGATGAGATACCAAACTGTAAATTTGAAATGAGATTCTTCTAAATTACTGCTTAAGCCATAGTAACTAAGTACAAAACTAGAAGTTAACAGAATTTGTCAGGTACATATCAAACAGGTTAATGACTACCAATGACAGCAGTTTTTGATGTAAAATGAAGTGAAAATTCATAAGGACTACAATGGCAGCCAGAATTTTGTAGTTTTTGGAGGCTTTAGTGACTGTTTTCAGCATAATGATATACTTTTTGGCTTGTGTATTTGGCGCAAGAAGCCCCTGGAAAGACACCAGGAAGAACTACCACAGGAAACTCCTTCCAAGCTTTCTCAAAATGTCCACATTAGTAGCACCGAGACTGGAGCTCAACCAATCAACAATTTCTAACTTCAAAGTATATAATGATCCAATTTAGTTGTTTTTTTGAAACAAACCAGACAGTGGCCTAATAATCCCCAACTGTTATGATTGTAGGTAAAAATTACAAATATTTGATGAAATGCAAAATAAAAACTGATGCTATAGAGATGAGATACACTGGACTCCATTTATAATCTTGACAATATTTCAGAGAGCCCATCTTATTTTCCTGACAATGCAATTTTCCAGTGTGTATTTTGCTGCATACAATGAATCTGCATTATCTCATTTCATTATGCAAATTTGTATATTTCAATACTGAGAGAATAATCCCAGACAAATCAAGTAGAGAAACACTATATA
Organism: Unio delphinus; assembly: GCA_029339505.1. Lineage (NCBI taxonomy): Eukaryota > Metazoa > Mollusca > Bivalvia > Unionida > Unionidae > Unio > Unio delphinus. Next base: position 17,263,707 of record JAQISU010000155.1, on the reverse strand, counting down.
GTACGAAAGGGTACTCCAATTAAGGCAATTTTATGAAAAGTAAAGACCTGGACAAGGCAGGGCTTGAAGATTCCACTAGTTCACTCATATATTTGTGTGAAGGGTTGCAAAGCATGAGCGAATTCTTCCAAACACTCAGTAAATTTCAAGAAAGCAATTCTGAGGAAGATTTATAAATACTGTATTATCATTTATTTTCATTGGGCTCAATTTTCGTTGATTTTGTATTTTTAATAAAAGGGCATTTTCGTGGATACTTAAATTCGTGGTTTGGACTGTCAAAGTTTGCATATTAGTAGATATTGAATTTCATCACTTAACCTCTACAAATACCCAAAATAAAGAATACAAAAGAAAAAAAACTATGTGTCACATTAATGTTTAATACAATACTACCACCTGTACGAGTACAAATCAAAAACCTGGCAAGTTCAATACTTACTTCGTCCTTTTGACCAAGTGAATAACATCAGTCAAAGCCGACACAGCCAACAGCACTAAAACAATACTTCCATCTATGAGTACAAATAAAACACCTGCCAAGATTAATCAGTTTCACCATGTTTTCATTTGAGTGTTCAACATCAAAGGAAGCTGATGCAGCCAACAAAACCAGACCAATAAGTTTTTAAAGTACATATGAATGATCTCTTACTGTAAAACCCTGTCCATCAAGCTCCATCATCAGTACTTGATGACTATCATGGCATTAACACAGTGACATACGAGTAATTATGATTAATTATAATTAAACTTAGATCTTCCTTGGTACCCCGACTTCCTAACCCATCAGAAGCTGCGAACCCGGCACAGGCACTTGCTTACCAAGCAGGTAATGACGCAGTATTTTTATATATTGTTATTTTGTATTATTCTTTCTTTCATTTTTAGTATTACTATTGTTTTAATACCTTATGCTTTTTCTATAATTTCTCTCTATCATTACCTCACATATCAATTTAAGGCAGTGAGTATAAAATTACAGCTATCGGATACAGTACCTTATCAAACGTGTACATTGAAAGAATATAAAAAGATTTATAATTCTTTCTTCAAAAGGTTTAAAAAATAAAACAAATACATGTAAAAGCTAACATTTAATTACCAAATTACAGTATTGATCTTGATTTATCAAATACAAGTAGCTGTGTTAATCTCTAAGAATGGAACACTGTAAGAAAATGGGGGGCGGGAGAGCGGTAATCATCCTAAGTGGCTCATGTTTTGTTGGGGACTTAAACTCGTGGATTGTGGCAACAACAAAACCACGAAAATTGCCCCCTCCCATGAATACTGATGATACTAAAGCAACATGAATATTTTTCAAGAAAAGTGTCTTGCCTGTAAATGATAATGCAGCATTCAGCTTGAGCTGATGGGATAAGAACACCAAGGCATACCTGGATAAAAACTACAGGTGTATAATAATAGAATTCCTAGGTTTCACTTCAATGCAAGACTTATAACAAAAGTTTAAAAAATTATAACAATGATAATAGTATCACCATCAAAGTCACAGCTGTAAAAATGATTTGTCTCATCCTTCACAGGTTATTCAATTAATGGGAAACATATACTTTGTGTAGGACAAATTTCACATAATTTGTCCAGAGAAAGAGTGTCAATGTCTGAATTTATTTTAAGTCTGTGTGGTGCAAAATAAATGATGGAGCTGACATGTATATTTCACAGGTGGGTTTATATATGTATTATTACTAGCTGATATACATGGTACACTGGCACATCCAAGTCCTCAGAATCTGTATTCAATAGTCACTGTTTATTCATCCTATGCACTAAGCATTAAATTAGCACTCCAATGATGATGCCTGATCCCTTAGGGATTTCTGAAATTGCATCCCAGAATACACTTGTCTACATATTCCTTAATTTTGCTAACCTCTGTGACAACTCATCCTGCAAAAAATAAGAAGAATGATAAGGGTTATTAAAGATACATCTAAACCTATTATTGTATTGGGTTTTATCTGGAATAATGTAAAATAATCCAAGACATCCAGTTGGAAATTGTTGAAGATATTTTAACTACAGGCAACAAACATGCCATAATTTTAAGATGACCTTGATAGATGAAATTTGGGAAAATGCCACAGGTGAAATCTAAATAACATTTAACAGTAAAAATGAGATTGTTCATGCATTGATAATACAATCAGGAAATGATCTAATCAGTGAATAAAATAATAAATTGTTGACATAAATCATCAGTATACATTTTAGTTAAACATTTAAAGAACAAAAAAGTTAACTAAAGTGGCTGAAAACTACATTGACTCGATGCATAAAATGTTCATCATATTTTCTATTCCTAAAACAGGACGGAACAAAATTATGTTGTTGTTGTAAGGTTTAACGCCATTATTCAGCACACAATAGGCTATACATGGTAGCCAATATTACTGATGGAGGAAGAACCCAGGAACCCCTGGAAAGAACCACTGACCCACGAGAAGCTACTGGGAAGCTTTCTCACATAACTACATTAGCCGAATCTTAGACTTGAACACATGCAGACAGAGGTGAGATGACAGTGATCCGTAACGGAAAGCGCTTTAGACCACTCGGCCACTCGGGGCCCCCTGAGTAATATTATAACATCAGTCTTATTTCTTTTGGGTGGGTCTTGATGTAGATTATTCTAACTTTTTCTAAAACATGACAAAAGGAATTTTGTGAACAATACATTGCATGCCCACCAAACATATGATACTGTTTAGGAAATTTCCTTATCTTATTGGTGTTGAAGTTACTTCCATTTCTGACAAAGCAAGATTAGTTTTGTCAGGAACATCCATCCAGAGCTTCATTAGTCTTTGACGTTTCGATTCAAAAGGCAAAAGATCTCTTTCATTTATCCAGCTCAATTATTCTAACATGTTTGGTCAAAGTAACTGTTGCAGAAACGAAGTTATTGTGAGAAATTTGTTTGTCATTTTATAGTCATTGTGGCCTCTGAACTATCAAGTAAACAATCAAGAGGTTTCTATCTAAATGGACAAATCTATGTAGTGATGAACTATATGTCCCTACCAATGTTAAAGTGGGGCATATAAAACACGATCAGAGTGATTTAAAAATAAATACAGCTATAATGATGATGCTTAAAAAGAGGAACATCACAATATTAAGCAAAATAGAACTAAAAGCAAAACTCTGGATTTAATTTTTTTGGGCTACTGCTGACATAACGATTGATGGAGCAATCTATCTTCTCTTAATTCAGTTTTATTTATTTCATACAAGATTTATTATATTTCTGTTTGATATACAAAGCAAAGCATAAAGATAGAACAAGCAATGATCCATCTATGAATACATTAGAACCCCCTTCCTCATCTAAAAGTTTAAGCACAAATGAAATGGCTGTGTCTTATAAAAATAACAATCATTTACAGCCATTAAATATGTTTCAATATATGGGATCTATTAATCTGATTTCCCATCTATCTACAGTGGTCTCTCTCTTATACAGTCACCATTTCTGCACCGGGAAAGTGGTCTTATAAGAAGGGTGGGCTTTTCTGAGGGGGACTAAATTTTTGTGAGAAGTATATGTAATGTACGTAGTAATAAAGCTACATACTTCAAAGCATTTAATATCTTCATTTAATATCATTTAAAACTAACATTAATTATTAAAAGGTTTTTCTTGTTATAATACAGTGGGACCCCGCTATAACCCGCCCCGCTATAACCCAAATTCGGATATAACCCGGTCGTGGCATGGCTCCCGAAATTTCGGGTAATTTATTACAGGTATTTTTCTCAAAGACCCCCCCAAAAAAAACAAAAAAAAAATTTTTAAGTATGAAAAAAAAATACGTCAAGAGTTTAATTATCATTCTCATATTCGTCTAAACAGTGCAAAAAAGAACGTGTAGAAAATGTATTATCAAATTTCTTCTAGTTTTGTGCCAAAATAAACGTCGGAAATACGAACCAATTGCTGGGCCTACTGAGAACTTTGATCTTTGTTTATTGTTGAAAAATTACTGCTCATAAGTGTCAATATTATAATTACTGATTCCTGAGTAATGAAGCCATTGTGTCTACTTTGTGTTTGTCTTGAATGCATTCTGAATACAATCGTTGCTCTAATAATCTCCGATATATGTTCTCTTAATTTCATACACAACTAAGCAATAGCCAATGCAGGGGTTGATAAAAGATTCTCACCAGAATGTATAAATCAATCAATTTAAGTACATTGTTTATCATCAAAGTGAACTGCCGAGCTAAACAGTGACATAATTCAGTGGTTAAAATTCAGCCAGTTCGCCTGCTGTATTAGAGTACATCAAAAGAACATGACGCAATAGCTGGGCGGCAAGTTCAAAGGACTTTGACTAGCAGCTTGGGTGGGAAAATGTGCTGAAATTTACAATGACTGAATTCAGAGACAGAAAGATAATGAGATGTACACGTAGTTATTATAAGAATACACTTTAGCTTCCATTATTTAATCTACGGACATGTACTATTAAATCATTCATTAGGTACACCCGTTATGTAATTTTTGTTATTTTCTTTTCATTGAATTCAGTCACATAATGATCTGTGACAAAATTATTGAATATTTTACATCCTTGTGTGGATATTTTCGATGGAAATATTTGTATTATGGATTCAGTGTATGTTACAAGATTCACTGGTGAGTACACGGTGTTGATACTCTTTTCATGCAATAGATTATACATGTATATATAAATTAGACACGTGTCTGTACCAATGCATGGTTCTCTGAATAAAGTAATATATTAAATCTGCAATTTCTGTTACCACAGCAAATGTTTTTCTCATTTAATATATATTGATCAAAAATGGTAATTGTGCCATGCATTTTCGCACCCGTCTTTATGTACCCCCCCCCCCCAATTAAATCCAAAAATGTGTTGGTATTGTACATGGTTGCTTATAACACGGTTCGGTTCATAGCCCGGTCGGATTCTATGGCTCCCAACTACCATGTTATAGCGGGGTCCCACTGTAATAGACTTATTTCAACTGAATATACATTATTTTGTTCTTATTCTTGGCATAAGCATGATATGTGTGTGGATATTGTTGTCATGCACATGCAAATTAACCAATGCATCAAGGTTTTCTTTGCATATTATATTCAATGATCTTACCTGTTCCTGTGAGGCTTGCGATGTAGTTGTTCCAACTGTAGAAGTCTGGGCTGAGGGTAGATCCATGTTCAACTCCAACCTAAATGTGTGAGAAAGATAAACAATGAAAATATGGATTAATGAGTGAGATATATATATATATAGCCACTACAGGTAAACAAAACAATATCCTCCTAGAATGGTAATTACTTGTTATGGGTTCACTTCTGCATAAATCTAGAAAGAAGATCCCTCATTATGTTTAGGTATGAAGGGTCCTTACACAAATGTTTGGGTATGAAGGGTCCTCACAGTGCTTGGGAATCAAGGGTTCCTACAATGTCTGGGTATGAATGGTCTTCACAATGTCTAGGTATAAATCGTCCTTGAAGTGTTTGGTTATTAGGGATCCTCACAATGTTTGGGTATGGGAGGGGGGAGGGGGGGGTCATCAATGTTTTGGTATGAGAGGTCCTCAAAGCCTTTGGGTATGAAGGGTATTTACAATGTTTAAGGCAGTTTATTGCTTATTGAATATGCCTGCTTAAAATTCAAGTCCAACTGCAAACTGCAATTCCAGATTGGCAATCACATAATGGACAGTTATATCTGGGTATACACAGCTGTTAGGATTAACTTATAGAACAAATAGAAAATCTGATTGACTGGCAATCATTGCAATGACAGATCTGTGTTGCTAACTAAGCTTGTTTGGCAATTATGTTTTTCCCAATTGTGCTGACACAATGCAACACAAACCACATGTCAAGGATTGGCACAGTATCTGCAGCAATTCAGGCAAAAATTTAAATATAAGGTTATGGGGATATGCATTCATATCTCTTTTGCCCTGCGTTTTGTGGCAATAGATTCTATAAACAAATGGGAAAAATACTAATTACCAAAACAAACTTAATCTTGGGGAAAACTGCTTCAGTTTACCAGGCATCCAGAAAAATCTGCTGGACAACCAGGATTTTTAAAGGAACAAGCATAAATTTTCAAACTAATTCCATACCTAATAGCATGGTTTTCTGAAAGAATTTTTTATATATAAATAATCGGTTTCAAAGGAAGCCAATTCATCACTGAAGGAGAATGAAACCAATGCAACATCAAATTCTGAACCAAACATTTTGTATATATTAGGGCTTATCAAAATTGTTTTCATCAACTTGTCCAGGACAATTTGTTTTGAAAAATTAACTCACTTTTCACTTGCAAAGTTTTTATTAGATTTATACACTTTAAAATTGTTGCAAGTAAAGCATATTACAAATAGCTTATAACAAAATCATTCTTTGAAAAATATAATTTTAAAAATCACTGATTGATCTTATACATTGGTTAACACAAGTATATTTGTTTCAGCTGCTGGATATGAAAAGTGTCCAAGTACATGTCTTCCACCTGGACCAGCACTAAGCCAACAGATCATGGATGTGTCTGATCTGATATCCTTAAGCTCAGGTCTATTTAACTGGTTCAAAATACATGAATTGGTCAGTTCCACTGACAAATATAATGGTTGAATTTCCATTGTTTATCTTTGAGGGATATTGTCTGCTATCAATACAAAACATCTTTCCTTACAAGTCAATACCATCAAGCCAGGGATAACAATCAACCAAATGCAGTTGAAAATTCATCTCTTAGTAGTGTCATATTTAACACTTTTTGGTGCCAAAGATTCTTGTCTAATTATCCTTTCATTTTCACATGGATTAACCTTCTCAAAATCTTCCTCATTATCAAATATAATATTGCACACATAAGCTAATTCACTTGATAAAATTAAAGAATCACTACAATTATTATTCAGTTCATAAAGAAACTGACACACAGCAAGGTACATTTCATTAATTTAAAAGATTGACTCAGTGAATTAAAATCTGAGTTAAGTAAACACAATACAACAAATCTGCTTAAACACTGCAGCTATATAATCATGCCATCTTTGTTTGGATATGCGTGTTTTGATTAGTCAAATAAATATGTAGTCAAGCAGTAATAGAACATGTGACAGTTGTCAATTACCACCAATATGTGTGATTCAGGATGAAAGTGTATACATAGAGAGGGGTTGAATCAAACATACAGAGTAAACCCACATTGCATGAATGACCTAATATAGATAAAGTGATTAATCATTAAAAAAAACTTGTCTGTCTTTTCTAAAATAAAATAAAAATACTTGTTTCAGATTAGTGGCTTGGAAACTGACTTTTCAAACTTTGAAAATGAATAGTCCAGAACACCAATTTATGGGATTTGTTTTACCCTGTAAGTAATAATTAGGCATATGAATGTTTTCTTTTTTGCCTCAACCTACTTTTAATGTTTTCATATTATAATTTCACAGCTATATGGCCTCCACATTCACTTTCATGAAAAAATGTTCATCTAGAGCCATCAAAGTGTAGGATCTCTGCTGTATATGCATCTAACTTATTTTTTATTTATATTTTTTCTCTTCATTTTCAAGAAAGATTAATTCAAATTGAAACCCATGATGTCAAATGTCATGTTTTCATCATCATTTAGTTCTTTAATTCAATAACTTGATTCTCACCGCTCCAGTGGTGTTGTGGTCAGAGCATCCGCCTCGGAAGCAGGAGATCGTGGGTTTAAGTCCAGGCCGAGTCATACCAAAGACTTACAAAAACAGTATTAACAGCTACCTCGCTTGGTGCTCAGCATTAAGAGGTTAGAATTAGGAATGGTTGGCCTGTTGTCAGGATAATGTGACTGGGTGGGACATTTGCTACATGTCTGTGGCATAATGCCCCAGTGCTAGATATCACTATAAACTGCCTCACTGCAGACATTGTAGCGATATGACTGAAATATTGTTAAAGCTATGTTAATAATCCCAATCAACCAACCGACCAACCAACCATTAACTTGATTCAACATTAATACTTGGGATGACTTAAACATAAAAGTGTAAATCAAGGCAAGATTGTGGTCTTTTAAAATGGCTGGTCTTCAACAAGTGTTCTGTGAAAACAGGTATTTTACCTGCATTTATGCATTGATATTTCACCACTGCATTTGTGTCACAAAAACATATCTGCAAAAAAAAACTTATGCCTTTGTCTCACAACACTAATGCAGGCTACATTGCAGATCTCCTTTAACAACCCGATGAGTAAAGAGGAATGTTTAATACTAACCCTGCTTCATCGGCCACCTGCTGCATCAAGCCTTCAACTTCATGCTGTGGGGTGGTTAATGTAGATGTCTTACCCATGGTGTCCTCCATCACCTGTGACTGAACATCCAGGTTCTCAAACTGCTGCTCAAACCGGTCCATTAACTGGGACACCTACGGAAAAATTAAAGCACAGAGCACTTGAAAATAAGTACTCAGCAAATAATGAGCATTTCTGATGGACCAAACTTGTCAACCAGTACAGGAGAAGCTAACTACTGTAGAACCTGAGTTAAGACCACTGAATGATTAAGTTAAACAAGGTCTTAGCAGTTTAACTACAGAGCACAAATTTGCTCATTCATATAGGGAATACAAATGAATCAGATGTTTGCTACTTTTGCAGAGTGGTCTCGTTTCCGAGGTGATTAGGGATGTGGTAAATGGTTACTTAGCTACGTATGAGCACTGTCAAAGGATCAAAATGTTGATAAGACAACCGAAGTAAAGTACATGTACTAGGGGACTATAATAACTTCCTAGGAACCAATTCTTGTCAAGGTTCTCAAAAAGTAAATTCTGGAATATACTTTTGCATTTTTCTACCCTTTGGGGCCTTTTAAAGCAAATTTGATGAGTAATAACCAACACCAACTTTGTAATGCTGTATCTACACAATAGATGACCGATATTGGGTAAAAAAAACTGTTACAGTACATGTTGTAGACAACTAATTAAATACATTGCAAATGCATTTCATCCATGGATAATGTCAAGCGAACATTATTTTGTGATCCAATAGTTTGTAAAGATTTGGACAGACACTGCTGTTACTTATGAAATTACTTCTAAAAAAATGGTGCATTGTGAAATTGTTATCCCTATTCAGTGTGCTAAGATTTTTTTTTAATACATAGGCTCTTGGCTGGTGACTGAAATAAACTACCAGCCCTGACTGAAATTCCACAAGTACAGACTCCAATTTCCACATGCCCAAAACTTCCTCTTTTTAAAATTGTCACACAAAGTTGCAATAGCTACAATTCAAATATAAATTCAATAGGGTTCAAAAGGATTTGAAGGTAATGCAAGTGTCATTAGTATTTATTGATAAAACTGGCGTGCTTCACAGAGTAGAACTGTCAACCAAGAGTTCTGAAATTTAACTTTGTTGGGCTTTGCTGATTGCTAATTTGCTTCCTATATTGGCTTCAAAAATGAATTACACTTGAACACCATTCTGATAACTGAAATGACAATGCTTTGCATTATATATATGCAGTAAAATCCAACTTTAAAGAAATGAATGCTGATGTTAACAACCTTGTCAAAAATACAATATGTATGGCTTAAAAATTCTCATTCAAGGCAGAAATATATAACTTTTGTTCTTGTACATGCATCTAGCAGATGGGTGGCCAACCCTTTCAGCAGCCGAGCCAGATTTTAGAAATGAGATTTCCTACCGGGCTGTACAGCCAAATTTTTTTATTATTCAAAGCAAACAAGAAATATATTTTATATTTTTGAAGAAAATATAACAAAACCGAGAATCAAACATATTTATTAGATTAGAGTTAGGCAATTAAAAACAAAATAATAAAAACTAAACAAAACAATATAAAAAATATTTTTTTAGTGAGATGTCTGATTTTGTTTGGCAGAACAAAGTGCATCAATCGATATCGACTGAGGTTGTAGTCAGAGTTTCCTCTGACCCTTTCCACCCCATTTTTTGATATTTGGACATTCATGTTGGGGTGTAGGGTCAGAGCGCATTCCCTATCAAAAGGTTGGAATTCGCAGACACCGTCTGGTGTAGGCATGGGGTAGCCGATTACGTGCCTGCCCAGCAAACTTAACATATCTTTCATCGAGATATTCCTGATTGAAATCATTAGGAATTCAATATGATTTATTTTCTAAAAAATCGTGAACATAGCATTCGTTATGTCTTTAATCTGCTGATAGACGAGATGCGCTCTGACCCTACACCCCAACATGAATGTCCAAATATAAAAAAATGGGGTAGAAATGGTCAGAGGAAACTCGGACTAATGAGGTTGTTGCTACACGCAAACAGTTTTCCAAATGCACATCAGTGATTCGTGTTCTCACTTGGGATTTGATATGCTTCATCCGACTAAAAAGCTGTTCACACATGTAAGTGTTTCCAAATAGCGAAATCATCGATAGAGCATGTTTGTAAAATGCAGGATATTTCTCCTTGTCCAAATATGTTTTGTAAAACTCTTCCAAAAACAACCTGATGGAATTTCTCCTTTAACTGTGCATCACAACACATTTCACAATGTTCCATTTGTAAAATTTCTGGTAATAAATTCAGGTCTACGGAGAATGGCGTTGCAAATGCAGCAAAAGACACACGATACTTTTAAAATCTTGAAATCGATTTTCAAATTCAAGGTTCAAGTCGGATATCAACGAAGCGTATTTATCCGCCGCCCCCTGTGTGACGTCTGGTTGCAATAACAATGTAGGAAAGTGAGTGAAGATTTTTGTCCTTAACTGTTGTTCCCAAAGCCCAAGTTTCATTTGGAATGTGGAAATAAGATCATACATGTTATTAGTTAGTTGATCTTTCCCTTGTAGATGAGTATTAACATCATTTTGGTGGCTAACTATATCGACCAGAAACGAAAAGTCGCAAACCCACTCCTTGTCTTCAAACTATAGGATACTTTTTGACTTGCTTGCGAAGAATGATTGTATTTCTTGCTTCAAATTAAACACTCTTTTCAAGATTTTGGCATGGGTCAGCCATCTTACTTCTGCATAAAATGTAACGTCATTATACCCTGAATCCAAAGACTTGAGAAATTCTTGGAACTGACGGTGATTCAACCCCTTCAACTTAATAAAGTTCAGTTTTGATGACCACCTTCATGATATGGTCCATTTTAAGGGATTTGGAACATAAATTCTCCTGATGAATAATGCAATGAAAATTTAGCAGCAAAGTATTACCAACTTTGCAGGCCTCATTTTCAATCAATTTTACTAAACCTTTGTGTTTCCCAATAATTGCTGGAGCACCATGTGTTGTTAAGCCCGATAGGTTGTTGAGTTGTAACAAAATGCGATTCAATGTCGATGTAACTGTTCCTAACAAATCTCGTGAGCAAGTAGTGTTCTTAAGATGATACAGTGCCGCTAATTCTTCCGTTTTGTTAAAATGGGCATCAACACCCCTGATAAAAATAGCCACTTGGGCGGTATATGTTATATTTGTGCTTTCATCCAATGCTAGAGCATAAAATATGAACTCGGTTGCTCGATTTTTCAAATTATCTTCAATATGTTTTCCAATGTCGTCCACATGCCTAGTAAAAGTTTGCCGAGACAGGCATATTTTTGAGAAATCCTTTTTCTTTTCTGGACACAGAATTTCAACGACACTCTCCAAACATTCCTTAACCATTTCACCATCTGAATTTGGCTATGATTTTTTTGCTAGTATCATGGCTACTGCATAACTAGCTTTTACATAGCATGTTGACTCTTGAGCTGCATTAGTAAATATCTGACATTGTGCAGAAAGTTTTCTTTTTAAGTCATTTACTTGGTCTTGTCGAAATTGCCCTTTGTACTTATCAAACTTATTTGCATGCCATTTAATGTTATACTCTTTCAAGACAGAAACAGAATTATTGCATATCAAGCATATGGGCTTTGTTTTAAATTCCACAAAAAAAAATTATAGTCCATCTGTCTTGAATACTTCTCAATTCTTCTGTGACTCTTCTCTTCTTTGGTCCAATGTCTTTACTACTTGACGCCATTGTGGGTCTTCGTTTTTAACTAAACAAATAAATAAAATGCCATCAGTAATACATAGCTTTCTGACAAATGATGAGGTGCTTGTGGCGCATTGTAAAAATCTGTAATGCCATAAGTATACCATTTGGACTAATTCATTAGTAAATTAAAAATATAGTATGTAAATAAAGTAAAATACTAAAGAAAGGCCTTGTATTTTTTTGTACTAATAAACTTAAAAGTAGGTACCCAGACAAAAGCCAGTGTTCAGCATGGTTAGTAATTTGGTTAGATACCCATAATTAAACACACACACACACACAAACACAAAAAAGAGAAATAAATCTACAAAATTAAAGCCAAGCATCATAGATTAATTTTTTTTAAAAAAAGCTGGGTTTGCTTACCTTCACTGCACTTAAAAAAGTAGACAGGACTCGATATTGTAGACAGGATACTTTGTTATAGCAGCTTGAATTCTTATTTAAATGTCAATCGCAAAATCTCACGAGGCACGTGATGATATAACGCACACAAAGGAAGCGACCACACTCCTGACAGTGTTGCGAGCTTGCCGCAAATTGGCTGGTGCTCAGTGTTGCAACACTGCTGGCGTTCGCACGACGAATCCCACCCCGCATATTGCAATGCACATCCATGCTCACAGCTATCCACACAAGATCGGCGCGTGTGCTTTTTAAAATCAGCTCAACGTTGTGATTGTTTCTTAACACGAATATAGAAGAAATTGTCACGATAGTTTAATCAATGTACAGTACTGAGATACTTCCATAGATGGGATATGATACGAACTACGCATGATGGAATATTCTTTTGGTGGTTTTATGTATACTAAAAGAAAAAAAAAATTATGCATATGACACAGCTCTGCGGGCCACAAGTTGACACCCAGTGGGCCACACATGGCCCACGGGTTGGCCATCCATGATCTAGCATCTCTGCATTACCTATCATGGGTAGTTCCACTTGCTGATCCTATCTATGCAAATTACCACAATGAGCTAACCCACTGCATCTTTCAAACAAATCTCACTAGCAATTGTCAGTCAATTCAGTAATATGTTAAATGGAGTGGTTTATAACTGACCTCATTGCCTTAAATTGTTCCCATTTAAACTGCCCTAGAGATAGTTTCATTATACATGCTACATGTAACAGACATATACCAAAAGTGATGTTTTCTAATTTTTGTTTTAGGGATATTTTTTTTTTTAAAAAGATTTTTAAAATTTGTATTTTCTTGAAACACGACCATATCAGGGGGTTTGGGACTACAAAATTGTATTTTCAGCATTACACAATCTTCAATCTGATTAAAATTAGATCTCAATTTCTTGTAGGATAGTGGTGATCTGTTTCAGATTGTGCCATGTTATAGCAGGTGTGTCGATATCTTGAAAATATATTTAAACATTCAGCATTGCAATCAAAGTTTCGTCAGGCAATGTAAATTTTCTTCGACAAGCCCAATGGGCACGTCACACAAAATACAGGGCAGGCCCAATCTAAAATTTAAAGGGACACATGCATCAGGTTATCAGATTTTTTTAGCACTACTATTAAGATAATTAAGTAAAAAAAACTTAAATGCAACTGAACAGAGTGAAATAAGACATATGAATAAAATGACTACATTACAAAACCATAAGAAAGGACGATAAGAACTGTTTCGGCTTGTGTGGAAAAGGACTACAACTAAAATTATATTTTTTTTTAGAAATTTGTCAAAAAATGGTAAGATATTTGCAAGAGAATAATTAATGCAGTAATTTGTTTTAAATAATGAGAAAAACTAATTTTATTTTTAGGTAATAATAATACTGAAAAGTAAAATAATATTTGAATTCTTGATGAGCACTGGCAGGGTGCCAGTATGTGAATTCATAAGAAAAAAAAGTATATCTCGAGATCACTGAAATATGGCCTGAATCAGGAGTTTCCCGATATAATTACAGATGACAACTTGGTCTTTCATCAAGGGAACACGAATAAGAACAAAGATCCTGATGTTTCATTCCATAGGTGCTAGCAATGAGAATGCTTTACTGGATATTTCTGTGTATGTTGAGGTAGATAATAATGAAATATTGATATAAAAATGCATGTGTATGAAATGTATATTTATTTTAGAGTGTATTCTTGCAATATAGTGCATACATTTTAAAGTTTGCATTAATATTTACATGATGATAACAATAACAGGAAAATGTTTCATAAATATAATTAAATATAATTTGAAATGATCACTAATTAGCATTCTACTGATCACATGATTAAAAATACTGAACCATCTTTTATCGAAGTTGGATAGTCTAAAGGTGTAGCCAGATGACATTAAAATATATTTAGAATAATCAGTCACCACACCTTTGACATAATTTGTGACAGAAAATAAATATAATCGTAACTTAACTTTATGACAAAATTTGCATAAAAAGAAATACATTGTCATCAAAATTAGGTCAATATTACGATATCTTACACACAATAAGCTAAGAATTGTAATATCGATATTAAAATTTGGAAATGGTCGAGTAAATGATGACAGGATCCTTACCTTTTCCATGTTCATGGATTTCATTGCACTCTCCATTGACTTCACAACTCCTGCCATAGAAGTAGTAACCTTCAAAACAGAAAAGTAACTTCTCCATATTGACTGTGCTTAAAATGTAACTTGTAATTACTTAAGTTAAATATTTACTACATGGTTACTAATCAAAACATTGGAGATTTTCCTCACAGATTCATTTTCTGTACAAGTCTTTACATTTACTTGAGACTTGACACACTGACATGATAAACTTAACATGTCACTCTCCCTCATTATAACATGATGTGCCAGTTCATTCTGAATTTGCACAGGTGCGATTATTGGAAAAAGTATAAACAGAAGTCTATAGTAAACATGGATCAATGGTGCATAGTCAATTTGTTATAGACAGCACCTGGAAAGAGTCAAGAGTAATTAGGACTGATGATCTGGCCAAAATTAACAAGCATCATGGAATTATCATGTGTCAGTAAAGAGTTGAATTTAAATTCCACATGTCAAAACTCAATGGTATGTGTCTAATGAGAACACTGTATACATAACCTCAAGTTTGAAACTGAAAGATTTTGTGTGCAAGTAATAATTTTTAAGTTGACTCTTCAATTTTGTGCTCAGACTGGTTCAAGACTGTAGAGTTCATGGTCACAATATCAGGTGAAATGAATGAAATGGTCACCCTTGTCCTCGAAAGTTATCTGTAACACACCAAGACAGCTAAGCACACTTTATCTTGCCACCAAAAGAAGCCTACCCACTCCTCCATATTCTGCACAAAACAGTTAATCCTGCATTAGTAAATTGAAATACAATGAATACACAAAGAAACCTCAAGAAGATGGCTTGAAGCATGATACATTCATGAGTAGGAACAAGGTGAATATGGTCAAATTAATGACCTTGATCAATTAGGTACTTTACTGTGTATTTTGTTTATGGTTTTAATGTATTAGATTTATCCATGGTCTAAATCTTTCTATCATCCAAAATTGTACAATATCCTGGTATCTTCATTCATATTAAATATATGTATATATAAATATATGTATATCAATAAAGAGTTCTATAGTATCTTCTAAAATTATGCCCCAAAACACAAAAACAAGAAAAACATATTTTACTTTGTGTCTTTATTTACGTACAAATGAAGAGACTAAAATTTAATTAAATTTATATAAGTTTTCTTGAAAAAGTAATGTAAGGACATCAAAGCTTTATGTATGAGACTTCCAATTTCCAACCATAGAAGTCAAAGACTTTCAAAACAATCAACAAATAATTTAAGCCCATTAATATTTTAATAAAGTATGGTATTTTGTTTATCTGAATATCATCACGTGTCGAAGAACTCGTTTTTCAATAATAAAATATTGACTGTTAACTCCCTTCTCAGTATAATCTCCAATTACTCTGCCCTATTTATGCAGGATTGAGAAACCACTCTGGCTGAAAATTTTATGTCCATCTTACTCCTGTAACATAAAAACTAAACAGAAAATGTTCAATCTGGCAACAATGACTATAGTGTTGCCCAAAAAAAATGGATACATGTACCCATGTATTACCATTTTACTAATGCTGGGAGACAAACCATGGAGTTTTTTTTATTTATTTATTACCTGTTTAGTTGTCACTGCTGTCTGGACTCGAGCTGCCACAGCATCTATCCTAGCACTCATTCTTCTATAGTTTAATGCCTGGTTCTTCTGACGAATGGAATTCTCTGCATGGATCTTAGCACCCTCCATGTTGCCCTTCTGAATGGCCTACAGAGTGTAAAAAATGTTTTAAAAGATAATACATGTATATAAATTTTACCATCATACATTTTTGCTTATGAACCATGTTTTCTTGCTTTCCTATTTGTGAATGTTTGGATAGAGTAACTGAATGCAAGGTATGGTTTAGAGCATAAAAGAATCACTATATTTGTAGTACAGTACATACATATTGTTTTTTCTAATTCATTGTGTCATCATTTGATGCAAGCATCCATCCAGTTCTACCATGTTACACTCTACTTAAGTAAGTTTTACAATTTATAAAATGTTTCCATTGCAAGAATGTGTATTATACCACTGCTGTTGCTACTGTCAATTCCAAAAGGCTCTGGATATATATATATATATATATATATATATATATATATATATATATATATATATATATATATATATATATATATATACATGTATATCTATATATATATATATATATATATATATATATATATATATATATATATATATATATATATATATATATATACTGCAGAATGTGAGGCAAAACTGACTCTTCAAGCTTCCAAGTTTAGCCTGCTGTACTATGATCAACTTCCAAAACTTCTATTAAAAAAAAAGATTTTTTATACAGACACTAGAAAACCTAAAATTGTGTTTATATAACAAAGATGTCCCAATGCAGTGCCCAAAACTGACCTAAATTAAAATCATAATCAAGGTATCATGGACAGATGGATGGATGGATGGGTGGGCAAACATTGCAGTAGAATTAAAGTGTATAATGTACCTTCTTCAACTTTACTTTCTCCTCTTTCTCTGATTTCTCACACTTCTTGGCATTTCTCTCGAGGTCCTTTGCAGCAAACTTTAGATTAAACAAATGTTCTGTATATAAGTTAAGGGTTATAAAATATATAAAAAGATGAAATGTGAACTAATCCTAACAACCTGTTTTATATCATTCTTTTTTTTTCATGTGCCAGAGATTTTGCTTGGGTTGTGTAACTGTCAGTACTTCTTAAGTTGGTACAATGCCAAATTTTACTGGTACAAATACAAATCGGTAAATCTCATCGATACATGGTCAATCATTTTCATAAAGAAGGGAAAATACTTTGAAAAAAGAAATTGAAAAAGTTTCTGACCTTTACAGGAAATAAAATGATAATGGAAAATGTCACAGATCAACACCATGAGTAGTGTTATCCCATTCCACTTCCATTGCTGACAGTCACCAGCTCAATACACATAAAAATAACAACTTTTGTTCAAAGTTCGCTTATAAAGTAAATAGTTCAAGACATGCACCACACAAAATGTTAACAATTAGTGACTTGGATTGATTGAAAGCCTTCAACAAGATCTCATGATTTATGGTCACCAATAACTAGAAAGCAGCAACCTAAACCATGAGGGCACCTCAAAAAACATGTGTTGGTTATTAAATTGTGTCCAATGAGAAGAAATAAAATTTCCTTCATCAATAATTAGTCACACATAACAGCACCAGACTGATAATCTGATTATATCTCTGATGTCTTAAGGCTTCATTTTTACATCAACTAGACAGGAAGAAACCCCTATTTTCCCTTGCTTGATAAGCTGCAGCAGCAATCAAATACTATGTTTCAATAGTTTGATAATCTTGAGAAGAAAAAAAACAACCCTAAGTGTAAGTTGTCTTTCTTAAAAAAACAGTGGAGGCTGAATTATTTGAATTATATATAGATACCATTACACCACCAACATCCATCTAAGAGATCTGCTAACTCTTTTTCTGGTGATATGTTGTTGCTGTAAATCACTGATCTAAGTTGCAGAGATATAGGACCATATTTGCATGAAAAGACTTTAATGTTGAGACTGATATAACTTTCAAGACTTACAGACCATTTTACAAGCATGTCAGAAAATGAATACCACCACTTTCCTTTTTGTCCATTCTAAGGGCAAATTTTATTGATAAGTCACTGACTACCAGTTTAACAGAATCTGTGTGCATTGTATATTTAATAGCAAGCTTAGCTTATATGTAATCATTAGGAACAGTTGAAGACATTACAAAGAAAGTTGAGTAGAACTGATGCTCACAAAATTCTACATTTCTTCCAAAATTAACTTCTGAAGGAAGTCCACCAAACATTCATGATTGAATTTGGCTAATCCTAAACGTAACTCTCCAATTATGCCTACTCAACTTTCAACTGGTCTTACAACCTGGATAAATTATTTGTCAGGAAAGAAATGCAATTAAATGTTTAAAGGTTTGATGTTTCACAGCCTTAAATAAATGTTCATGGTGTCATGTTAAAGCAGTTAAATGAAGTAGAGTTAGAAATTATAAATCAATGAATGAAATATACAAGTTTTATGCATAAGTTATATCATTGATGTCTTACGTTTCTAAAATCGGAAAGGGGCTACAAGCCGACGTGGCGTAAGCTAAAACAATATCCGAGATTAAAATCGACAGTGGTATCGGGTAGATATCTGTTACTACCAAGAGATTTGAAAAGAAAGAACTTCTGTAGAAATTATTCAGTTCCAAAAATTAGTGTACTCCTCAGTAAAAAAAAATACGAGGGTTACAATATAATCAGACATTCTTATTTACAGAAGACTATGTACGGTTCACCCCTAGTCCTACATGTAAGACCTGACGCTGATATTTATGTTTTGGGCATAGCACCTAAACAAAATCAGCATGTGCTATGTCTTACATGTAGGACTAGGTTCACCCCCTACCCCACCCCCTCTAGTGTCCAGGAATCTAAGATGCTGTAATACATATTGATAAAGGATACTGTCCATTCTTCTCGGTTTCACTCAGACGACTTTCAGAACTTGGACCTTTGATTCCTCTTGCTCTTACTCCTGATATGTCACTGACTAAAGAACAATCTACAACTCTAACGGTATGACTCTTCCTCAAGTGACTGTTGTTATTTTACATTAATGATGTCATGTGTGCAAAGCGTCATCGATCTTTGAGTAAACTTCCTAGTCACGTGTTTTGAAATGGCGACTTGCACAGACAACGTGGGTCGCCCTGACAAAGTGAAATCTAAGAAAAGACGTATATCAGGGCCCAAATCGCAAGACGACGATACAAATTCAAGTCCAAAGAAAACAAAATTAGAGAATGCTTTCACAGAAATTGAATTTAAAGTTATGTTGAAGGACCCAACCACTACTTTTACAGGTGCTATGTTTGTCGGATATTTAGTATCATACTGTAACGTACTTTCGTACTACAGTGTTTGTGGGAAAAGGAAAGTGGGTAGATGTGTAAATGATAGTGCGGATTTGAGAATTCCACAAAAAAATATGAGATCGTTTGAAACTATTAGAGTTTTGAATCTATTATGTGATTCATTGATGGGTGTTACGAAACATACAAATCAACCCAAACTCAACTGAAATTCACACCAAAACGTAGGGTTGGTCTACCGTCTCATCTGTAAATTGAAAACGCACTCCCCTCCCTCGAATTTTCTTCTTTTAAACTTCGCGTTCTTGTATCAGATTCATCAATAATAAATACACATGCAATTTACTAGTATTATATCTTTCGACTGTAATCTCCACTCATAAATAACAAATCTCTCCATCGCCTGGCCACATACTACACGATGAGAAATGGAGAGATTTGTCATGTATATATTAATTGAGTGGAGATTACAGTCCTGTAATGATGCCCTATAAAATATATAAATGACCAAAAACAAATGTATCAAATATTTTATGTCATACAAAAGTTGTTTCTGTCTGTCTTTGTAGTCAAACTCTTTACTATCCAATGTACACGAAACACACACAAAGTCCAGATCAATCTTTCCCCACATTTTCAATTCATTGTCCGAGATTTCTTGACAGTTTCTATCATACCAGTTCTTACACAATGAACATGTAACACATTCATTTGAACAGTTTGATTTGCATCCACCACATCGAAACCTGGCTATGCATTTTGTTATACTGATATCTGCCATGATTCACTTAAAAAATCACAAATGAAAACATAAGATGTGCAGAATTCAAGCTATGTTTCAAAACTAGTGACGAGCTCATGAAATATTAAGATTATATACCTTGCATTTAGTTGCTTGTAATTAACAGTAATGTTTTGTTTAGACTCATTAAGTATATTAATGATGAATAATACAAAAACTGAAACTCACAATTTCCAAAGAAAAAATGCTGGCAATTGTCAGTACTCAGTATGCTATGAAAAACAAATCAAGGCTGGTTTTAGCTGGTTGATAGTGAGCAAATATGAATTTTAAATTAATTGAGTAACTGAGAACTGAGGATAGTTGCATATCAAACTTTGAAGACTTGCAATGACCATGCATGTGAAAATAATTTAAAAATTAGTAATTTAAATTTTTTGTTACGGTCAGTAATTTGATATTTTATATAAGATATGTTAGTTTCACAACTTCTTGGGGTCTCCATACAACATTTATATCACTTACCAGGAGAATATGAAGAGTCTCTTAGTTATTTTGGTACTAGACTAGTATGCTTTATTGGACATTGCGAGCATCATTTAGTATAGTGTATTTGCTGAATTCAAGGATTGGAGAGGGGTGATAAATAAACAAGAATGGCAACTTTAACTGGAAAGTAAATGATTGTATTTCATTACAATTTGTTTCTTCAGTAAAGTAGGAATCACTTTTCTTTTCTTGCACTCATAAATCAGATGTGTTCCATGAATAGTGTTTTGTATTAGAGTTTTCTCAGACCTGTTTCGATTTGGACAGTAATGTTGGCTGGGAAAGTCAAAGCTCATCCCTTTTTTTAAAAAGTTTTAATTCACTGAAATTATGCCCTGGCTCAAATGCCTTTACTCTCAATTCCATATGACTGCTCCAGTGGCTAAGTGGTTAGAGTGTCCGACACAGAAGCGGGAGGTAGTGGGTTAAACTGCCTCACTGCATACATCGTTGTAGCGAAGATGACTGAAAAATTGTTCAAACTACGTTAAAAATCCAAATAACAAACCAATTCCATATGCCCGAGAGGGCTCTTTTTTTTTTAAATTGTCACACAAACATTACAACTGCTATACTTAAGATTTTGAAATGAAATAAACAAAAACATTTAAAACTGACTTGTGTTTATTCAGATCTCAAAATATTTTGTGTAAAGCAATGTCCTCATTCATTTGATGAGTGGTGTTTTTGTTCATTAGCGTCAGAAGCATGTCCTGTTTTATTATTCATTAAACTATAGTTTGAAACATCTTAGCAAGTAAACAAGATAAACAAATCAAAATACTTATTCAAGTGTTCTGCCAAAATCAGTTTATTGGTAGGTCTTTCATTTTTAACTCACCAGTTCCATGGGGTGATCTATTTTTTAATCAGACTCAAAAGCCATCATGGACCACATTTGATCCCTTTACTGCTTGGAATACCAAAAAAGTTATCCCAAAATGGGCATAAACTCTCCAGATCACAACAATAAGATAATTAATAACAGTAGAAAACATTCATTAGCCTTAATCAAAGACTCAAAAGCCATCATTAATTACTTTACTGGTTTGAACATTGTTGTTGTTGTAGGGTTTAACGCCATTTTTCAGCTATACATGGTGGCCAGTATTATTGGTGGAGGAAGAACCCAGGAGAACCACGAACCCACGAGAAGCTACTGGCAAGCTTTCTCACGTAACTACATTAGCCTGATCTTAGACTACGCAGAGATGAGATGGCAGTGATACATAATGGACAGCGCTTTAGACTATTGGCCACTCTGAGCACCCTTTAACATTGTAAAAAAAAGAACCTGCATTGGGCCTAAACTCACCAGATTACAACAGTAATGTAATTAAACTCAGTCTTGCATCATAGCACCTATTGCAATGACTGCTGGAACAATTTATTTATTAAAACTATTAATTTTCATAAGTGTAGATTTCAACTATTAAATAATTATGGTAGACATCCTTAAAAACTATTTTTAATACCACCAGAAAATAACATGATAAAGCCAATTGAGCACAAATTAAATGTAACTCTGGCAATCTGTCCCTCATTCATAGGTCACATGCCTTGCTTTGTCAACACAGCTTTCAGTAGAAGTACATTAAATAGATAATCTTCATAATGGTAAGTGTAATTAAATGTTGTTAATTTACTACTTTATCTTTCAATAAATTGACAATAAACATTTTACGTTTCATCTGCATGTCGATCAGAGTTTTCTCATGCAAATTAGATTTGCTTTTTCAACATGCGTAATTTGAGCTTCATTTAGAATACAGGAAGAGCCCAATCGGAAATCATAAGTGCCCCAGGCATCAGGCTGTCAGGTTTTTTAGCACTGTATATTGGTCATTGAAAGTTATTTATTCTTAAGCTTTGAAGAAAGAGAAATTTCTAACAATGATTTTAAAGTATAATAAATATTCACCCTGCTGAGTTCAAACCAACTTGTTCACATGTCTGTCAGAATTTGAATTATAACTTAATGGCAGCAATACTATTACAAATCTATGCTCTTAAAATAAGTAACAGAAAAGAATGAAAAACAACATGCTTTGTAAAATTTAACAAATAATTTTTTTGCCTAGAATTCTGAGTGCAAATGAAAATTGTGAATTAAATCCCCAAATCATCCAAGAATTACAGACACAAATCATAATAATAAAAAGTCCTGAAAAAATCTCAGTACAAGTCCCAAATAAATCCAAAATCTAACTGTAGTGACATGTCTGTTATAGCTTATAGAGTGTTGATGTGTCAACAGTCTTTTGTAGAATCACTGTAATTTAGTTTTAATGATAAATACATCCAAGAATTGTATAAATCACAATTGGATTTCCAGAGAAAATGATCACACAACATACAATTTGATGCTGCTAAAACTTAATGCCAGTACTCACAATTTACAAGATTTTATAGTTCCCTACTTGACCTCAGGTCACAATTAGCATTTTCTAAGAAAAATAAAATAATACCTTATGGAAAATAACCGTCTAGAATGATCCTTATGTTTGCAGAACAATAACATGGATCATGTATAATTAAAAAAACATTGTCCAAGATAAATATATTTACTTCCTCTATTAATATTGATCCTGATATTAGGCCTATACACAGGGAATAATTTAGTTATGTATAAGTTGTTTACACAAAGTGAGATTAAAAAAGTCAGGTGAAGCAGAAATGAACTCAGTTTTGAAAAGGTCAAGTCCAGCATACAATGTTACATTACAATAAAAACTAAATAAAACAAACAATTAAATTAAATATACATAACAATACTTGCCCATTTTCACCATGCATTCCATGTTGTAATTGAGTTGCCTATTGGGATTGTAACAGAAAGGTGGCATTTTCATTTTGAAGGTCATAATGACACTGGTAAATTATTAATATTCAGTGCCCAGCCATGGCTCCATTTGTAGGACTCTCCTCATTATTAAGATCATCTTATCAATCATATTGAAAACTATAAACTTCATGTACAAGGTGAATGGGGAATAGTTTATGTTATTATGTTGCTAATTATTATCACTCATCTCTCATGTGCTGTCACATGCTTGCACTGACATGGTAATGCATTATAGGCTAAATATATAGATTATGTGTGTGATAGATTATGTTATGATTTGATACTTAAGTTAAGCTAGGGAATTAATGACTTATCAAGGTTTCTAATACAGTGTTTTTACTGTAAACGAATAGAGATTATTACAATGTATTTGATCTGTAGTTAAAAGATTCTCTGGCTACTGATTCTTTAAAAAAAAAAAGTCTACAGTACTATAAATAAACTAATTATGAAATTTGAATTTAGTGGTTTTACTGATATATAACACAACTATGACTTCTAATCTGTTTTCAACTTTGAGCATCAGTAGGGGATTTTTCAGGAAACTAAACTTCTCAAACACTTTTGAATAACAGGTCCTACAAATGATGAAATACACTTAGTACATATATAGGTATAGCAGACAGAGGTCTCAATAGTAGAGGTGTATGCTACAAATATTAAGAATTGAACATGCAGGATTTTTTTAAATAAAAGTTGTTTTAATTCATGTTAATTGACAATCTCGCTACAGCATGTGAATGATAGTTCTTTATTTCTTCAGTGTGTGTTGTGATTAATTAGGTTGCTAATAATTGATTTACATAAAATTATTTTAAAATTTTACCCTAGATTGCCTCTGATCATATGCAAAATATGTCATGTCTTTATAGTGCTGTCAGTTTATCTCTTGTACTGCAGTCATTTCATTATGGCAATTTCTCATTACTTATGTCAATTATTTTCCTTTGAAGCTTTGGAAAAATTTATCACGGAAGCAGAAAAATATCCCGATCAAGTGAAGTATGATTTGGTAGCAGGGTATTGCAGATCATCTGGAGAATGTGCCGAGATTTTTCACCTCTTGGAAGCAGGGAACAGAAAGCAATCAGAGGTAATGTTCCTTGATATGTAAGTGTGATTTGTCTAGGCTCTGTTACCCAGGCCCTTCAGATTGTAGAATAATAGATTCTTCCAATTTTCTAATATAATTAATCTTATACAGTAGAACCCTGTTATAACACACCGCAAGTTAACGCAAAGTAGGACATAATGCAGTCATGGTGTGGCTCATGAAAATTTGTATATTCATTCACACTTGAAGAAAAAAATTCTTTCAAAGTACATAAAATAGAGTGTAAAGAATTTATTATCATTTTGGGGAAGATGTCGCCTATGGGAAGAGATCTCGTATAAATTCGAATATAATATGATTGTGGCAGAAAACTACTAGGAGTCCTCTGTACACATATAATAGTTGGGTGGCAATTTTGAAAGACTTGCCAGTCCTGCTTTTGCCACCGTCTAAGTGAGGAAAGTGTGTTGATCAATTAGCTGCACTGATATTTACAATCATGATATTATTCAGTGGCTGAAATACACACTGATGTTCATGTTGTCATTATAAGAATGCATCAAAAGAAATGATGCATTAGCTTGGCAGCAAGTTCGAAAACTTTGCTGGGTGTGAAAATGTGCTGATATTTACAGGGAGTATATTTAGAGGCAGAAAGACCCAAATATATATGTGTGATCATTTATAAGAGTACATCAGATAGTAAACAACTTTAGCTATCATTATTGTGTTCATTTCCTCGCATAGATGAATAAGTAGTGCACATGACCCCAGAATAAAGACAGGTTGAGACAGACAATATGCCATTCCCAATTTGGATAAGTATTTAAGGGTTAAATGGCAGTTGATGAAGATTGTAATGAGATTCAGGAAAGTGTTAAAGATGCTATGACTAATAGTTTGTATGGAACAGTACCCAAGTGTAAGAAAGTGTTTCATGTCTGGCTTAGTTTTGGGAGTAAAAACTTTGCGTGGATTAACAAAATTCATTCAGACTCAGATGGACAAACAAGAGCTATATATGTCAGTGTTATAAAGAATATAGAAATTATACTCAGGCAACAAATTGTTCTTCTAATATGTGAAGTTTTCTGGGAGCAGACTGCAATATTTGCTGGTGGGACTCCTATTTGTACCAAAACTGGTGTCCTGGTCTCCTAGTTTTAAAATCCTACTGAGACCTCTGGTTTGTCTGTTGACTGCACATTTTTTTTCTCTTAAAATTGCTGATTTATACTAGTGTAATATAGTTTTGGAAGTTGAATAAAGGAAGTAGAGATCACATTTAAAAATAACATATTCAAGTTTTAGTTTGCTTTCATATAAGCAACCTGAAACCTTTTTCTACACAGCTATGGTAATCATGCTAATTATTATTGAGTAAAAGGCACTTACACATAAAATATCTAATTGTTGCCAGAATTCACTCTTAATCCAAGACAATTTCAGGGTTCTAACAATTAACATGCATTGATAGCAGTCAGAAAGAAAAAAAAAAAGACAAATCTGCCATTGTGTGGACAATTATGATTTTGTTTATCAAAAGACAAATCTGCCACTGTGTGGAAAATTATGATTTATCAAAAGACAAAACTAAAATAGATCATTGATAATTGTAGTCGATCAATATTTAGAATTTTATTCTTTATTATTACCTTTCTTTGATGAACATGTAAGTTAAGTGAACATATGCTGGTTATGTGCCTTGTACAATTAAATGTGTACCATTTGATAAAGATTACCTCAATTTTGTAGGATTGCAGATATGATTAAAAAAGATTAACTTGTGACTGCTTGGATCAACGTAAATGAAACATGTATGCCTAACTGAAATGTAATTTGGTAGAAACAATCAATAATGCATACTCTGCATCTAATATTTGTGTGAATAAACAAGGCTATTTGAGACGCTAAGCATGCTTTGCACTGTGTAAATACTGTACATTATAGTACAGCCTAGTCTCATGGGTAAAAGCAAACCTGCCAGTGAATTATGAAGTCTTTATTTACCATTATTTAATTTCATGTTATTGTAATCAGAAAATGGCACATGCTGAATAATAAGTCATAGTAGCAGAATATTGATATGGCCACTGCTATGTGACCTGTGTCAATCTTACCAGTTGTGTTTTGAGATTTCTCATGTCTGCAAGTTTTGGGACACCCAAAAGTTTGTATATTTTTTAACATGCATATAAGTTTTGAAACATAAAAAAAATTATGTTTTTGTTTCCTAAGATGTACAGCCATCATGGTAGTAAACAAAAAAATCTTTAAAAATATTCTTTTAGTTTATATCTCTGCTTGCAGGTATGCCGACTTCCCCTATTTCAGACTTTTATATTTTCCTAATTATTTGGCTTATATACAAGTATAGACTGTATCTAAACATCATTTTTATCATTATCCCTTTTGTCGACAGCTGACTACCAGTAGTCATAAAAGGCAATATATGCCCATGATACCCAAAAGTAATGTGCTCTCAGATTTTAGAAGCCAGAATTTGGAATCAAGACTTTCAGTATAAGAAAATACCATTTCTAAATCTATATGGTAAATTCTGTTTACTAAATCTGTTTCAGCTTCAGATAATTTTCAGCTGCCTGGAGCACATTCTTGTCCGAATCACAGAGGACCTATCAGCGTACAAATTGGTCGGACAGAACATTGTCAAGAGAATTCTGGACTCTCATATGAAAAATGTTTACTTTTGTCTGTCAATGAGTAACAAGTCAGCACAGATAAAGGCAACGCTAGAGCTGTTGACAGCAATGATCATGTTAGGGCCAAGCTCGGCAAGAACTGTAGCATTACAGTTTGATTTCAAGAACTCAAAGTTGGGACCTCTCTTCAGTCGCAGGGACATGAAGGTACGTTTCAAAACTTCAGTTTCAAACGGTATGCACCAAAATATTTCTTAAGTTACTTATTCACATCCATAATATTTTTCTAATTTAGAGAATCTTCACCAATTTCGACATTTACAATCTTTTAAACTGGTTCCCAACCCTAAATTGTTTAGATTTAATTTGAAATGTGTGACTATCCAAGGTTTTCACAAAATATTTGCAAAGTCATGCATATGTACCTTATATACTTCCATATGAGTTGAGTCCAAATTAAAAATGTACAGATCTGGATCTGCTGTCACAACATGTGGGGTATATGCCATTTGGATAGGAGTGACCAGAAGAACAAAGAATATAGGTTCTATGGCACATTTGTTTAAAGTTACCGTAAATATTAGTAATTATTATCAGTATATATATCGCATTTTCGTGACCACTTTCCAAGATCTATTTAATCTATTCATCAGTTGTAATTTTGTCAAATTGTCACCATTATCAACGTGCCTTGTACAGTTGGGTTCTAACAGGGTTCGTACAGTCTTTGAAGGTCTTTGAGAGTTTGGGAAAAATGAGGTAGCATTTTCAAGGCCTTGAAAGTTTGGGAAAATCAAACATTTTACCCCGAGGTCTTTAAAAGTCTTTGAAAATTGAAATAAACCCTCCAAAAATTAATTTCTTTCCAGAATCACAAATAAAATTATCCGAGGTTGTTAGATTCAGATGTAATCTAGTTATCCTGGTTTCTTTCTTTTGATGACCGTTCAGTTTATTGCCGCCGCATTAACAAAAGAGGCTTTATTTTGTTTGGCCATACAAAGTATGCCTCGGCGGTGACTTTAATCACACATGCACTCTTCATCAAAGCAAGACGGTGCCGCTACACACTTCATCAAAGGATGTCACCAATAAAATTGCCCAAGGTCGTTAGCTTCGGATATAGCTGGTTTTCCTGGCTTCTTTCGTTTGATGAATAGTTCAATTTGATTGGACGAGTTCATCAGTTTTAGCCAATCAAAATGTTAATTACGATAACTCTACGTAGAAAGTTCACGAAAGTTACACGCTCGAGATTTCAAAATTTGTTCATTCGATTTACATCTTCAAGTTCAATGTTTAAAAATGCCAGGTCTTTGGTCTTTCAACGATATCTGGCTTGAACAAGAGAAATACAAGGAATGGCTGCAATGAATTTTTACTTTTTTTTTATTGGGGGGGGGGGGGCATCTGTCTGGTGCCTCCCCCTTCCCCCCAAAAAAAGGAATGGCTGCAAAAGGATAAATTATGTAAACGATAGAAGTTTTGTACATTGTGTAAAAAGACGAGCACTTGGCTTCAATTGGAGAAGGAGTCCATGCAAATTAGTAACTACATACTGTTGATTTAGTGGAACGAAGATGCAGAAGTATAAGCTATTGGTAATTTTGGGCAAAATAATGTTAACTCATTACTCTTCGGGTATAAAATAAGATATTGTTTAATGTGATGATTTGGGAGATATGACAAAAGAGGGCCCGTTTAAATTTACTTATACGGTCGGTTTATTTAGCACGTTTGAGGGAAAATAATCATTTTCGAAAATTTTGTTCCTTGGTTTAATATAAAAACATAAATTGTAATAAATTCAATTCACGGATATACAGTTTGAAAGTGCGCATGCGTACACTATAGTAGAGTTAAGCAAGAGTTGTTGTTCTTGAATTGTGAGTATATAAAAAAAAACGTGTGCTGTGAAGCTTTAACTGTAAGAAGTCAAATCATTTGATTAGGTAAATAAATAAAAGAATTAAGAAAACATTTCCAGTTGACGGAATATCCCCGTTTCTCATTGCCGACCCTCGACGTTTTCCCCAATGGTATTAAAAAAAAAAATTAAAATCACATTGCCGAAATTGATTTGTGTATCTATAGTCTGATTATACATCCCCGTTTGTTTGTACCCCTATCGATTTCAATAACGAAAATAATTAAATGATAAAAAGTGCACAGAACTAAGGCAACTGAATCATTGATTTAAAATTTCTAACCTGAATGTGACCAGATTGGCACTAATACTGCCATCTCCTGCACATTTCATAATTAACGGACTTTCCAAAGAAACAAACGGGTTGGTATAATTAGACTATAATTGAGCCCGTTTTGCCCAGTACTTTGAAGTGCTTGAAATATTACTAGATTTATAGATAATGTTTCTTTTTATTAAAAAGAAATGGAGAAAAAAACACGCCCAATCTTGATGAAGGGTTTTATTCTGTCCTTTCCAAAAGAAAGGAATATGTCGAACTTTGGTGTGGACTCCAGAAAATGTTGTTGTCACACGGGCAGGCAACAGTGGAGAGAGGATTTTCTATCAACAAACAGGTATCTGTTGAGAACCTCAGCAGAGAAAGCCTCAGAGCTCAAGGGCTAATCATTGACACAATGAGAAAAGCAGGTGGACCTTTGGAAATCATCATTAGCAATGAAATGATGACACATGGCTCCTTTGCAAGACATAAGTACCATGCTTATCTGGATAAGAGAAAGCAGAGAAGGATGAGAAAATCCAAAAAGGAAAGAAACGGGAGTTAGCCTTGGATGAAGTGGAAGAACTTAAAGCCAGAAAACTGCCTCTTGAAGCTAACATTGCCAGCCTACATGCTTCCTCTGTACAGAAAGCAGAGGAGGCAGAGTTAAAAGGACCCATTGTGCATGTCACAGAGTCAAATGCTCTTAGGAGAAAAGCAGAGGAAGAGATGACAGTGGTAGCGTCTCTTCCCAAAATGATAAAGGGAAAAGAAAGCAAATATAATAATGCATTTAAAGCAATGCTGATGTCTGTTAAGAGAACAACTTATTTTGTATTACATCTGACACGTATGTTACATGTTTCTGAAAGAACAACGAATGTTAACCTATCTTCCAGATAATTATATTACAATTTTAGGAAATTAATTATAGTTTGACTTTAATCAGTAATCAATATTGTAGTATTTGGCATTCGTTTTTCTCATATAACCTGTATACACAATATTAGCAAAAATAGGTCTTGGAAATCTCTGTTTGTGGTCTTTGAAAGTTTGGGAAAAGTCTTTGAATTTATCATCCATAGTTCAGTATGAACCCTGTCTAATATATGCTAAAAATTGTAAAAGTCTTAGCATGCTTGTACCATTTGGCTATGTATGTACCATTTGACTATGTATGTACCATTTGGTTATGTATGTACCATTTGACTGTATGTAACATTTGACCATATATGTGCCATTTGAATATTTATGTACCATTTGACTATATATGTACCATTTGACAATGTGTGTACCATTTGACTGTTATGTACCATTTGACCATGTATGTACCATTTGACTATGTATGTACCATTTGACTATGTATCATTTGACTGTGTATGTACCATTTGACTATATATGTGCCATTTTACCATATATGTACCATTTAGTTTTTTGTGTACCATTTTGTTTGCCACCCAATTTGGTTTTCATATATACATCTTTTGTTGTCAGCATTCATTGTCAGCCATACAATTACTTTGAGCTCCAAGGTTTATCTGTCCCAGTGTTGGGCTAATGAGGTGAAAAGTAACCAGAAAGATGACAGAATCAGAGCTAAAATAATATTTGCTTTTCTGTTTTTTAGGACAGCCAAGATGTTAGATCATGCTTGATCCATTTCATTGTGGCATTGCTACTGGTAGGAGACAATGATGTCATCCGTCTTCTTGTGGATCAGAAAGGTTTGTAATTAGCTATCATAGTTAGCAGAATAAACGTATCAGTATTTCGGGATGTTGCATTTGTCTAAATTTGACATGATGTACTTGTTACATACTGTGATTTTATTATATTATGCAGCTGATTATAACAAACAGTTCATCAGGACCTGGAATTATTTGTTACAGTAAGGGACAAGTGACTGTCCTGGAATCATTTGTTACAGTCAGAGACAAGTGACTATCCTGGAATTATTTGTTACAGTCAGAGACAAGTGAATGTCTTGAAATCATTTGTTACAGTCAGAGACAAGTGAATGTCCTGAAATAATTTGTTACAGTGAGGGACAAGTAAATATTCTAGTATCATTTGTTTGGAAACACTAGTTTCCAATAAACATCTGATTACTCTGTAATCGACTGGTTAGAACATGACATTTTCTATAAACATTTGATTACCTTTCACTCAGCTTCTCAAGATACCTTGTTTCTTCTTAGAATATATTACCTAATCATAATAGCTCAGGAGTACTGCCATTGCCTTACTAATCCAGCCCATTCAGCTATGGGTGCTAAATGCTGTCTGGCCACATGTGCAGAAGTCAGACATAGTGATCTCCCATCATTATCCAAATTCCATGTGTCCCACAGTTACTACTTTTACCTGAGAGACCTTGCAAACCATCTTCAAGAATTGCAGAAGATATTCAGCATTAAGGAAAGTCAGAGGAGTTTTCATCAACATTAAGGAAAGTCGGAGTTTTCATCAACATTAAGGAAAGTCAGAGGAGTTTTCATTTCTCATTGAATTATACTCATCTATATTTCCAACTTTGTTTTTTGTTTGGTTCTTTCTTTCACAAGTTTAAGTCTTCCTATCTAATGAAATACTAGCTTGTCATAAACATTGTTATGTTCCTCCATGAGTTGCTAGGTGAAAATTTGACCGAGGAGGGGGGGCATTTGTAATCTGATTGATAGTGCTACTATATTTTGCAGGTCATGTTTGTGCTTTAGGAAATGCTGAGTTGAAGTGGTCGTCACTATATACTTTCTGATTCAGTTGAATATAGTGAGACATATGTTTTCTGTAGATAATTATTAGTTGTAGTGACCACTTCGTTGTTATCAAACTCAACAACGTGTACTGCCCAGTAACGTCCACTCCTTGCGTTCATTAATCAGGATGTATGACTAGCTACACATGTATAAAATTATCTGTTCTAAAACTTTGTTACAGATATAGACCATGGTCAGGACTGAGTGAAAATAATGTAAACAATAGAAAGGCATGGATGACACTTAATACATACCTAACATATGTTGATCGTTACTTGGGACATGCATGCCGCCAGTATGCACTGTTTGGACTCAGTGTGATTCAGTACTGAACAGAAGTTATTATCCAGAGTTTCATTATCCAGAGTTTCATTATCCAGAGTTTCATTATCCAGAATTTCATTATCCAGAGTTTCATTATCCTTCTCTATCAAAGGCAAGAAATCAACATATATTAGTTTAAAAAGACCATTTGGCAACCACCTGGGAAGTTAAGGAACCAAAATATGCAGAATTTTTATACTGCTTATGAAATTTTAGAACCAGAATAGCAAGTAGAAACAAGAAAAGTCTATTGTTTACAATAATTTTTACATTTTGTGTTGTAGAATTCCTGTCCAGCTTATTTAAAGGCATAACCTTTGACAGAGTGCCTGTGATTCAGTTGCTGCTGTCGTCCATGTTAGAGAAGGTATATATCTTTATTATTCCTGCCTGTAAGAAGCATCGGTATATTATCCTTGTGTCCATTTGTCCATCCCATAATCATGTGACCACAAGAAGTCTTACTTTTTTTTTGCTGTGAAACTTGGTATGTTCATCATATGAAAATAAAGACAATGACCAATGATTTTGCTCCCATTGCTCTTTGTGTGTACAGTATATGTATGTGTCTACAGTATATGTATGTGTACAGTATATATATGTATCTACAGTATATGTATGTGTCTACAGTATATGTATGTGCCTACAGTATATGTATGTATCTACAGTATATGTACATGTCTAAAGTATATGTATGTTTGTACAGTATATGTATATGTCTACAGTATATGTATGTGTCTACAGTATATATATGTATCTACAGTATATGTAGGTGTCTACAGTATATGTATGTGTCTACAGTATATGTATGTGTGTACAGTATATGTGTGTGTCTACAGTATATTTATGTGTCTACAGTATATGTATGTGTCTATTGTGTATGTATGTGTGTACAGTATATTTATGTGTCTACAGTATATGTATGTGTCTACAGTATATGTATGTGTCTACAGTATATGTATGTGTCTACAGTATATGTATGTTTGTTCAGTATATGTATGTTTGTACAGTATATGTATGTGTCTACAGTATATGTATGTGTCTACAGTATATGTATGTGTCTACAGTATATGTCTGTGTGTACAGTATATGTGTCTACAGTATATGTATATGTCTACAGTATATGTATGTGTGTACAGCATATGTATGTGTGTACAGTATATGTATGTGTGTACATATTATTGCCAGGTTCTAACGATGCTTATTTTGACCAATCATTTTATTCTTGTAATTTGATTATGAATCATGGACATTTTTTCAACTCACAGTGGGTGCAACTAGTCTCATGCTTGTTTTTTATAATGACAACAGTACTTGGCTAGTCTCATTGTTGTTGTTTTTTTAATGACAACAGTACTTGGCTAGTCTCATTGTTGTTTTTTTAATGATAACAGTACTTGGCTAGTCTCATTGTTGTTTTTTTTTTAATGACAACTGTACTTGGCTATTCTCATTTTTTTTTTTAATGACAACAGTACTTGGCTAGTCTCGTTTTTTTTATGACAACAGTACTTGGCTAGTCTCGTTGTTTTATATGGATGCAATACTCGACTAGTTTTGTTGTTTGTTTTTTGTTAGGTAGTACTCAACTAGTCTCATCATTTGGGGTTTATTTTAATGAGAGAGTACTTGTCTCTTGGTTGTTTTAGAAAGGAGACAGTATTGTAGACTCTTTTCCATTTTTATGGCATATGATGCAGGAAATTTGGGGCATCATCTGTTTTTCTTCTTTTATTTCTCTTAATTTGCAGTTTTTAATAGTAGCTGTATTTCGTTTAAGGAAATTGCAAGTTTCATTAGGTATAAATAGAACAAATTAAAGATGTGTTGTTGAACTGTCCTATATAATCCTTATGTTAAGCATGAACACAATATATTGAATAAGTTATAATTAACTTTCTTTAAAAACAAAAAAAAAGATGTCCACCTTGGTTGCAGGAAGTCATGGGTTTGATTCCCGGCCAAGTCATACCAAAGACTTATAAAAATGGTACTAACAGCTGCCTTGCTTAGCACTGAGCATAATACTGTTTGGCCTGGTGTCAGGATAATGTGTCTGGGTGGGTCATCATGCCACATGTCTTTGGCATGTTATCCCAGGGCTAGACAGTGCTATAAAGTGCCACACTGCAGACATCATACCGATATGATTGATCATTTTTTAAAGCTATGTTAAAAATTCAAATCACACTCTTGGAAACAAAGAAAAGAAAGAAACTCGTAAATTTACAGCGTAACTTGTTTTTAAGATTGTACATCATGTGCTCTCTTTCTAAGATTGTCAGAAATCCAGGAATCAGCAAGACAGCCAAAGTGAGGCTATTTAGTGAGACAGCACTGAAACAGATGGGTCAGCTATATGTTTGGAGTGGTCCATCCAGGTGGAAGGAAAATACCAAGGATACCAGCAAGGTCCCGGATCTTTTTCAGGTATAATTTATAAGGGCAACACATTTTTTGTACTTTTTTGCACATAATAAAGGACTGCAATTCATAGTTGTAGAACATGAAATCGTTACTATTTATCAGTTGCAAGAAAAGTATTTGTAAGGAAATATTATGACCGTATTGTCTTTTAAATCAGATATATATATATATATATATATATATATATATATATATATATATATATATATATATATATACACACACACATTTCTGTGGGTTTCCAGCCATGGCCTACAGATCCCTTCATGTTTTTTTTTTTGTTTCAAATGCAACAAATCTGATGTCTGCTCTGCCTGGTATAAGTTACTAGAAACACACAAGAAACATACAATCAGTGTACAAAAAGGTTTAAATCAACCTGATATTTAGGTTGGCCTGACAGTTTTGCTACAGTTTAGTTTTGTGAATGAAAATTGGCTGATTTGCATGTTATCTTATGCCTTTATATGGTAACAGATTTCCATTTTGAAATGTATTCTAAGGAAATTAATTGGTACTAGCTACTACCTCACTTGACACTCAGCATCACGAGGTTAGTGTTAGGACTGGTTGACCTGGTGTTAGAATAATATGACTTGGTGGGACATTATGCTTAATGTCTGTGGCATCATGCCACAATGCTAGACATCACTATATACTGCCAAACTGCAGACATCATAGCGATATGACTGAAAATTTGTTAAAGATACATTATAAATCTAAATCACACACTAAGGAAATCACGTTATTGGTAATTTTGTTTTAGTTCATGAACACATTAGACTAATGATTCTGTTTTGTGAGTTTTAAAGTAGTAAAAGTCAAGGAAATGATTTTTAATCTTTCCATAACCTTGGCCTGCAACATTAGCTGTTTTTTTATGTAAACATGAGAGCTGTTTATAATCAGGAGGAAGAATCGATGGAAAATCCTGAGAGAGCAGAAGTAGCTTCAGCTGTGCACAGCGTCTTCATGGAACTCTGCTGTTCTTTCAAGCATGGCATCATCTTTCAAGACAGAAGCTTTGGAACTGCAGGAAGGTATGTCAGTAAAAGAGAAGCTTAACTTGGTAGAAAAATCTGAGATACATATTTAGATCTTAGATAATATGGAACTTATTTATAACAATTCCAAAATGCTGATTCCTTGGTATTTGTAATGACTGCAGTGTTAACACAAGCAAACATTTTTGTACAAGCCCATCATTTTGAAGAAAAAAGCAAGACATAAAATTCTGTGCAACACATGTTTTCTGTAAAACAATGTTTCATAATAAATAAGTATTAGATTATTATTTTGCCTTTATTTAATGGATGGCAAGAAAATAATTTCCTACAAGGAAAAGGATACATAAAGGGGTATTATGATATATATAAATGAACAGGCAAATGAGAACAAAAGTACCCAAAAAAATGAAAATCACAAAGTAACACTTTGTTTGACATCATGACATTTAACTACAATGAAAACAGAAATTTAAAAATAGTACGTATAAATTGTGTTACATGCTTAGGCTCGAATAAGCAGCAACACCGAAAGAGTGAAAACTAACATACTTGTAAAACTTTAACATCAAATTTATTAAGTACAATTATTTTCATAAAAGAAAATATTTAAACTTACGGTTTTAGAGAATCAAATCCAACATTAATCCAATATAGAATTCACAAAAATAAGCCACTAATGGAATTGCAAGAGTCCTGATAAATAAATGTTCTAATAGTTTCAGGTTCGAATCTTGACGATGTAATCAAAAATGGTTGACGATGTCACATGATTTAGTCAGTTCTTGTTTTTATAATAATCCAAATGAAAATCTATAAGCACATGTTCTTTTCCAGATAAATAAAATAATTTATCTTGCTCCAATGAATTGACACAATTTCCAGTACAAGGTAATTAAAAATATAACTCAAACAGAAGACACAACTTAATATTATAAAAGCCCAACATCTACTGAATTGTTCTCTCCCAAACAATAATTTAAATACCTGTTTTTACGTAAACAAGGGATCACATGATTTTCCGGAAGTTCATAGAAGGTCATAGAACAAACGTACGATCATTTAAACACATACGCAAAGATCCAGATGAAAAAAATCATCGACCTCTCACCCCCAAGAACTAAAAATAATAAGATGTCCTTGGATTTAGCCAATCGTTTTAGAAGCTTGTTGACACAGTCTGAAGCAGGGTCAGGAATTAGGTCAACCCTAATGTTTACAAATAGAGTCTAGGTCAGCTTGAATTTTCCAGAATAGATGTCTCCCAATTAATA
The DNA here is from genome assembly GCA_029339505.1 of Unio delphinus. NCBI lineage: Eukaryota > Metazoa > Mollusca > Bivalvia > Unionida > Unionidae > Unio > Unio delphinus. The sequence continues at coordinate 17,226,286 of JAQISU010000155.1, read as the reverse complement.
AATTTTAAACCCAAAATGACAAATTTTAATTTGACAATTAAAAATAAATAATTTAAATCAAATATACGTAACAATTGCAATAATGGCATTACGTTTTATAAGGATTTAGTGTTTTTAATTATGATAAAAAGCAAAAGATCTTCATAGCATGTATCATGCATTGCTGACAAGCCATTATTCTCCCCAATATAGAGGTCATAATTAGAGGTTTTCAAAGGTCAATAATTTACCCAATACAGAGGTTTTGAAACAATAAAATAAAAGTATATAATCTGGAACATCTGGCATTGTATTTCATGTCAATTTTTGGTAATTATTGAATCAGTTGTATTTATTTAATCTGTCACTTGTGGTTTTTAATAATCCAAATGATAAATTTGATATGATACTTGACAAGGTATTTAATTTCAAACTTTTACATCCTAAAATTTAAAAACCGTGACATTTAATGGTTCAAGTAATCTCACCATTAACTAAGTGAATGTTTTATCATTTATTTACTCACATATTGTTAAACTTGGGCATTACAGAGTTTTGATACTGATATGTTTACACACAAGCTTTTAAATTTAAAAAATAATAAAGATAGACAATAGGAAATTTACTAATATGGTAAGACCAGTATTTATCTTCTTGAATTTTTTTTCCTCATGATCATATAATTGAGAGAAATCAAAACATAAAATATGATATAATTCATGTTTTGTTTTTCATTTCAGTAGAATAATTATTTGTTTTGTATTTTAATGAAATAGTTGTTCCATTTTGGAATGAAAAAATGCTGCTGATACATCAACATATATTCTTTGCTTTCATTATCTTTTTTATTGTTTTTAAGGAATCAAAACCAGATTATCACCAGTTTCCTGGCCTACCTAAGCAGTCTCTCTAAACACCCTCAGGTCCAAGAATTGGTGATATCCATTTTAAAATCCTGTCCTGAACAGATACATCACTTCCTGCCAAGTATGCTGAATTCATTGTCACCTAGGGCAACCAAAAATTGGTACCATTCCTTGGAGTTTCTCCATAAGGTGAAATTATTAGAGTAATTTTGTGGTCTTTTTAGAGGTTGTATGTTAAAATTCTAGTGTGAATGAACAGGCAGTATGGTTTCAGCATAGAAAACTGGCATTGTTCGATAATAATGTTTTGTAATGACACTACTTATATTTCATGACTAATTGCATTTTATCCAGGAAAGAAATACACAAAATCTCAAATCACAAAAATAATGAATAAAGCTGGTAGATGCTTCGAGAAAATAACAGTTTCCCTCTAAAGCAAGGTCTTTCTAAGTGAACAATGATATACATGAAATATAGAAAAACACAAAATGTGTCACTTGTAGAAAACACAATATGTTCATTTTCCAAAATGAAAATGTCTGAACTAATGAAAAATAACTTGAAATAACTGCATATCTTGGAATGGATCTTATATCTGATAATTGTAAATGAAATTTGATGAAAGCTATTAACCCATTAGCAGTGAGCTGTTTGAGTTGACCTAGTTATCAACATTGTTGCAGAGATATTATGTTTCATATTGTGCCATCATAAAGAATCAGCATTGTAAGGTAAAGATGTATGTATGTACCCAGGTCTAATGGATAAAGCTGGTAGATGCTTTGAGAAAATAACAGTTTCCCTCTAAAGTGAACAATGATATACATGCAGCATAGAAAAACACACAAAATGTGTCACTTGTAGAACAAACAATATGTACATTTTCCGAAATGAAAAGGTCTGAAGTAAAGAAAAATAACTTGAAATAACTGCATATTTTGGAATGGATCTATTATCTGTGTTAATGATAAATGAAATTTGATGAAAGCTATTAGCAGTGAGCTGTTTGAGTCGACCTAGTTATCAACATTGTTGCAGAGATATCCTGTATCATATGGTGCCATCGATAAAGACTCAGCATTGTAAGGGATAGATGTATGTATGTACCTAGGTCTAATGGCATGTCAAAACAGTTGCCTCATAGGGTCAACCAAAGATAAGTTCTAAAAATGTAAATACCAGTAGAGAGAATTGGAGTAGATAAACTTTTAAAAAAAAAACTCTTTCCAACTTTGAAAGATAGACATCTTTTTGTGGTGTATCAGCACAGCAGTGTCCAAATCGTTAAACGTCAAACTTTTGGGGGAAAAAAAGGCATTCCAGAGAACTGCACAAAAAAAAGGAAAAGTACAACAAAAGAAAAGACAAGGTTTGGACTCATTGCTTAAGCCAAATGATCTCATTTGCAATATCCAATATTTCTCCTTTGGGCCACAATCATTATCTGTTCATGTCTGACTAAGTCGGCAGCATTTTGAAGCACTGAATCTTGGGTCTGACTGAATTCAAGTGATACCACACAGTATTCAGAAAGCTTTAAAAATTGCTTAAACTTTACAAAACACCAAAGCAAATTTTGTTGTATTGCATTTACAATCTGCACTCATTTTGCTGTTACTTTACGGTCCATGTAGAATAGCACTTTATTGGAAAGTGCTGATCAAATAGAAATGGAGATGTTGGATTTAATAAAGGATTTCAGTCGAACATTTCACAAATTATCTAATTTAAGACCATAAACAAGATACCCAATGAAGTCCCTTATTCATCAGGACCTCTGAAATGTTCCCATGTACAGTAGTAATTTGTATCAATATAATTATGCCATTTTCACAACTTTCCAGGATGTATTTAATCTGTGTTTATCGTAAATCTTTGTAATTGTCAAATCATTGCCTCTAACAACACAGCATTGTACAGTTCTACTTATTGCTTAAAAGTGTTGACAGTTGTCTCACATGTGTGGCCTATTCAGTAGTCCAGGCAATATGAGTTTAGCAGAACTGAGTGAGTGGTGCGTGTACTCATAGATGTCTTTATGTACCCCACCCCACGCCAGCCCAGAAAAAACTATACGGGTGTACTTTTTAAGTCTGCCAGTCAGTCAGGTTGTGAAACATACATTTTAGTTGTCAGTCCTCATTGTCTCTAAGCTTTGAGGTTCAATATGAATGAACTTTTAGCATGATGCTGCATTGATTCTTTTGAATGCTAATGACAGTAGGCACTCTGGCTGGAAGTGAATGTAATTTTACTAGATGGTTTGTTAGGTTATACTAAAATCAGTGATGTAAGACCTTAGACTCAGTTATTCCCTTTTTTGTGTCTAGACAAGATGGCACAATAATGCTGACTTGGCAAGAAATAACACGCAAATTTTCATGGTTTTTTATATTTGTATCATCACTTCAGAGGCACAGTTAGAGGCAGAGTGAAGATGTAATGTGACACAGTTTGTAAAAAGGGGCTTATTATATGATTATTTTGGTAAGAAATGGAATTCCTAGGCCATCCAGTCGCAGAAATCTGGATGTCCTGGAGATTAAGTCAAGCAGTTCACTAGGATGACCATTAATGCAAATCCTTGCCATAATGAATTTCTCAATGTAATAAAGACTCCACAAATAATAATGACCTACTTTTTACAATATATATTCTGTTGAGAAAAGAAATACATTTTTCTTCAAAATGCCGGTATACAATTGGGCATAGATTTATTCTGACAGCTGCATTTAATATTTCAGATTTACACCACCCAGCTACTGAATCCTCCTTTACTTAAATCCAAGGAGCACTTCCCTCTGAAGAAAGTGGTGACCATTCTACTGAGGTTTACCATGCCAAGCAGTCAGGTTCTGAATACCATAATGCCAGGGATAAAGGTTAGCTTTTATATTATCAGTATTTTTGTGGATTCAAGTTTTGTGTGAAGAGTGAACCCATGTTGTAAATAAATGCCATCACTTCTAAATTACTGACTCAGTAATGTTTGACTTTTGAACTTGTGATTTTAACAATGGAAAATGAATCTGAATGAGTAATAATGCTGCTATACAGGATGGATATCAAAGCAAGGTGATACAATGGTTATACCAAATTCATTCTCATTTATAGTGATTTGCTAAATGGAGATTTTATTTATTTTCATTGATTACATATTTAATTGATTTAACTTTATTATAAATTACAGATCTATTGATTCAGATCTGTGTTTGATAAATTATGATTTCTTTTGGAAAACATAAATTGCTATGTAACTGCACTTAAGTTTCAGCATTATGACTGATTCTTGATGGACTACCATATATTCTCACTTATATGATGACGCAAACTGCAAAGACCCAGACATGAGATCTGGTTCTGTATGGTTTGTAAGGGGTAATCAGTAGAACAAACAGCATTGACCCAGATCTGCAGGCATGTGATGCTAAGACATACCAGGCTCTCGGTTGTTTGCTGTCTGACCCAACTTATAAATGAGTATATATGGTATTTGAATAAAACTTTTGGTCCTTTGAACTGACCTGGTCATGTAAATTGTTGGAAAAAAACTTTTAATTTACCTGTTCTTTCATGTTAGGTTTGAACTAACAAGGAGTTTCTAAATACTTGCATTAAACTTTGTTGTTCTCTCATATTTGATTTTTTAAAAATAAATTAAAATTCCATTGGTTTGCATGATTTTATAATGACTGATAATCATCCTCGATATTGAATTCATTATAATTCAGTGTAAAGGTACCAATGTGTACCTAGGTACTCAGGTACCCACCCATTCATAATTACCCAGGTAATAAAATTAGCTTTAGGGTACTCATTTATTCCATGTAAAAAGAAAACAGTTTTCAAATTCACATGCCAGGAGTGAGTGAGACACAGAATAAGAATACAGTTTGAGGCTCGTGTCATGTGATATTGATCCATCATGGACCTCCATCTTGTATTTTGGAAGAGTGCGACCATTTAGCTACATGTATTTCGAACAGTTTCCTTGGTTTTTAGTAACTTTACATGATACATTTCTAAGAAAACAGACAGGTTTCTTGAATTTGAAAACAAATGCCACAGATTCATTATAGTTTAATACACACTTGAGAAGCAGACCAGTCTATAATGAAAAAATGGTGCCAAACATTTGGCTTTTATCAGTGTGACTTGTGGATGTTATATGACTTAAAAGTGTTAGAGGAGAGTGATTTTGTTAAACTGAAGAACATATTGCATCAGGATAAGGAAATGTCAATAGTGCTTTAAAAATTTTGAAAGAGGGATTTAACTGATGTAAAACAGCATTCAGAATTTGTGGACTTGAGTTTACAACCTTCTAGCAAAAGTTAAAATGTGATGTAGACTAGTTAAAGTGAATGTTATGTATACATAATTTATAATTTTTTGTCTGTGTCTGTATTCATAATTTATCATTTTTTGTCTGTGTCTGTATTCATAATTTATAATTTTTTGTCTGTCTGTATAACATAATTTATCATTTTTTGTCTGTGTCTGTATTCATAATTTATAATTTTTTGTCTGTGTCTGTATTCATAATTTATCATTTTTTGTCTGTGTCTGTATAACATAATTTATAATTTTTTGTCTTTGTCTGTATTCATAATTTATAATTTTTTGTCTGTGTCTGTATTCATAATTTATAATTTTTTGTCTGTGTCTGTATTCATAATTTATAATTTTTTGTCTGTCTGTATACATAATTTATAATTTTTTGTCTGTGTCTGTATACATAATTTATAATTTTTTGTCTGTGTCTGTATACATAATTTATAATTTTTTGTCTGTGTCTGTATACATAATTTATAATTTTTTGTCCGTGTCTGATTTTCACACTAATCCATGTTGACTTGGCCAATGTGCAACAAGAATTTTAACTAACTGCTCATTCAGGTTAAAAAAGCACACCAAAAAATTCACGCTTTTCATATGGTTTTCTGTAATTATGGTTTGTAAGATATATCTTACTCTTTTTATGCTCTGGTTTTACTTTTTTGCCACTTATATTAATAATAATTACACTTATACTTCTCTCATATTAATAATAATTACACTTATACTTCTCTCATATTAATAATAATTACGCTTATACTTCTCTCATATTAATAATAATTACACTTATACTTTTCATATTAATAATAATTACACTTATACTTCTCTCATATTAATAATAATTACACTTATACTTCTCTGGAGGGTTGACTTATATGAACTTACAACACAGCAGTTCAGATTCACATTTAATCAATTTTTCTTTGATCGTGTACCAATGTGACTTTTTCTATTAAAAAAATTGACATCTTTAATTCATTGCTTAAAAAATACAATATAGGTGTGTTTCATGGGTCGTTGTATGGTTTAACATTCAGAATTACTTTATCATGCATTCCCTTCTCATCTATTTTTTTGTTAATTTCATTACACAGACATGTTCTTTCTTCCTTCCTTCCTTTCTTCATACCTTTGGATGTCACATCATGTCATGTTTCAGTATATCATCATAACATTTTATCTTTAGAATAGAGAATAAGCACAACCCAAAATTTTGGACTGTTGGATCTGTTCACTCACATTGAAAATTTGCATTACATTTAGATTCTGAATAGTCATCTTCAGCTGCTTCCTAAACCTTGATTTTCTTATTACAGTGGATGAATGATGTGAAGCAAACACAGTTAATTCTATGTTATGCTTTCTCGACCTTCGACCTGCGGTCAAATCACATATTGTGGATTTAACACACATGACTCTAGCTTTTTTTTATGATGGATGTTTTGTTTGCTACTTCATTTCATCAACATAATCCACAAACTTGATACTGTCTGGATAAAAGTAAATTCACAGTATTCTCATTTATATATTTTCAGAATAATAATATGCATGTACGCCATGAAGTCTTGACCTTCTTGAAGGTGCTGCTTCTGAGAGTAATAAAGATACTAAGTCTGATTGGACAGTCTCACCCATCAGATGAGCCATTTTACAAAGTTTATACCGCTGAAGACATGAAGGAAATCAAAGAAACATACATGGAGTCGGTTATTAAGGTATTGCACAAATTATTACTTACATTGAAAATTTTGTCTTTTGTGATGGGCTTTAGTGTTTATATGGTTTTGTTTGGAATTACTTCTTCATCACATGGTTACAGCATGTAAAAGAACATATTTATTTTTGGCACGTAATAGCTAGGGTATAGTTCATACATCCAATATGGCTGCCAAGAAGACCGTCTTAAAATTCATGTATTGACGGAATGGCCCTGAATGCATGCCATGAGGTATTCTGTGAGGTTTTTGGCATAGGCTGGTATTCTATTGTTTTTCCCTAAAGGAAAATGGCACTGTGCTGACAGTCAGTACCAAAGAAACTAATTTAAAATCAGTTTCACTGAAGAATATTAGCGATGGTTTCAGCACTCAGCAGTTAAATGGAATTAATTTTCTGGCAATTCTTTTTGCCTAGTAGTCTGTAAGTCCTTCAGTTAACTGGTGGGGGAAGAACCTGGAACAAAACAGTGAGCTGGGCGAAGCTACTAGCAAACTTTCTCACTTTCCCAAGTTGGTTGAGCCGAGACATGAACTCATATGGACAGAGGTGATGTGTGTGAGTGATCTGGAATGCAAGTGTTTTTGACAACTCAGCCACCCAGATCCCATCGATCATCAGTTACTACTTTTGCTTGTGCCTTTTCACCATACAGTCATTAGAGGCCTCGGAGATGCCTTCCATTTTGTACCTTTTCCCCAGTTTCGGTTTACGAGTTTTCTGATCACTGGAAGTATGCTTCATTAATTTCTATCAGCTTTATTATCATCATTTGATGTACATTTCTTTTTCAGTTGTCTACTTAGTTGTATGATAAATATTATTAATAATTTATGTAATTTTCTCATGAATTTATCTTGATTCAGTGCATTTACTTCAGTAAAGGCTTGGCACAGTAATCGACTGGTTTCACCTGTATATACCATTGTTTGCTTTGACTAATTACAGGTAAGAATGATCAGGATTAAGTATGTTAGAAATTCAAGCTGGCTGCAGATATTCACCTCACCTATCTTTGTTGTAGTTCAGTTCTGCCATACCTCTAATATATGTTCATAGTGGTTTTAAGAGAGATGTTGTGACAGTTATGGTCAAACAACTGCCCCAAGCTAGCAAGAGGGCCAGGAAATTCTCCCATATGGTTTGAACACTGTAAGTATTGCCAGCTACACAGTCACCAGCTTTCTTAAGTTTCAATCACTTGAGACAGATCATCAAACATCATGAAAGTGTAAAAACCTTGTACAGTATGAAATGCACAAGACCTCTTCCACTCCAGCTATGGCACAGTCTCAGTCTATGCCCTTGACCACCAGGACTTGGTATGTTGATTGATCTTCCCAATCTCGGACACATCACCTTTCACCTAGTAAAGTCAGTTACAATCTCAGTTCTTTCACATATACCCATTGGAGACCTGCCAACATTTATGATTTTGCAGTATAATGAAAATGGCCAGTAAAACACAAACTTATGGAATAAAGGCAACAAATTTAGAAATATTATTCTTGTAGAACAATCCGGATAATTGGTTCATTCATGTTTGATTTGGATATGAGTTTCATATTTGAATTAGTGGAATTAGTCTGGGAACCAGACTGACTTAACACCAAGACCTCAGACACTTTAAACTGCACATATTTGTTTCATGTGAAGCATCTGCATGATGAAACAATTGATGATAGCATTTTAAAAAATGGCATCCAGCAAATGATGGATGTTGAAGACAAAATGGAAATTAAGCCTCTTAAAAAGTGTGAATAATCAGCACAAAAGAACAAAAAGATATTCAGATTTTTAAAAGGAAGGGACATATAATGTGTCAATTTGAGTATGTCCCATGGTGAGAGATATGATTGCTGTCATCATTTGGAATAAAAAAAATCTCCCACAAACTTAGGTCAGGTTGAGAGATAGCAACAAGCCATTGAATCTGCAAAGGGTTTGGAACTGAAGTATATGCAACTGTACTAGTGGTAAAAAAAAGGGTGTATCTGTACTTTAAAAACTTTTTAGCTGACTTTTACCGTCGTTGCATTTTTCAGATACTGAACTTTTAAATATGTTGTCCATATTTACAATTCTAGCAGTTTATGATACTTTGTTACACCTTATTGAAAACTGGTTAAACATGGGGGGAAAATCAACTGACTTACTGACACGGTCTCATCAGGTTTGGCAGGTCTGACAAATGCAGCAGGCATGGAATTAGATCAGGGGTTCACAACCTTTTACCACCAAGGACCAGATTGCATTTTTTAAGACCACCCGACCAAACACTAATTTCTTTAATATAATTACTGTTCACAGGCCAGATTTCTGTGTTGTTTGAATTTACCCAGGAGGCCGGACAAAAAGTGTTTGCGGGCTGGGTTTTTTGCACCCATATATTAGATGAACAAATTTCCCACAAATCCATTAGTACACCTATAAACGTATTGCAGACTTGCATTGGACAAATGCATCACTGATCCGTGCCCCCACATAATCCAATACTGGCTATAGTGATTTGAAACTCTGCCTCAAGATTTGATGACACTCAAAGTGAATGCCTTCAGATCACCATGTTCCAACTTGGATGTACTTTCAGATTTCTTCATCATCCCCATATACCTGATTACATAGCATCTTAATTTCTTCCATCACAGGATGCTTGTTTGTTACCCAACAACTCAAATTAAGAAAATGTATGCTTGCAAGCTCCATCTTCCCAACTTGATATGATCATGTCCAGGGAAGATGCTACTTTCCACACATCCATTGAAGAAGTTTTCCAGCTAATGCCTATATAGTTATCTTTACCTACTGATCACTGTTCTACTATAAAATTCTTACATCTGGATACTCTGAGCCAAGAAAGACCCGTCTTCTTTGAAATAATTACTGCACACCGGTTGAGTCATTGATATTTTACACTGCTTTGAAAGGCAGCATCAAGAGCATCAACAGGCCTGTTCTTTTCAAGGACAACTTCAGTTTAACATTAGCCTGGCCTTTTGCAAAATGCATATAGCAGCTTTCTACAGTGAAGACCAAGCAACTGACATTGCGTACCTGCAGATATCAAAACCTTTCACTATATACTTTTGGACTAAAAAACCTTTCTCAAACGCAACAACTGGTTCATAATATTATAATTTTTGCTCCATGCTCAGCCTGGTCTTGATGTCTGTATTTGAGAATGCTGAGTTTAGAATGTATCATTTAGATTCCCAACAACACACATCTGGGAGTAAGCTTCTAGGAGAAACATAATTTGCACACAGAAAAATAGCTTTCTTTCAACCGTGTCTATTTATTGACCCTGAAAAGCCAGTTCAATACAAGACTTACAGCTGCTTCTCATACATTAGCAGACTGGGTAATGGATTTTAACTTCCCCAGTGTGTTTTCATTAGGTAATGTCTTCTCATACATTAGCAGATTGGGTAATGGATTTTAACTTCCCCAGTGTGTTTTCATTAGGTAATGTCTTCTCATACATTAGCAGACTGGGTAATTGTTTTTAGATTGCCCCAGTGTGTTTTCATTAGGTGATGTATTTGAAAAAATGTGTGGGAGTAAAAGTATGATTCTTTATTTCAATTATAATTCTTTATTTCAATCATAATTTTGTCACACCCTCACCAGCCCTCCTCTGTAAGAGCAGGCACTTCTGTTCCAATGGTAGCTGATGATATATGGGATTTGTTACAAAGCCCCCTCTCCATCAGACTTTAATTTCAGCCTCCTAATGATTTTAGGATTTTTATTACTCAAACAAGCCCAAAGAAATGGTTAATTTGCCTATGCTTTGGAGGGTTGGATTTTGAAAGTGGATGTTCTTGTGACAATATGATTAGGTAAGTATGATAAAAGAAACCTTTTACTTCAAAAATTGGTTTTATAAAAAAAATTTGTAGTTTATGATGGTTTAATTATAGCTGTAATGGCAGACACATCAGTTAAAGTAACTACAAGATTAAAGACCTCCAGAAAGCATAACAATAGTTTTTATATTTTTTTTAATGTAAGATATATTCAGTAAATGTCAAAATAGAATCTATGCCAATTATTACATGTTAGAAAACTACATTTTTTTCATCTGAAATGTAAAGGGTTTTGTGGTCTTTAATTTTATGTATGTCTGCATTAATATTAATGCCTGTTTTATTTTTTTAATGATTTGTAAATGTAAGTCGTTTTTTTTATTGATAGCTTCTACCAGATGGCAAAGAGATCATGCAGTGCTGGGACAAGAGAATTGCAGTTCCACCAAATATTACTAGCCCTTCAAAGATAGATGAACAACAAGGTTGTGCACAAGTTAAAATTATTTTGCAGTTATATAATGTAAGCATCATATATGACTTTAATAAAGAACAGAGGTTAGCTTGAATGAAAGTTTGAATGACTTTCAGTTATCTTTTGTATTAGTCATTAGGTAATAAGGATCATGTGGCTTGCATAAAGATCATGTGACTTGCATAAAGATCATGTGGTTTGCATAAAGATCATGTGACTTGCATAAATGTTTGATGATGTATGCTGTTTTGGTCTTGACTTTTCAGCTCAACAATTGTATCAGTACCGCATCATTTCCTCTTCTTTCTTCTGAAAACATTGATCTGTAATGTTATCCATCATGTTATATTTGGAAATTATTTTGGAAAGTGTATTAATCAACATGTTCATTTTTGTCAGTAGTAATAAAAAAAAACAGTTTACAAGTATATATGAATTCTTGTTTTAGAATTAGAACCAGTTGATCCAAGGCAGCACATGGTTCTGATTGAGCAGGTCCTGTGTTTATACCAGGAGATTGTCCCCTTCCTTATGGTCAACAACCCTGATTGGGTGGGAAGGCTTCTTGAAGGGATAGGAACTCTATCTGATGAGAATGTACCAAGTGAGAATTCTGGAGATGATTATATGCTCCCCCAGCTGTACCTCTTGAAGCTCCTGGCAGGCACAGATGCTAGAAGGCTTCCATGGGGGAAAGAGGTAAGTTATTATTTGTGACACTCTATATTGTTGTAAGTATGTGCACTTATTTAAAAGTTTCAGAAAGACACGATATGTTAGCTTTCTTGTGTTGTAAAATAACATTTTGTCTGTTCAGTTCAAGGTTTTCCATGCTTAAAATGGATTTTATAATTTGTTCCTTTTTTACCAGTTTGAAACATGATTGTCTTCCTTCATTTTCAGGGACACAAGGGGGGCAGCTCATTAATGTTCCTACTGCTGGACATGGGAGTTAAGTTGAGGAAAAATGAAAGAGTAAAGCAGATTACAACTCATCTAACCTGCAAGGTTTGTTTCTTTTCTTTTGACACAGAGGTAGGTTATGGTTATTAAATTGCTTGCCATGCCATTTCAAATGGTCAGTTGGTATATTGTACTTTTGGCATCTTTTTTTTTGCTATATTTTTGCCTTACCAGTGAGGTTGCTGGCATAGGCTGGTATCAAGCCAACAAACAGTAGATTTCATGTCTAACACTGTCCCTACAAAAATCGTGTGAAGATTAGTTATTAATTAGGTATCCTGACAATATTGATCTGTTGGAGAGGTTAAGCATTATCTGTATAGTTCTCCAATTCAAATATTATATTCAGTTATTGAGTAAATCAGGTTAGCAGATTTCATTAACATACATGCCAACCATTACTGCTGAACCAGTCAGAAGGTATTTGGAGCTAAAAAGTATATTTTATTTTAGTCGATGCATATATGAGAGCAAAAATATCTCCTTTAAAAATTTCACACATGGATTAGAAAAAGAAAGTAAAAACAAAATAAAAAATGACAGATTCCTCTAAATATGATGACACGAGTGGAGGATCACTTGACATCTATATCAGGCCATGTGGAAATTTTTAAAAATATTTGGCGCTAAAAGTCTTAAGATGGATTTTAGTCGATGTGTGTGTAAAGCTAAAAGTGCTACATATGAAAACTTGAAACACTAAAGGATGTTTAAAGACGAGATGGGCAAATAAATCATTGTCAAGAGAAATTTTATCATGTTATTTGTGGATTACGCTTTTTCTGCCTGATTTCTGTTTTTTTACCACTTGGATCGCACTTTTTCCTCATTAGGTGTTGGCATCTATGCATTAGTTCTACTAGTAACTTACCAGAAGAGTTTATGTGCAAGGCTGTTAGTCATTCATTATCTTTATCATCCATCCATCTGTTTGAACAAATCAATACTCCAAAACTACTTTGAGGATTCCATTAAAACTGAACACACACACATTCATTCTGTTGTCTAGTTGCTCCTAAATGAAATTGGTAATGCTTAGACGTATGTTATGGCTACCAGTGGCCTTGAAACTCTTGCTTTCAGAGTTGATGGTCACATCAGCGTGGGGTTTTCACAAAATATTTTTGGATATCTGGTAGGTCCTCAGTGGACACTGTGTAGCAGATCTGACATTTATTATGTCCACAATGGCAGCCATCTACAAAAAGTACTATTGTTACTAATTCTGAAGGGAGAGACAATAATGTAGGTTTTCAGTATAATTGTTTTGATGTTTGTTTGGTTCTAAATGAAAATTATGCTGCTTGCACATCCAGCATGTCCACAATAGTGGCCATCTTGAAAATCTTATTGAAATGGATCATCATAGCAGCAAAGGGATTTCAATAAAAGACTTAAAAAATTATGTCATCACTAAATGAAAAATGTTGCTGATCAGTCATCCATCATATCCATCACAGTAGCCATTTTAGAACTCACTAATCCTCCTGAGTCAAAAGTATCAACATCAGCCTTTAACTGGAAAAATTTTAGCTAAAGGGAGCTGAAGTAGTGTCCAACTAACTGCCAAGTATCTGTGATTGTCTACACCATTGTAATGGTCCAAGGTGTGTTTGGATAATCAAATATAATCTGTTAATATTGCTTTTAATTTCATGGCAGATGCTGAAGACAACAGGTTTCTTTGAGTCGGCTACAGATGAACTGAAGATCTGGCTCAACCTTCTACATAAGCATGCTGACTGCTCGGAGTCAAGGACACTGCTGGTGACCTTTGTATCTAAGGTCTTAATGACCTTTCTGTCCAATCCACTTCCCTATTTTGATAAGGTCAGTGAGCTTGCTTCAGATGCAATTGCCCTGGAAACAGCTGAAGATGATATGGAGACAACAAGTGTGGGAACATCAGAGGATGCTATTAATGGTAAGAAGGAACTAGTGTAGCATGTGGAGACTTTAACAATCTTGCACCTACAAAGTGTATAGTGCACATTAATGTAAGCACATTTATTCAAGAAAGTTGAAATATTAAATAAAACTGTTGATTTATCTTGGTTTACATCGGCATAGAGCAGATTGTGCTCCTATTGGTCACTTTGCAATAAGACAGTTCATCTGTCTTTCAGTGTAGTGTATGCATATTATGCACTCATCTTTTGTCTAAACATATTATGCTATGACTCTGTATGTCCATTATTTTTTCTTTTTCTACACAATAACTTTTTATTTTTTATTTTTTGTTCTACTGCACCTATCTTCATCAAGCATTACCTGTAAGTTCCTAATGAAGAAAGTTGCCTGTAGTTTTGAGGTTAAAGTCCCTGTGATGGAATGAAGAATGATTTCATCACAATGCACATTAGTGCTACATCACAGACCTGGACCAATCTTTGATGGTGACTTGCAATTGAGATAAGGAAAAAGTCATTGATTTTGTGTTCTAAAGGAGTCAGATGGTCGAAGGTCAAAGACTCTGTAACCTAAAGAAGACAAACGGTTCCTGATAGTAACATTAGTTCTACATCACACACCTTGACCAAATATTTTGGATGGATTGCACTTAGGTTTTGGTAAAAGCAGTTTCAGTTCTGAAGCAAGCATTGTTGCCAAAGTTTATGGATGACTAAAATGTTGTGTAAAGAAAGAAGCCTACTGATTCAGAGGTCAGTGAAGAGAAGAAGATTTTTTTTTTGGTGGCATTATTGCTTTAGTTCTAGACATTATGTTTGGTTCAAAGTTTCTGGAGGGCTTGTACTAACAGTATGGAAAAGGCATATTGATTTTAGAGTCAAAAGGTCAGAAGCTGAGGTCATTGGGGGTCAAATAAAATTGGGTTTCTAGAATAACTTTTGTTCTAAAGTAAGTTCCTTGACTAAACCTTTTGGCTGGCTTGCACTTAATGTAATAAAGAAACCTCTGGATTCTGGGGTTGAAAGGTCAGAGGTCATAGAAATTGCAAGTGTAATTAGTAAATTATACTTTTCTGCACAGTAGGTTTAGACTATGATCACATTGGCCAGTAATTTCCCATGTCAACCATGCCCTCACAGGAATATAATGTACTTCTATTATATTCTTCAATCTTACCATATACACAATTGTCATCTTTTTTTGTTACCAGTTGGATCCTGTGACTAATGTTTCTTTTGGGGAATTTTTTTTTAAAGAGAATGCTCTAAAAACTTAAAAAAGTCTTTTTGGTGTTTTAGAAAAATATTATTATTTACAGCCCAGCTGTCTTCTAAGACCAACGTTTGTGGCTCCCATAGGTTGGCTCTTGAGATAGGTTTAACTATACAGCCCTTTTCCCACCCATTCAGCCCCTCCTCACCCAGTGGTACAACATTTATAAAGGCTTTCTTTTTCATCCTCAGCAATTTTAGAAATGGACATGGAGGAATTGGAAGATGAAAACTTCAACACAAATATACATTCAGAGGTGACAGAATCAAACATTGTTTACAGGTAGGAAATCGATTTGGACATATTGTATGTTACTTACTTATTCTTCCCTTGAGAATAAGAAGACCTACATTGTATTCTTAAGACAGGCAGTGAGATATACTTGTTTAAATTTATTTTGTTGATTGTAAAATACTCAAGTGACAGGAATAAGGAAGAATGTGATTAAGAGTGTGATTAGGAATTTTAATGTAGCTTTTAACAATTTTTCAGTCATATTGCTACGATGTCTGCAGTGAGGCAGTTTATAGTGATGTCTAGCACTGGGGCATCATGCCACAGACATGTAGCATGATGTCCCACCCAGTCACATTATCCTGACACCAGTCCGACCAGTCCTAACACTAACCTCTTAATGCTGAACGTCTTGCAAGGCAGCTGTCAGTCTTTGGTATGACTCAGCTGGGGTTAGAGCCCGTGACCTCCTACATTCAAGGTGGATGCTGTAACGACTGTGTCACCAGAGTGGTTTGGAATAAGGAAGAAAAAAGATTTTGTATCACATTTCCAACAACCGCTCCATTGGCCAAGTGGTTAGAGCATCCACCGCGGAAGCAGGAGGTTGTTGGTTCGATCCCACTGCCAAGTCATACCAAAGACTTACAAAAATGGTACTAACAGCTGCCTCGCTTGGCGCTCAGCATTAAGAAGTTAGTGTTGGGACTGGTCGGCCTGGTGTCAGGATAATGTGACTGGGTGGGACAACATGCTACATGTCTGTGGCATGATGTCCCAGTGCTAGACATCACTATAAACTGCCTCACTGCAGACATCGTAGCGGTATGACTGAAAAATTGTTAAAGCTACATTAAAAATCCTAATCAAACAAAAAAAATCACATTTCCAACAATGTTGGTGTCATGATCATCAATTATTTTAAGGTCCTATGCAAAAGTTTTTGAAAGACATATTTTCTACCTTATGTTGCTGTATTCAACTTAACATTTAGTATAGTGTTGCTATGTAACTTGGGACATCAAGTGGTCTAAGACACTCACCAATATTGATTACTGCCATCTCACATCTGCATGGGTTCGAGTCTCAGGCACAGCCAATGTGGGTATGTGAGAAAGCTTGCAAGTCGCTTCTCGTGGGTCGGTGGTTCTTTCCAGGTCTTCCTCCAGCATTTCATATGACATAATATCATCATACTAGTTGTGAACTTCAACAACAACAATAGTTATAATAATAAATAAATAATAAATGTATTTCTAGTACTATATCATTTTTATGAATGTAATTCTTTAACAAGAACAATGAATAAAGAATGTAATATATTTTTTCTTCTTAAACCCAGTTGAACTTTTATTTTGAAAACTGGCCCGCCCTCCTGCACACACCTGAAATAAAGGAATGCCTGTCTTGAGTGACCAACTATTGTTGTTAGGAGGGAGGCGGGGAGGCTATTCTTACTGACTTTACTGAAATGGTTGCCTCAACAACAAAAAAATCTTTGTATTAATGTGTATACATTGATTTTTTTATGTATATCTAAACTTAATATTTTTTGTATTACAGATTGCCCTTTTCTCCCATATTTATTGTTGCACTGGAAGCTCTTAAGAAAAACGACACCAAGAGTCAAGGTATAGTTCATGCACACTTACACATTAATAATAGATACTGTCTGACCTCAGGACATGTCAGATAGGAATATATTGGATTTTAATTTAGATTTTATAATGAGATATTGAAATATGTTATTAGGAAGATAATTATATCACAGTAGTGGTGATATCATTCTTAGAACTAATTTCTTTTCCCACTTAGGAACTATATATGCCATTAAGTCTGTTATTCAAGTGAGTATTTCCATATTTAGACCTATTTCATTCTTCTTCTCCTCCTTCTCCTTTAGGATGAATAGACTTTAAAAGATGCACTAGCATGCATATATTTAGTAAATAGGCCTCATACAAGATGTACCTAAAAATGAATTTCAAGCAATAAAAAGTAGGCTTCGTGTAATATCTTTTTCAGTTACCTTACTACATGAATCCTGCAAACGTTTAATAACTGAACTTGCATGAACTTTTGCTGTCAGATATTGTCACCATTTCAGTTTGTCTTTTATTCTCTATGACAAATGGACACATGTTTAGGAAAAACTCTTCTAAAAACATTGGAATAAAAAATGTTAATGTTGATTCTAACTCTAAACACATATATAATCATGTTTGAGATATTTGTACAGTACCTTTCCCAAATAATGTTTACTGTGTTAATCCTTGCAAGAAAAATGTCAACAGAAATAAAAATGATTTGAAAACAGGCATTCATTTTGCCATAATACACAATTAGAAGCAATATTTGAACAGGATACATTTGTAAATGGTCACTGACCTAAGTTATTGTAAATTGCAGAACTGCTTTTTATCAAAATAGTAATGCAGCCTTTATATTGCATTTGCAAGAATGGAGAAAGAGTAAGTCAGCATTTTTTTCACCTTTAAAATATATAGTAAAAAGGAAATAACATTTTAGTAAGTATGATATTATGATTTATATTGTTAAGGAAAATTGAGTTTTACAATCACATCAAATACATTGTTGAAAATAAAAAAAACAGACTCAAGTGTGATGTTTGCTTCATAATTTTTTACACATGCACATTTTTCAATTCAGACAATACTGTAATTTTAGATTTTTTGATAATCATGAACACTTTATTAAGGGTCAAATTATATTTCATGCAATTCGGATATTAACCATAATTATAGATAATTTAAATCAGTATCTTTTTTAAATCAGTCCATTGTGAATGTTTTAACTGCCTTTTTTGACTCCACATTATCTCATGAGATCATTGGAACTGCCTTCTTTTGACTACATTATCCCATGAGAATCATTGGAACTGCCTTTTGACTACATTATCTCATGAGAATCATTGGAACTGCCTTCTTTTGACTACATTATTTCATGAGAATCATTGGAACTGCCTTCTTTGACTACATTATCTCTCATGAGAATCATTGGAACTGCCTTCTTTTGACTACATTATCTCAAGAAAATCATTGGAACTGCCTTCTTTTGACTACATTATCTCATGAAAGTCATTGGAACTGCCTTCTTTTGACTACATTATCTCATGAGAATCATTGGAACTGCCTTCTTTGACTACATTATCTCATGAGAATCATTGGAACTGCCTTCTTTTGACTACATTATCTCAAGAAAATCATTGGAACTGCCTTCTTTTGACTACATTATCTCATGAAAATCATTGGAACTGCCTTCTTTTGACTACATTATCTCATGAGAATCATTGGAACTTCCTTCTTTTGACTACATTATCTCATGAAAATTGTTGGCTTTATGAAATTCTTGAGTTTACTAGATTTCCATTCTCATCGTATGAGTGGTTGGAACTAATTCATGTGGAATATTCAAATTTTTAAGACGACTTTGTTTGCCCCAGTTTTCATTTACATCTTTCCATTATATTTTGGTACTTGAAAAATTATAAAATTCTCTCCTTTATCCCAAAAATATTAAATAAAATTGCACAGAAAATACCTATTTTATTTCATAAAATCCAGAGCAGGTTTTGCACATAAAATTAAGTTGCTGTAATCTACTTTGCAGTTTGTTAATATTGCCTATAAATAACATCTTGGCTCAAAATCAAACACCTTTTTCATTTATTGCCATCGTTTTCAATTTAGTCGTACAAAAGTAGTACAAAGGCTTATTTTCTTTGTACATGTATACCTAACAGCAAAAGGCATGTCCACTTCATATTAATACAAACTGCTTATGGGTAATTTTAGTATAAATTGTATGTATTTCATTGGTTTAGTACAAATATAAATATAAACTCTTCAGATAGGATTCATTTCATATTAGATTAAAAAAACATGTTTTCAAGCATTTTTAATTTAAAGCAAGCTTGAGATATAAACTACTGAACAACCGTAGTTCTTTTTTTTTTGTTACTATGTAAAGTCTTTATTTATATGACTGATTTAGAAACAAGTAAATGAACTAGCCCACCACTTTTCATGACTAGGAACTGTTTTTACCTCATATTTAAAGATGTTCTCATTGCTAGAGAGGTTTATTTTAAACTATATTTTCAGTAATATTTTTCCATTTAAGATATCCTGAATTACATGTCAGAAGTGACCTTGGGCTTGTTTCATCAGCAGACGAACCCATTACCACTGTGTCATCTGGTCAAAAGTTGTCATAGTGAACTTCCTCAACATGTCTGCTCATTTATTACATCCTTCATTTCAGAAGATAAAGTAAGTATTCCTAAAATCAGTGTTTTATTAACAAGTATATGTTGAAAATAAGCATTGATTATGATTTAAGTTTAATTCTCATGTTGTGGTGGCAGATGAAAAAAATGTAGTGGCAAGTGTTTAGTTAACACTGGTGAAAGGAGGTTACAATTCACTTTTTCTTATTAGAATCCTGTTTTATAACGCTAATGAATGTTGTGTTTAGTTAACACTGGTGAAAGGAGGTTACAATTCACTTGTTCTTATTAGAATCCTGTGTTGTAGCGCTAATGAATGTTGTGTTCAGTTGAATTTGTTTACAGAAAACATATTTGATATAATTTTCATTTTACTTAATCTTGCCACCTTTTTTTTCTCCTCTGAATAAGTTCCACAATCACATTACATTAGGCTAACATAGACTAATATTCCCTAACATAATGTGATTCGGTATGTGTTCTGTGAGAAACATAATTTACTTAAAAATTTGCGTTCTTGCCAAAATTAAGTTTGATTAGTTGTCACTTCGGCTCATTATGATGATCCCTCAGTATAACACTATTCAGGGGAGGAATCAAACATTTCTTTTGTTATCAGACCGATTATTTTTGGGGTATAATAATGTACCATTTCATGGGACAGATTATCTTATACTGGGATTATTAATGTACCATTTTATAAGAAAGATTGTCTTATACTGGGGTTATTATTCTACCATTTTAAAAGAAAAGTTGTCTTATACTGGAGTTATTTCATGGGACAGATTGTCTTATACTGGAATTATTAATGTACCATTTAATAGGAAAGATTGTCTTATACTGGGATTATTAATCTACTATTTTATAGGACAGATTGGCTTATACTAGGGTTATTTATGTACCATTTTATAGGAAAGATTGTCTTATACTGGGGTTATTAATGTACCATGTTATTGGACTGATTGTCTTATACTGGGGTTATTAATGTATCATTTCATAGGAAAGATTGTCTTATACTGGGGTTATTAATGTACCATTTTATAGGACAGATTGTCTTATACTGGGGTTATTAATGTACCATTTTATTTGAATGGCCATCTTACACCTCAGTACAATAATCATTAATAATGTATCTTGTTATTGGAAGGGTCACTTTTTATACTGGAATATATTAATGCACCGAGTATATTTGTGTACACCATTATCTTATACATGTGGTAGCTGTGTTGACTTGGTTGCTAGCATAATGAACTCATGGATAAATGGTTGCAGAATTATCCTACTGTCAGTCCAGCCTGGATCAGCTGCTGTGCTGTACTGTGGGCAAGGGACCTTTCTCCTTTGAATACGTTCCCCAATCACATTACTTTAGGGGATATTAGCCTGCTACCTCGCGAATCCAGCCCTACCAAAAGACGAAAATTCGTCTTTCCTGTCTAGGTCATATAGACAAAGGGCAATAACTCTTGCCCATTACCTCCCCTTGCCGCCCGTTAGGTGTCGCTTCTTTAGTTTTTTAGCTTCGCTGTACGCGAAAACACGTACAATTAGACCTCCAATGAATCCAAGCCATCTTAGTGTAAATTCTGACCATCCGAAGTTAAATTGGAATTACTGTGTTGGATAATCATTCCTCTACAGGTCGTATACATTATTTTACAATATTTTCCAATTTGAGTGACTTTGTCACCTTTTCTAGACTTCGGACCAGGTTGCAACGTGGTCAAAGTACGCTTATGGCGGTACTAGCATGTAATACATGTAGCACTCAATAATTTCGCTTATTCCGTATGTAACGTTTACGATATTACCGACTAATAACGTGCTGCATTAATAATGTGTGCTTTATTTATCTTCTTTGACGTTTCAGTAGACTTAAAAAAAGTCTTTGAACGACCAATTTGCGACTTTAATGGCGAACTTCGTCTTGTAGTCACGAGTTCACGCAACACTTAATCATTTCGCTTCCTCCGTTAGTTACGGTTATGGAATAGCGACTTAATAGCGTACTGAATTTTTAATTTGTGCTTTGTTTATCTTTTTCTCCGTTTCAGTAGACTTCGTCTCTGAACGACCAGTTGCGACTATTAATGGCGGAATTTCGTGTTGTAGTCACAAGTTCACGCGACACTAAATCATTTCGCTTCCTCCGTTAGTTGCGGTTATGGTAATAGCGACTTAATAGCGTGCTGAATTGCTAATTGTGCTTTGTTTATCATCTTTTTCGTTTCAGTAGACTTCGTCTTGAACGAACCATTGCAACACGCTCACGGCGATAACTAGTGTTGTCATTAAGAATTAACATGGCACGGAATAATTTGACTACTCCGTTAATAACGGTTATAGTATTATCGAATTAATAATATGCTGAATTTTTAATTTGTGCTTTGGCGGAATTCATGTTGTAGTCATGAGTTCACGCGACACTAAATCATTTCACTTCCTCCGTTAGTTACGGTTATGGTAATAGCGACTTAATAGCGTGCTGAATTGCTAATTGTGCTTTGTTTATCATCTTTTTCGTTTCAGTAGACTTCGTCTTGAACGAACCATTGCAACACGCTCACGGCGATAACTAGTGTTGTCATTAAGAGTTAACATGGCACGGAATAATTTGACTACTCCGTTAATAACGGTTATAGTATTATCGAATTAATAATATGCTGAATTTTTTAATTTGTGCTTTGTTCTTTTCTTTTGTCGTTTCAGTAAGCAAAGTCGACAACGAAGGCATGAATGGCAAAATGGGTGTTGGCAATGTGGAAATGGAGGAAATTATGTTGACATGGTTTAGGCTGCCCAGTGGGTGTAAATTTCACCGCAGATCCGTGCATGGCTTTCGGGCCTGTAAGTCCGGACGCATGGAGTCTATGCTGGATCAATTGGATCCATTTTAATATGCACTTTCGCCGGCCTTCCAGCTGTCAGTCCAGCCGACACCGTCAGTTCAGCCGGCACTTCAGCAGGCAAACCGGCATTAACCGTCCATCCGGCACCGTCCGTTCAGCCCAAATGGCACCGGACGGCCAGCCGACCTTCCAGCTTGCATCAACAGGCACCGGCCGTTCAGCCCAAATGGCACCGGCCGGCCAGCCGACCTTCCAGCCTGCGTCGACAGGCACCGGCCGTCCATACGGCAACGACCGTTCAGCCCAAATGGCACCGGTCGTCCAGCCGACCTTCCAGCCGGCATCAACCGGCACCGGCCGTCCATCCGGCAACGACCGTTCAGCCCAATTGGCACCGGTCGTCCAGCCGACCTTCCAGCCGGTATCAACCGGCACCGGCCGTCCATCCGGCAACGACCGTTCAGCCCAAATGGCACCGGTCGTCCAGCCAACCTTCCAGCCGGCATCAACCTGCACCGGCCGTCCATCCGGCAGCAACCGTTCAGCCCAAATAGCACCGGTCGTCCAGCCGACCTTCCAGCCGGCATCAACCGGCACCGGCCGACCATCCGGCAACGACCGTTAAGCCCAAATGGCACCGGTCTTCCAGCCGGCATCAACCTGCACCGGCTGTACATCGGATTTACGGAGATTATAGTGATGTACCCGTCAGTCAATCTACACTACTGGTTACATATCACTACCATGAGAGAAATGTTATAGATGAATCTCCCTCCAATCAGACCATTCGAGAGGCAGGTGCCGGTCATAGCCGGACCTTCGCCGACATTCCGGCCGACCATATACCAGACAAATTAGTCGGTATTGCCGGTGTACACCTCCTGTCATGTCAAATACGTGACGGTGTGATTTTAAAACAAGGGAGAATTAGTGACATTATCAGAGGTGACGGAATTGAGTTATCTATGCCACTTGGTATGCGCTACCCAGATATGACAGCTTTACCAGAACAGGTCTTTCAGGCCGACCATCCGCCAGTTCAATCAGCCGGCAGTGCCGGCCGTCCATATGTTCACGGCTTCTCCACAAGGGAGATTTAGTGAAAGTGTCAATTATGACAGAATTGCGTCATCTAAGTCACCTTGTATGCTGTACAGATATGCAAGCTGTACCAGAACCAACATTCCCTCTGAGCGAATGGTAGATGGGTGCGCAGTGCTGGACGCACTACATAAGCATTATGTAATTGTTATTACCTTACAGTCGGCACCATCCGGCACCGGGCGTCCATCCGGCAATGACCGTTCAGCCCATATGGCACCGGTCATCCAGCAGACCTTCCAGCCGGCACTAACCGGCACCGGGCGATCCGGCAATGACCGTTCAGCCCATATGGCACCGGTCGTCCAGCCAAGCTTTCAGCCGACACTTGCCGGCACTGACCGTTCATCCGGCTCCGGCCGTCCAGCCCAACAGGCACCGGTCGTCCAACTGTATGGAGATTTTAGTCTTAAACCAGTCCATCCGACTATACCGCTGTACCAGCACGGGGACTTTTATCATACCGCAATCCGCACAAATCGGATTGACGAAGATTCTAATGATGTTTCCGTCTGTCAATCCGTACTACCGGTTACATATCACTACCATGACACAGATAGTTGGCGAGGAATCTCTCGATCCAACCCGACCATTCGAGCGGTCGGTGCCGGTCATAGCCGGCCCGTCGCAGTCATTCAGGCCAAACATATGCCAATCAATTCATTCGGCATTGCCGGCCGTCCATAGGCTAACAGCTCATCCACAAGGGAGAGTGAATGCCTTTATCAGAGATGATGAAATCGAGTCATCTATGCCACCTGGTATGCATTACCCCGATATGGATGCTTTAACAGAGCAAGATTATGCACATAGTGAGTGCGATGAGTCGCAGGCAAATCAGCGGTATGCAGATCCAACTATGGAACGGACTGAGTTCAGCTTCAAAGCCGCAGTGGAGGAAATTTATAGGGTGTTGGCCCCTTCAGAATGCCGTCCACCTCCTGCTGCCATTACCGACTATAAGGTTAGAGCGTCGGTCGATCTGGATGAGGGGGAAGAGACTCTATCCTAACGCCTCCTTCCCCAGTCGACAAAATTAAGGAAATTAATGACCGTCTGTCGACACGTATAGGGGATCCAGGAATTGCTAAGGTTTTTCTTTTCTGAAAGCCAAGTACCAACGTCGTTTTCAGGTCGATGGTACAAAACTCACTCCGGTGCGTTCAGTACTGAGGTCCCGGCTCTGGATAAAAATATGGCAGCAGTCCATATGTCTGCTCCATTGTCTTATAAAGTGGACTAAACGGTGTTCAATGCCAAGTCCAAGCTGGTTCGAAATGTAGTCGCTACGTCTTCACTGTTAGATCTAGCCTCCCTAGCCATTTTCAGGATCGCTGATAAATCTGGCAATGAACATGCTTGGGATTCGACGGCCCGGTTAGCTAGGGTTCTTAACAGGGCAGCTCACCATTCCATGGCCAATGCGCTGACTGCTTCTGCCAACCTAGACCTGATACGTCGTGACGCATGTCTGAAGGGCACGTCGCTTAAACCCCATCATATGCTGGCTAGATATGACCGACGCACATTTCACGTCCCTATCCCACGAGTTGCGGACATTCTCCGTTGTGCTTGTCGGGACTAGGCTTATCAGTTCCATGTCATACCTTTTGGCCTAAATTTAAGCCCTTGGGCTAGTACCAAGGTTATGGATTACGTCGTCACCCTGTTCCGCTCGACTTCATCTATTGCGTCGGCAGTATATTTGGACGACATCCTCCAGTAACATCTGTCAAGTTCTACTCTGCTCAAAGGCAGAAACGATCTTATATCACTTTACGTCATATAGGCTTTCTCGTGAACTGGATAAAGTCTGATCTCTGTCCAATCCGGATTTTGGTCCATCTGGGTGTGGAGTTTCTCCCGATCTGAATCTGGTAAGGCTTCTTCGAGTTTGCGATCATCCAGATAATTGCACTCGTAGAGTCCGTTTCCGACAGGATGCGCATTTTAGCGAGAGAGTTGCAGATCCTCGGATTATTCAATGCGGCAGCAGACTTGATCCCTCTCAGCCGTCCTTTTAGGCGCCCTTTACAAAGGACTTTGCTAGCGTAATTGCGCCATTTTCAAGTCCCTTCGATCCCAGAAAACAGTCATGCTCACGCCAGAGATACGATCATTCTTGAGTCAATGGCACAACCCCTGTAGGCTGTCCACAGGGATTACTCTGGAGATACCCCAAGGGGATAACGGTATGTTCCGCCACTAATACCTACAGTTGGGGTGCCCACCTGTTGCCGGACTTAGATACTGTCAGCGGCACGTGGGTGCCAGGGGCGAGCCCTTTCCACATCAACCTTTCAGAAATAACGGCTGTCATCAATGCCTTTCATTTCGGGCAGGATCAACTCTTATTACAAACTGCCCTCATTATGTCAGACAACATTGTGGTGGTGCCTTGCCTCAAAACAAGGGGACACCAATCACCAGACCTGTGCAATCTGAACTGGCAGTTTCTACATTGGTTCGACAATCTCCACCTCAATGTACAATTCAGACACACAGAATGGTCACTCCATCAATCGGACTTTCTTCCAATCAACACACTTTGGAGACGTCCGATGATTGATCTTTTGCAACAAGGTGGAATAGCACATTCTCCACCTTTCATCTCACAGGTTCCAGATCCAGAAGCTTGGGTCGTGGATGCTCGATCAATCACCTGGGAAGGGTTGTGGTCATTCTCCTACCCTCCCACGGTCTTGGTACTGGAATTAATCCAGAAGTTAAGGGGTCAGAATTGTCAGATGGTTCTGATTACCCTTCTCAGATGGAACAACTACTGGGTCTCCGATCTACTCAATCTAGGCGATAGATCTACCCAGGAAGATTACAGTCAGCACAAGTATTCACAAGCAACCGCGGCCAGGGGTGTTCCACCCCTGTCCGGACCGTCTTTTTGTTCAAGCTTGGCTCTTGTCCAGACAGCCTTGCAAAACAAACAATTTAAATCTTTGATTGCGGAGAGAATCTCGAGAGCAAGAAGGCCCTCTACTCTGAAGGTTTACGAGGGCAAGTGGCATGTTTTCAGAGACTGGTACCATATCATTCACATTGTTCCTCTGAGTGTCACAATCCCTCAACTGGCCAACTTTTCTCTGGCTTTTCAAGGAGAAACATCTGGCTCCAGTTATTCTCAAATGTTACCGCTCCATGATATCAGACACATTCCGCCATTCTGGTACATGTGCTATCAGCCATGACAAAGATTTGTCAGATCTTTTAGACATTTAAAAAAAAAAAAAAAAAAAAAAAAAAAAAAAATTCAGTCGACTTATATCCCTCACCCTGTTTCCAAATGGAATCTGTCCTGGGTTTTAACATGACTCAATTCAGACAATATTGAGTCTTTAACCCACGATTAGTTAAAGCTACTATCATACAAATTGGGTTTCTTGATAGCCTTAGCTTCAGCATGCAGGGTGAGCGAGTTACATGTCCTTTCTAGTGACCCGAACTCTCTTCCGTTCCGATCAGAGGGTTTGATGGTCCTCTTGACGCAGCCAGGCTTCGTAGTCCAAAATAGATTACCATACATTGGCGATCAACGAGTCGTCATTAGCTCGCTTTCTTTATAGATAAGTCAGGATCAACAGCCATGTAAGATCCTGTTTGGGCACTCTAGCACCATTTCAATGCATAGAGGTGAGTCAGGTCACATACAAGCACCTCTTTTTCTGGTGATAGCTGGGATATGAGACATCACCATTCAAGCCCTTGCTTCATGGCTGTAGTGGGTTATACGCTCGGCGTACTCTGAGAATTCGCAAATCAGTCACCTTATAGAAGCTGTTGGCTGACATGCAGAGTCAACCTTCTACAGTTTTATCTTCAAGTTTGTACTCGCAGAGGCAAACATTGATTCTAGTAGGTCCGGTGTTGGGCAGCCCAGACGCCCACCAGACTCATGTACAACAATCAGCACAGCCTATTAGCTTCGCTGGATTCGCCAGATAAATTTTCGTAGGTAAGAAGATTTCAATATCTATCTTCTTAACCGTATAAAAGGGTCACATATCACGTGACCCTGGGCTGTGTTGCTGATTGAAAATTAGGAGACCGGGTTATCATTCACATGGGGAATCCAACCATCATTCCCTAGAGGATACCCGTGTGGAGGTCGGATGCTCCGCATTCCCTCCTCCTATTACTTATTCTCCTAAAGTAATGTGATTGGGGAACGTATTCAAAGGAGAAAGCAAATTTTGTAGTAAATTATGTTTCTCCGAGAATACTTACCCAATCACATTACTAAGAAACCCTCCCAACCACCCCGCCATGCGAGCATCCTCGTGTTTTATATATCGCTCAGCTTAAAAACTAAAGAAGCGACACCTAACGGGCGGCAAGGGGAGGTAATGGGCAAGAGTTATTGCCCTTTGTCTATATGACATAGACAGGAAAGACGAATTTTCGTCTTTTGGTAGGGCTGGATTCGCGAGGTAGCAGGCTAATATCCCCTAAAGTAATGTGATTGGGTAAGTATTCTCGGAGAAACATAATTTACTACAAAATTTGCTTTCTCTAACTGCCTTGGCAATAGATAACTGTGTTGCTGTGCCCCCAAACCTAAACCTGTCTTCCTTTATATAAAAGGTCACTTTACACTGTTTATATTAATGTTCTATGTTATTGGCAATATATTCTTATACTTTGCTATATTAATGTACCATGTTACAGGAAAGGTCACCTCATACTGAGGTATATTAATGTTCACCCACTATAACACGATGGTTTAGGCCCGTAAAACATGGGGTTATTTTCTGAACCATGCTATAACCAACCACATCAGCTAGGTGAAGAAACTGATTCTTGTGTTAAAATAAAATATGGTTGGTGGGGGCAGGGGGTAAGGCTGTATATGGCAGCTGGTATAACTGGTGAAGGAAGTACCCGGAAAAAACCTTGGTAAGAACCACTGATCCACAGGAAACTTCTGGCAATCTTTCTCACATAACCCACATAAGTATTTAATTCTGTGGATTAACCTCTGCAAATACCGTAAATAAAGAAGACAAAAAAGCAAAAC
Source organism: Unio delphinus (assembly GCA_029339505.1). Classification (NCBI taxonomy): domain Eukaryota; kingdom Metazoa; phylum Mollusca; class Bivalvia; order Unionida; family Unionidae; genus Unio; species Unio delphinus. The sequence continues at coordinate 17,197,492 of JAQISU010000155.1, read as the reverse complement.
CATGCTGACATCATATAGCAATCTCTTCAGTGGATAAAATAGTACTACTATCTGTAAGAGCACAATCAAACACAATTCAAGATCAATTACTTATACTCAGAGAGCCTACTTTGCCAACAACACAAAAAGGTAATTGGATAGAAACTTTCATGTATATCATCTCTTCCTAAAACACTCCATAAAGTTGCACCATGAATTTCTGACAATCATGCCATTAAACATGGTGGCATAAGGGTGGTCAACTTAGATCCCCACTGGTTCAGATACTGTTATCATTCCATATGTGAACCAAACAGAAGATGAGCTGCCTCTTGCTCAATGCAACTAGTATGCATTGTCAAAATTTGATGTGTTTTGAGACCATCAGAAGGCAAAGATACTAACTAAATTGTAAAACAATGGAACAGTATAATTGTTAGATTCTACCTCATGTACAAAATAATCTGCAGCCAGTTGACTTTACTTTCAAATTTAAATGTCAAGATGTTTCATGATGAAAGGATAATAGTGGCTTTGCGAAAAACTTTGAAAGATTGGACCTAATTAACCATAGCTTTGAGAATGCTGCCTTGTTTAATGAAACAATTGAAGGATATTTTACCTGACAAATGTTTGTGTGTACCAGTAAATTTGGTTGACACGATTTTGATTGGCTTTGTCCACAAATCAGTAACGTGTGAGCTTCAATACTCTGCAGTAATTAGGCTGCTCACTGTGCTTATTTTTGCTTCTGGAACAGTCCATTTCAGTAAAAACTATTGTCTGCTTCCAATACTTGCAGTGTCAAATTTTTATATTTCTATAAAACAAAATTGAACAAATAAAAAGGATTAACCCCTGGAAACCATTGTTAAAAGAGAAGTAACTCCAAAATGTATGAGATTAGTGAGATTATTAATGATGGTCAACTACATTCACATCTGTTGTTTGAAATATACCTAGAAGGAAATAACTTAAGCTGTACTCATTTTTTTATATCCCTGATGCCTTTTGTTTTAATATCATTAAGGGTGTTAAAAGACTCACGAGGGTTTTCAAATACTATACCAGATACTGTATGCACACATGTGCATTGAAGAAATATAAAATGAATTAAAATTCTTTTTCTAAGAAGAGGTTAAAATAAAACCAATTCATGTAAAAGGTATTTATTGCCAGAGATGATGTGGATTTATCAAGTAGCTTTGTGATCTTTAGAAATTAAACCATGGTATTGTGTGGGAATGGTAGTGTTACTTTATCATGTATGGCTAATATTTCATTGAGTCTTTAAATTCATGGTTTGGAGAAACAGCAAGAAAATTTCTACCACGTGATAATTAGGAAAACTACTGTATGATGCTTGTGAGGGTAATATGGTGCAATATTAGGCATACAATGATAGTATGACAACATCAGCATGTGACGGTACTATGATCTAAGATTGGTATGTGATGGTAATACGGTGCAATATTAGGCATACAATGATAGTATGACAACATCAGCATGTGATGGTACTATGATCTAAGATTGGCATGTGATGGTAATATGGCCTAACATAGGCTTGGTTCAGTAACATGATATAACATCAGCTTGATGTCAGGCACATGTAATATGATGTGACATCATGGACATATGAGAGTACTGTAGTGGGATTTTGTGGGTAATATAAGAATGCAAGAATATTTTAAAGTAGGAAATGTTTTTGGAAAATATAACAATGGTAAATGTGATATTTAAATTTTAACCATTGATTTAAACAGTTCTCTAAATGAGGTATAATTTGTTTTCATCTGATTACTCAATTGTGTGTTTATTGTTGGTCATAACATTCCTGGCTCTATTTTTGTTGTTTTGACTTATTGTAGGAAATCATTTTCTTACTAACAATTACCAACAAAATGTCAAAGTTTCGCTTTGAATATTTTGAAAGTCACATATTATTTGATGTGTTCAACTCGAACTTGAGACCATGTTACTTTAAGTCCTGTCTTTATACTCAGACGTAATGTCTTGCCTGTGTTTACAGAAAGCTTGTTGCATTTGGAGATGAATATTTAAGTTTTAGGTGAAAGATTACATATCTTCTACATCTGTTTATGTATATTAGTGAATGTTTGATAGTGTTACTCTTTGTCTTCGTATGTACCCCAGAATTCTTGGTGTCTTGCCTGTGTCAGCCTAATTTTGTACACAGGTGAGGCACCACACTGTTAGAATATTTGTATTTACTAACTAGATTCATTTACATTTTCGTACAATAGGCTGTCAAGATAAAGAAGCTAGAAGGTTTTGTCAGCAAGTTCCAGTACCAACTGATGGCTCTACATGCTGATAAAAAAATGTCTACGGACCAGACACTGATTAAGGCATTGAAAGAAGAGTATTTGGCCTGTAGTCCAGAAAATTCATCCACTGTGGCAAAGTCCATTCTGCTGTACATATGGACAATACTGGATCATCAATGGGTAAATGCGACTATAAATAATTTAAGCAGTGCTCAGAATTAACTTTAAGAAATTACAGAACTATTTTTAACAAAAGTAAAGGTTACTGGTCTGCTCTGAAAATTGCTGGTCAATTTAAAATAGTTTGGATTTGATGAAGAAATGTGCCACATTGATATGGAAACTGTTTTTTTTCAGGTGTCATTAAACAAATATGGGTGAGGAGATCTACTCAAAGAAAGGAAAAACTTATCTTAATATAAGTTTGTATATTTCATTATCTAATTGTTCTCACTTTTTTGCAGGATAAGAAAAAAGTTCAGTTACACATACATTTGATTCTAAGATTCCATTATTTTACCAGTGCTCCTTGCCTGTTGTGTAAATGTTGGGTTAAAAATACTTTTCTGACTAGGAAGACGTAATGACCAGTGATCTGTCTGTTGAAAAAGCAGGATCCCTCTCCCATGTGATGCACACTGAGAAATGTAAGACATGACAAAAACTATAAGTCTGAAAAAATTCACCATGGTACCACACACACAAAAATAATATCATATATATCATATACAAACATTTTCTTGTAGGTGAAATCAAAGAGCAGAGAAGAGAGACTGTCACTCATGTTTACTCTACTGAAGGAAATATTAGATGGCGTGAATAAAAATGTGAAACAGACTACCAGAAATCATCAGGAGAATAAAGAAGATAATGAATTTTCCCTTCTTGCACTGCTTGTCGAGTCACAAGGAAACATGTTGGAAAGCCTTCTACAAATTATACTTGACCATCCTTCTATTAAAAAGTGGTTTCTCTCTCACATCTCAGATGAAAACATGAAACATAAACCTAGAATAGCTGAAATTACTACCGCATACATCAGTGAATATTTGTGCTTGTCCTGTACTTTGTCTACTGAAGTACTGAAGCCTTTGCTGCAGTTTTACAGAAACAAGGTCTTATCCTGCTTTAAACAATTCAAGGACGACAAGGGAACAATACTGGGAGAAACAGTAGCTGTCCTCTTTCAATGTCTTTTACATTTATCAAAAAATATTGAAGTTGACCAAACAATTCATGTTCTGACGGAGTGTCTTTCTCTGCCTTTGAGACATTTCTCATCATCTGAGAACCAGGTTGGCTTGAAATTGCTGTGTCAGCTACTTTCTAATCTTGCCACCAGTGCAGTCCAGAGAGTTATCAGAATCACTCCAGAGAAGATTGATAAGCTAATAAGAATTGCATTAAATTTCAAGGAGGAAACGATGTTAAAATCAATCACAGATTTACTATTACATCAGGCACACCTTGCTTTTGGATGTAGCAGCAAAATTGTACAGGAGTTGTTCAAGCATCCATCAAAGGAGGTAATTCAAATTGCAGAGATTCTCATTTCTCATTCCTGTGTATTGAGGCACACTTTTGAAGAGTTTCTATCTACAACAAAAACTTTGCAATTCAAGGAGAGTTATTTGCCCTTGTTCAGTACCTACTTTAGGGTCACTGCAAGCCAAAACAAAAGTGAAGGTAAGTGTAATGGCTTTTTTTCTATCCTTGTCATGCCCCTCCAGGCATTCATTCATTCATTTTTTATCAATTATCAAATCTTGTTTGAACAATTCCACATACAGCTTTTCATTGGTTAGGCTGAAGCTTGGTAAAATTAAAAGCCTATAATTGTGACAGCCTCTGTAAAGAAACTATCATTATACGAAAGGTTAAAAAGTTCTTTAGATGCCTATATAAAACGTCACTTAGATGCCCCATTTAGAATGCTCTTTTAATGGATTTTATGGTAAGCTCCTCAGACAGCTTTTATAGAAAGTAACTTAGATGATCCTTTTGATGGCCTTTATAGAAAGTCCCTTGAATGGCCTTTACAAGGAGAGTTTCTTGGATGGCTTTATAGAAAGTCATTCGAAGGCCGTTTTGATGGCTTTTATGAGAAGTCTTTTGATTGTCCTATAAAAGGTTAGTTCCTTGTATGGCCTTAAGTCCCTTGGATGGCCTTTAAAAAGAAAATTCCTTTGATTGGCCTTCATAGAAAGTCCCCTGGATGGTCTTTATGGAAAGTTCCTAAGATTGCCTTTATGGAATGTCTTTTAGATGGCCCCTTTGATGGCTTTTATGTAAATTCCCTTCAATGGCCTTATTAGAAAGTCCCTATAGATGTTTTTTTTAGAAAGTCTCAGATGTTTTTTATAGAAACCTTTGTAAAATGTACTCAGATAGCCTCTGTTGACAGATTCTGCTTTAAACATGATGATAATGACATAAAGATGGTATGCTGTTCAGTGGGCTTTTATGCTCAGTTTACAGAAGAGACATATATAACATATCTCACATTTGTATCCATTCATTTTTATGGTTGGCACTTTATACCGCCTCCTTATAATACTTGACTTGCATAGAAACAAATAATCCTTCTACAAAACTACATTGCTTCTTAGAGATGAAATTTATATGTACAAGGAAATTTATATGTACAAGGTAGATGTTATCAGTTATTAGCATTTGTATCAGTCCGTCTTTTCAGGTATGCATATCTGCTGTGAGATTCAGTGGAAGACATTGGGTGGTTCTTTAAAATGATGAACTGAAAGACAGTTATGTTCTCTTTGACAAGCTTAGCCATTTATTAGGTTCACATATTATACCTAATACATTTTTATTTCTTTCATTATACCTTGTAGTTTGACCAGTCCATCTAATATAATACTATATGGATGTTGTAATATGATACTGTATGGATGAACTGCCCAGTCCATTGGTAATGATAGATATTTATGGTACTGATTGGCCACATAACATTTTTTAGATGACCTCTCACCTTTTAAAAAATAATAATTACCACAGGTTTTCTTTTCATGTATAATTTTGGGTAATTTATTCATGCCACATTGCTACTTGTCCCTGTCATCAATATTTGAAAACTTCATTTGAAACAAAAAATTAAAGATGCAAAATTTCCATGATGGTATGCAGTATCCATGTCCCCACTAGTCATTTCAAATTGTTTGGTTATTAGTTTAATATGATCAGCGTAATGTTTGGCCTAAAGCAGAAATTCATTTGTAGCTCCTTAGTGGTGAAGGCAGTTTGAAAACATGACTGGTATAGGACACTATGTGAACAAGATATTTTGTTGAATGAATATTTAAAATGAGCAAAGTCAGCAAAATTATGGCATTAATTATGAAAACTGCATATTGGGGACGATGTTTGACAATTCAGAAAATGGCACTGTGGTGGCACCAGATATCATGCACCTATTTTATGTGTCTTTGTTTTGGGGGAAAAACAAGATGGTAAATCTTTGTTTAATATTTTATTTCATTTTTATTTCATCTGATTTAGAGTTACGTTTTTTTAAACAGTCATAAAACATTATTGTTTGATGTTTTTTTTAGATCAAGTCATTTTGTCCATACTTTGGTTTCTTTAAAATCACCAATCACAAAATTCTATTTCTACAAAAATATCACCTGTATGTTTTGACCCAGTATTCAATAAAGATGGGATTTAGGAACAGGGGACACCATTAACCCTTGAATGACATAAACCATGCCCTGTCAGGAACAAAGTAATAGATACAGCTGTACTTTCTACAGAATATAATAAAGACAGGATCATGTGCTTTGGTTGATCTTGAAAATTTATAGAAAGTTATAATTTGTTCTTTTACTGTTGGGCAGTAGTGATACTTTTAATACACTCTTGAATAGTGTACTGTGCTGCTTTGGTTGGTTGATTTGTTATCTGCTTTGGTTGGTTGATTGGATGTTATCTGATATAAATGTGAAATACATTTAATTAGATCAAATTTTTTTTATGCCCTACCATGATATAGGTGGGCTATATTATGTTACCCCTGTCTGTCCATATGTCTGTGTGACACACCATGGTTAAGGATTATAGTTAGTTTTTTTTCTGTGGCACTTTGATGAGGTATCATTATTCATTGAACACTTTCAACACTGAACACTGGGTTTCTTTATCTTCCTGTTCCATGCATAAAGTTATCAATCCTGATTTAAAATAATAATTGATGAAAGTATTATCAATCTTATGATTTGACCCTTCATGGTTATCACATGTATGGTGACTGACCAGTGACCAGTCCACATGAATAGCTACATGGCTCTTGGTACCTTGCAGTATTTATTTACATTTTGTTACAAAAATATTTTCTCAATTTAGGATCATGCAGGCCACATCTGGAAAAGATAGGAAATCTCTTTCAAGATGATTTTATTGTGATATGCAACACAGCAGAAAGAGAATTCAATCCAGATCTAATCCACCTCCTTGGTCATGTGATCAGATTGGGAATTATGGGTAAGTGTTAATAGTCCATTTGAATTGTTTGAAGATAAAATGTCTTGAACACATACAACAGGTTACCTTTTTCATATCATTACATCATTCTTTGAGACTTGGTGATTGCAGAATTAACAGTCAGAAGAAAAAATAAACATTATATGACATTTAATATGCTGATAGCTTTAATTGCAGAAAAAGACTGTAATTGTTTATATCAACTTGATCTGTCAACTTTTTTTATAGCACACCGTGCAATAATGCAAATGGAGGTTATAGTATGGTCTTACATACAGTATGCATCACCTGTCACACCTGGTAATAAGACAATGGGAGTGTGTGGTATGGTCTTACATACAGTATGCATCACCTGTCACACCTGGTAATAAGGCAATGGGAGTGTGTGGTATGGTCTTGCATACAGTATGCATCACCTGTCACACCTGGTAATAAGACAATGGGAGTGTGTGGTATGGTCTTACATACATTATGCATCACCTGTCACACCTGGTAATAAGGCAATGGGAGTGTGTGGTATGGTCTTACATACAGTGTACATCACCTGTCATAAGTAGTGTATAATCTATATTGCAACAAGTATTCTGATTTGAAACTCTTTCATAGTTCTTCAAGCTATACCAGTGCACCTTCAGATATGGCCACCATTACAAAAGATTTGTAAAACATATAATCGATTTCTTCTCAAAATCTCTGGAACAGAATTTGACCAAATTTAACGAAAAGGACCCTGGTGGCCAATCTGACCAAATTTAACAGAAAAAATCTTTTTGGCCTGGACATCTTTCAAATAGATTCAGATGATGCTGATCCACCATCACTAATAAACTAATAATAGAAAAACTATAAACAACTTCTTTTACAAAAACCACTCAGCAGAATTCTGTAGTTTCCAAGTTATGATTCAACGGGTAGGGTTCCAGATGAACAGACCCAGAAATCCATGCTGACTGCACAGATTAACTCCCTTTATAAAGCTCCTTTATAAAGCTAAGTGTATCTTCTTTGAGGATGGAATATGAAGAGTTTTTGAATTATTAATTGGAGTCAAATCATCAAGGTTTAGAAGAGAAATGGGGACAATGCTGTGGTATAAAGACTTGGCCTTTCTGTGTGTGTGTGTGTGTGTGTGTGTGTGTGTGTGTGTGTGTGTGTGTGTATATATATATATAATATGGTTGTTGAGAGAAGATAATGACATCAGAATTAATAGGCAGTATAGCAACTATGTGCTCCTAGTTTTTCTATCCCCTCAACATTTGAAATAGATGTGAATTTTGCATTCACAATCTTACATATGTCTGCTACATGGTTGAGTCATATCATACCCACCTGGGCCTGTTTTGTATCTCATCTGTCTTAGCAAATAGAGCAACAAAGATTCCACTTAAATAGTGAAAATAGCTTCAGCATCACACATAATAGGAATTTATGATCAAGTTATTGAAAGTCATATAGCTTACAACGAATTAAAGTTGAAAGACAAGACATAATTTTCCAACTGAACCTTAATTTGTGTTTATTTTCAAATCTGTGAAAGAATCAGATCATGTGATTTTTATATTTTGCCATGCTTGTTTTCACCTTTCTATTGGAAAATGCTAAGTATATTATTTGTTATTTATTATTTTGTTACCCTATCAACCTTGCAGATCCAAATTTTATATCCAAGTTACAGAAGCTTCTGATAAAAACTGTATCAGCAGGAACAGGAGTCCTACCACATCATATCCAGTTATTGAGCCAGATCCTGCAGCCTCTTCAGGAGCCTCTGTCAGAGCTCAGAAAGTCAGCTGACACATCAATTAGGAGTCTCAGCGACAACAAAATGTCACATGATCTTTCACCTAGGAGACAGCTGTTCAAAGCCTGTAGTGAGTGTTTGGTCCATACACTGGCCAGTAAATCTTCAAGGCAACTAGCAGTTGAAGATAAGATAATTTACATCCTGCATCAGTTTACACAGGTAAAGAATGAATATCATACTGTGTTGAAATGGCATTTATAAAGAGCATATTTTGTAAGATGATACTAGATGCTTTTTACGACTTTATGGTCATAAGCTATGTAATAGAAAAAGTAAACACTGAAAAACAGTTTAAATTATCAGAGTTAAAAAAGAAAGTCAAAGAGGAACTTGAAAAAAAAGATGTAATTTACCAAGACGGCCATGTTCAATGTTGCGATGATGGTAATTTTATTATATATATGATTCTAACTAAATGATTAACTCTTCTTCCTGAGTCAGTGAAGATTCATGAGACTACAGTGGTCTCCTTCTTGAGAGGTCACTCGAGTCTTGGGCAAAGAGCTGTTTTGTTGGATTAGCTACACAAAAGTGACTGGTGATTTAGTACTACATATATTCAGTAAGTTATTGCTAGCACAGGGACTGTTGTGTAAGAGTAGCTACACAAAAGTCTGAATAGAGAATTAGTATATAGTATATATATATATATATATTAGTATATAGTATATATATATATATATATATATATATATATATATATATATATATATATAGTATATAAATAGAGTTAGTTATTGCGTGGGGCTGTTGTGATGGCATAGATACACAAAAGTCTAATGAATCAGTAGTACAACATAAAGTAAGTAATTGCATGGTAACTTTTGTGTTGATATGGCTAAACAAAAGTCCAAAGTCAGGTGATTTAGTAGTACATATATTGAAGTACCTGAGCCCACTGTTAAATTGAGACTGCTCCAGTGGCCTAGTGGTTAGAGTGTCCACCTCATATGCTGGAGATCATGAACGAAAACCCGGTCAAGTCATACCAAAAACTTATAAAAATGGTACTAACAGCATGGTGCTAGGTATTAAGAGGTTAGTGTTAAGCTTGGTCAGCCTGGTGTCAGGATAATATGACTGGGTGGGATATCATGGCTGTGGCATGATGCTCCAGTGCCAGACATCACTATAATTGTCACACTGCAGATATCATAGCAATATGACTGATTTTTTTGTTAAAGCTATGTTAAAAATCCAAGTCACAAACACACACACATGCATGCACACACACACACACACACACATGCACGTGTGCACGCACACACACACACACACACACACACCACTGTTCAATTCATCAAAATTTTCTGTTCTCTTTTAGGGCCAAATTACATAGTGATCACAGTATTGAGAAAAATGACAATATTGGAGAAACAAAAATAAATTTGTAGTGTTAACAACTGATTGATTCATTTCTTTCGCTGATATATTTTTGCACATTTTTGCAGGTAATAATTCAAACATCTTTATCTTTTCAGGAGGAAATTAAAGATTTTATCACAGCTGATATGGATTTTTGGAGTTCCATTTGGCCAAAGCTAGTAACATGCAGTTTGAAGTTAGTATAAGAAAAGTGATGAATTAAGAAGCATTTTGAAATATTTACATTAATATTCAGGACATGCACTTAGGACTTAATTTTTACACTTTTGTTTAAATCCGAGAAACTGATCTGCAAGGTATCCAAGACCCTGGGTCAGCATTATTCAAGAAATAAATTTGACAAATTTGTACATCTGATGTGTTGTGTTCCACCACCCATTGACCCATATACATACCATGAAGATTGATTATGACTGTGATTGATTATGATGGTTTAAATATAGAATAAATAAGTCAAATCTGTTTTCAAAGAAATGCATAATTATTTTAAAATATTTAGTAAAACAGATTGTGCATTCCAGTCTATCATTTTGGAACAAACTAATTTTATATAACTGAAACTGAAAGCAGCACTAAATGTACTTGAAAGTGAATTCTGGGTGCATTGATTTGTCTGCACAAACTTGCATCACATGACCCTGCTTATGTTACTATGGTGATCATCCATGAAATCATAATTAATTGTGACCTTTTTGTTATTTCAAGTTGAAGCTCCTTTAGTGTATCTTTGTGAATGCATTTGATCAGCAAATATTGCAATTGCTTCATTTACATGTCATATTGGTAGAAACCATTTTTCTTCCAGATAACTTAGAAAATTCAGGAGCAATGTATATGTAGCATTATAATGGATACCAAGTTTTAAACAACTGTCATATAAAGATTCCAGAGTAGATGTTCAAAAGTTCCTGACTGTTGGAGAACATCTTGTTTGAAAAAAGTTTTATTTATTGACAGTCCTGAAATAATCCATATCTGCTAGATTCTGAAATTGTTTAGGTTTGATTATCTAAGATTCTATATCTTATTTTTCCTATAAAACTTAAGTGTGCTATTGCTGTTGTTCTGCATTATAATTTTATTTTTCTTGGCACATATGTACATTGGTATCACAAGAAGACTCATGCAAAGTGTATCAAAATATTTAGCACAAGACACCGACTTTTCGACAAGGGGTTGCCTGGATGAAAGCATGCCAAGTAGAGTATGGGGGGATATATCATTTGTCTTTGATCTGCATGCTTTTCTAGAATTACTAGTGTTCAAAAATTAAAGACCAATATATCTGACAAGTAGAAAGTAAATGCTTCAGTGCCCAAGGACTCCAGGAAATTTAAATTTTGGCTATAAATAATTGGTGGAATATGTATCATTTTCTTATGCATGCACACACAGAGAGAGAGACACACATACATACGTACATACATACATACATACATACATACATACATACATACATACATACATACATACATACATACATACATACATACATACATATTGTTAGCAATTTAGAAAGAAGAATCCATTATATTTACCATTTTTATTTTTTAAGTATATTTAACTTAGTGCTCATTGATTAACTGTAATAACACAAGTTGAATATATCTTCCTATTGCAGAATTATGGTAAGCCAAACAATAAAGTTCTTCAGCAAGTTTCACAAATATTAAGATTCTGTTTATCACATGGCTAAATATATTTAATAGGTCACCATTGTCATCTAGCCGTTACCTCACCATTGTCATCTTGCACTTTACAAAACAACATTCTCCTGCTTACAAAGCTCGTTGCAATCTTGTTCTTCTGCTTAAGATCTAATGAAACCTAATTGTACAGTGTTAACTGGAAGCATTGGAGATTGTAAAAAAAAATTCTTTAATTGAAATTTTTGGAATTTATTGTTTAATATTGTGCACAAAATTAGAGTGAAAAAGCAAGATATATTAATTGACCTTTATTTGCAAGTATTCAGTAATAAATTTGGCGTATATGCTTGTAGAAATATGTATGGGGAGCCAAGGATGCTGACATTTCTGAGACTGGTTTCTAGGATAATTTACAGTAATCAGGCAGAGTTTTCCATCACCATGACAACTGTGTTTGAGATGATTTTCAGCCACTCGCTGTTCCTGCCAGTCATGTTCAATGAGCAACACTCAGAGGCAAAAGGTATATGCTTTGTGAACTTCTGCATTATAAGTTGGTGGTGTCTGTTTACATTAGGCTACCCATCTTTTGAGGATTTTGCATTAGAAATGGATGGTGTCTTTTTCACACCAGTCTGTTCTGACCTTGAGGTTTTGCATTTGAAATGGGTGGTCTTTTTTTCACAAAAATTACAATACAGACCTGGAGGTTTTGCGTTAAAAATGGGTGGTGTCTTTTTTGACAGCAGGCTCCTCAGACCTTGAGATTATAACACTTCTAAGCTTAGGTGTATATTCTTAATTAGAGATAATCACATATGAAATGTTTGATATTTTAGCTCAGGTGTATACTCTTAATTAGAGATAATCACATATGAAATGTTTGATATTTTAGATCAGGTGTATACTCTTAATTAGAGATAATCACATATGAAATGTTTGATATTTTAGCTCTGGTGTATACTCTTAATTAGAGATAATCACATATGAAATGTTTGATATTTTAGCTCAAGTGTATACTCTTAATTAGAGATAATCACATATGAAATGTTTGATATTTTAGCTCAGGTGTATACTCTTAATTTGAGATAATCACATATGAAATGTTTGATATTTTAGCTCCAGTGTATACTCTTAATTAGAGATAATCACATATGATATGTTTGATATTTTTCTTTTGCTGATCTTTGTTGAATATTTATTTCAAGATGTTTCGATATTAGTCATCGCTTATAAATGTATCGCAAGAAGTATCCTTACAACAATTGTTCATAAAATTATTGCACAGGTTGAAGATCATCAACACCTTTTATCAAATATTCAAAGAAAAGTGTACTTTGGTGGGTAAATGTTTTTCAGAAGGTTACAGTTATTGACATCACATCAGTCTGATGTAATAGAATGCTAGCACAGCTGTTTCTCCTTTGAATACGTTCCCCAATCACATTACTTTAGGGATATTAGCCTGCTACCTCGCGAATCCAGCCCTACCAAAAGACGAAAATTCGTCTTTCCTGTCTATGTCATATAGACAAAGGGCAATAACTCTTGCCCATTACCTCCCCTTGCCGCCCGTTAGGTGTCGCTTCTTTAGTTTTTTAGCTTCGCTGTACGCGAAAACACGTACAATTAGACCTCCAATGAATCCAAGCCATCTTAGTGTAAATTCTGACCATCCGAAGTTAAATTTGGAATTACTGTGTTGGATAATCATTCCTCTACAGGTCGTATACATTATTTTACAATATTTTCCAATTTGAGTGACTTTGTCACCTTTTCTAGACTTCGGACCAGGTTGCAACGTGGTCAAAGCACGCTTATGGCGGTACTAGCATGTAATACATGTAGCACTCAATAATTTCGCTTATTCCGTATGTAACGTTTACGATATTAGCGACTAATAACGTGCTGCATTGATAATGTGTGCTTTATTTATCTTCTTTGACGTTTCAGTAGACTTCAAAAAAGTCTTTGAACGACCAATTTGCGACTTTAATGGCGAACTTCGTCTTGTAGTCACGAGTTCACGCAACACTTAATCATTTCGCTTCCTCCGTTAGTTACGGTTATGGAATAGCGACTTAATAGCGTACTGAATTTTTAATTTGTGCTTTGTTTATCTTTTTCTCAGTTTCAGTAGACTTCGTCTCTGAACGACCAGTTGCGACTATTAATGGCGGAATTTCGTGTTGTAGTCACGAGTTCACGCAACACTTAATCATTTCGCTTCCTCCGTTAGTTACGGTTATGGAATAGCGACTTAATAGCGTACTGAATTTTTAATTTGTGCTTTGTTTATCTTTTTCTCAGTTTCAGTAGACTTCGTCTCTGAACGACCAGTTGCGACTATTAATGGCGGAATTTCGTGTTGTAGTCACAAGTTCACGCGACACTAAATCATTTCGCTTCCTCCGTTAGTTACGGTTATGGTAATAGCGACTTAATAGCGTGCTGAATTGCTAATTGTGCTTTGTTTATCATCTTTTTCGTTTCAGTAGACTTCGTCTTGAACGAACCATTGCAACACGCTCACGGCGATAACTAGTGTTGTCATTAAGAGTTAACATGGCACGGAATAATTTGACTACTCCGTTAATAACGGTTATAGTATTATCGAATTAATAATATGCTGAATTTTTAATTTGTGCTTTGGCGGAATTCATGTTGTAGTCATGAGTTCACGCGACACTAAATCATTTCACTTCCTCCTTTAGTTACGGTTATGGTAATAGCGACTTAATAGCGTGCTGAATTGCTAATTGTGCTTTGTTTATCATCTTTTTCGTTTCAGTAGACTTCGTCTTGAACGAACCATTGCAACACGCTCACGGCGATAACTAGTGTTGTCATTAAGAGTTAACATGGCACGGAATAATTTGACTACTCCGTTAATAACGGTTATAGTATTATCGAATTAATAATATGCTGAATTTTTAATTTGTGCTTTGTTCTCTTCTTTTGTCGTTTCAGTAAGCAAAGTCGACAACGAAGGCATGAATGGCAAAATGGGTGTTGGCAATGTGGAAATGGAGGAAATTATGTTGACATGGTTTAGGCTGCCCAGTGGGTGTACATTTCACCGCAGATCCGTGCATGGCTTTCGGGCCTGTAAGTCCGGACGCATGGAGTCTATGCTGGATCAATTAGATCCATTTTAATATGCATTTTCGCCGGCCTTCCAGCTGTCAGTCCAGCCGACACCGTCAGTTCAGCCGGCACTTCAGCAGGCGAACCGGCATTAACCGTCCATCCGGCACCGTCCGTTCAGCCCAAATGGCACCGGACGGCCAGCCGACCTTCCAGCTTGCATCAACAGGCACCGGCCGTTCAGCCCAAATGGCACCGGCCGGCCAGCCGACCTTCCAGCCTGCGTCGACAGGCACCGGCCGTCCATACGGCAACGACCGTTCAGCCCAAATGGCACCGGTCGTCCAGCCGACCTTCCAGCCGGCATCAACCGGCACCGGCCGTCCAGCCGGCAACGACCGTTCAGCCCAATTGGCACCGGTCGTCCAGCCGACCTTCCAGCCGGTATCAACCGGCACCAGCCGTCCATCCGGCAACGACCGTTCAGCCCAAATGGCACCGGTCGTCCAGCCAACCTTCCAGCCGGCATCAACCTGCACCGGCCGTCCATCCGGCAGCGACCGTTCAGCCCAAATGGCACCGGTCGTCCAGCCGACCTTCCAGCCGGCATCAACCGGCACCGGCCGACCATCCGGCAACGACCGTTAAGCCCAAATGGCACCGGTCTTCCAGCCGGCATCAACATGCACCGGCTGTACATCGGATTTACGGAGATTATAGTGATGTACCCGTCAGTCAATCTACACTACTGTTTACATATCACTACCATGAGAGAAATGTTATAGATGAA
Source organism: Unio delphinus (assembly GCA_029339505.1). Taxonomy (NCBI): domain Eukaryota; kingdom Metazoa; phylum Mollusca; class Bivalvia; order Unionida; family Unionidae; genus Unio; species Unio delphinus. The sequence goes on along the minus strand of JAQISU010000155.1, from coordinate 17,182,009 downwards.
TCTCCCTCCAATCAGACCATTCGAGAGGCAGGTGCCGGTCATAGCCGGACCTTCGCCGACATTCCGGCCGACCATATACCAGACAAATTAGTCGGTATTGCCGGTGTACACCTCCCGTCATGTCAAATACGTGACGGTGTGATTTTAAAACAAGGGAGAATTAGTGACATTATCAGAGGTGACGGAATTGAGTTATCTATGCCACTTGGTATGCGCTACCCAGATATGACAGCTTTACCAGAACAGGTCTTTCAGGCCGACCATCCGCCAGTTCAATCAGCCGGCAGTGCCGGCCGTCCATATGTTCACGGCTTCTCCACAAGGGAGATTTAGTGAAAGTGTCAATTATGACAGAATTGCGTCATCTAAGTCACCTTGTATGCTGTACAGATATGCAAGCTGTACCAGAACCAACATTCCCTCTGAGCGAATGGTAGATGGGTGCGCAGTGCTGGACGCACTACATAAGCATTATGTAATTGTTATTACCTTACAGTCGGCACCATCCGGCACCGGGCGTCCATCCGGCAATGACCGTTCAGCCCATATGGCACCGGTCATCCAGCAGACCTTCCAGCCGGCACTAACCGGCACCGGGCGATCCGGCAATGACCGTTCAGCCCATATGGCACCGGTCGTCCAGCCAAGCTTTCAGCCGACACTTGCTGGCACTGACCGTTCATCCGGCTCCGGCCGTCCAGCCCAACAGGCACCGGTCGTCCAACCGTATGGAGATTTTAGTCTTATACCAGTCCATCCGACTATACCGCTGTACCAGCACGGGGACTTTTATCATACCGCAATCCGCACAAATCGAATTGACGAAGATTCTAATGATGTTTCCGTCTGTCAATCCGTACTACCGGTTACATATCACTACCATGACACAGATAGTTGGCGAGGAATCTCTCGATCCAACCCGACCATTCGAGCGGTCGGTGCCGGTCATAGCCGGCCCGTCGCAGTCATTCAGGCCAAACATATGCCAATCAATTCATTCGGCATTGCCGGCCGTCCATAGGCTAACAGCTCATCCACAAGGGAGAGTGAATGCCTTTATCAGAAATGATGGAATCGAGTCATCTATGCCACCTGGTATACATTACCCCGATATGGATGCTTTACCAGAGCAAGATTATGCACATAGTGAGTGCGATGAGTCGCAGGCAAATCAGCGGTATGCAGATCCAACTATGGAACGGACTGAGTTCAGCTTCAAAGCCGCAGTGGAGGAAATTTATAGGGTGTTGGCCCCTTCAGAATGCCCTCCACCTCCTGCTGCCATTACCGACTATAAGGTTAGAGCGTCGGTCGATCTGGATGAGGGGGAAGAGACTCTATCCTAACGCCTCCTTCCCCAGTCGACAAAATTAAGGAAATTAATGACCGTCTGTCGACACGTATAGGGGATCCAGGAATTGCTAAGGTTTTTCTTTTCTGAAAGCCAAGTACCAGCGTCGTTTTCAGGTCGATGGTACAAAACTCACTCCGGTGCGTTCAGTACTGAGGTCCCGGCTCTGGATAAAAATATGGCAGCAGTCCATATGTCTGCTCCATTGTCTTATAAAGTGGACTAAACGGTGTTCAATGCCAAGTCCAAGCTGGTTCGAAATGTAGTCGCTACGTCTTCACTGTTAGATCTAGCCTCCCTAGCCATTTTCAGGATCGCTGATAAATCTGGCAATGAACATGCTTGGGATTCGACGGTTAGCTAGGGTTCTTAACAGGGCAGCTCACCCTTCCATGGCCAATGCGCTGACTGCTTCTGCCAACCTAAACCTGATACGTCGTGACGCATGTCTGAAGGGCACGTCGCTTAAACCCCATCATATGCTGGCTAGATATGACCGACGCACATTTCACGTCCCTATCCCACGAGTTGCGGACATTCTCCGTTGTGCTTGTCGGGACTAGGCTTATCAGTTCCATGTCATACCTTTTGGCCTAAATTTAAGCCCTTGGGCTAGTACCAAGGTTATGGATTACGTCGTCACCCTGTTCCGCTCGACTTCATCTATTGCGTCGGCAGTATATTTGGAAGACATCCTCCAGTAACATCTGTCAAGTTCTACTCTGCTCAAAGGCAGAAACGATCTTATATCACTTTACGTCATATAGGCTTTCTCGTGAACTGGATAAAGTCTGATCTCTGTCCAATCCGGATTTTGGTCCATCTGGGTGTGGAGTTTCTCCCGATCTGAATCTGGTAAGGCTTCTTCGAGTTTGCGATCATCCAGATAATTGCACTCGTAGAGTCCGTTTCCGACAGGATGCGCATTTTAGCGAGAGAGTTGCAGATCCTCGGATTATTCAATGCGGCAGCAGACTTGATCCCTCTCAGCCGTCCTTTTAGGCGCCCTTTACAAAGGACTTTGCTAGCGTAATTGCGCCATTTTCAAGTCCCTTCGATCCCAGAAAACAGTCATGCTCACGCCAGAGATACGATCATTCTTGAGTCAATGGCACAACCCCTGTAGGCTGTCCACAGGGATTACTCTGGAGATACCCCAAGGGGATAACGGTATGTTCCGCCACTAATACCTACGGTTGGGGTGCCCACCTGTTGCCAGACTTAGATACTGTCAGCGGCACGTGGGTGCCAGGGGCGAGCCCTTTCCACATCAACCTTTCAGAAATAACGGCTGTCATCAATGCCTTTCATTTCGGGCAGGATCAACTCTTATTACAAACTGCCCTCATTATGTCAGACAACATTGTGGTGGTGCCTTGCCTCAAAACAAGGGGACACCAATCACCAGACCTGTGCAATCTGAACTGGCAGTTTCTACATTGGTTCGACAATCTCCACCTCAATGTACAATTCAGACACACAGAATGGTCACTCCATCAATCGGACTTTATTCCAATCGACACACTTTGGAGACGTCCGATGATTGATCTTTTGCAACAAGGTGGAATAGCAAATTCTCCACCTTTCATCTCACAGGTTCCAGACCCAGAAGCTTGGGTCGTGGATGCTCGATCAATCACCTGGGAAGGGTTGTGGTCATTCTCCTACCCTCCCACGGTCTTGGTACTGGAATTAATCCAGAAGTTAAGGGGTCAGAATTGTCAGATGGTTCTGATTACCCTTCTCAGATGGAACAACTACTGGGTCTCCGATCTACTCAATCTAGGCGATAGATCTACCCAGGAAGATTACAGTCAGCACAAGTATTCACAAGCAACCGCGGCCAGGGGTGTTCCACCCCTGTCCGGACCGTCTTTTTGTTCAAGCTTGGCTCTTGTCCAGACAGCCTTGCAAGACAAACAATTTAAATCTTTGATTGCGGAGAGAATCTCGAGAGCAAGAAGGCCCTCTACTCTGAAGGTTTACGAGGGCAAGTGGCATGTTTTCAGAGACTGGTACCATATCATTCACATTGTTCCTCTGAGTGTCACAATCCCTCAACTGGCCAACTTTTCTCTGGCTTTTCAAGGAGAAACATCTGGCTCCAGTTATTCTCAAATGTTACCGCTCCATGATATCAGACACATTCCGCCATTCTGGTACATGTGCTATCAGCCATGACAAAGATTTGTCAGATCTTTTAGACATTTAAAAAAAAAAAAAAAAAAAAAAAAAAAAAAAAATTCAATCGACTTATATCCCTCACCCTGTTTCCAAATGGAATCTGTCCTGGGTTTTAACATGACTCAATTCAGACAGTATTGAGTCTTTAACCCACGATTAGTTAAAGCTACTATCATACAAATTGGGTTTCTTGATAGCCTTAGCTTCAGCATGCAGGGTGAGCGAGTTACATGTCCTTTCTAGTGACCCGAACTCTCTTCCGTTCCGATCAGGGGGTTTGATGGTCCTCTTGACGCAGCCAGGCTTCGTAGTCCAAAATAGATTACCATACATTGGCGATCAACGAGTCGTCATTAGCTCGCTTTCTTTATAGATAAGTCAGGATCAACAGCCATGTAAGATCCTGTTTGGGCACTCTAGCACCATTTCAATGCATAGAGGTGAGTCAGGTCACATACAAGCACCTCTTTTTCTGGTGATAGCTGGGATATGAGACATCACCATTCAAGCCCTTGCTTCATGGCTGTAGTGGGTTATACGCTCGGCGTACTCTGAGAATTCGCAAATCAGTCACCTTATAGAAGCTGTTGGCTGACATGCAGAGTCAACCTTCTACAGTTTTATCTTCAAGTTTGTACTCGCAGAGGCAAACATTGATTCTAGTAGGTCCGGTGTTGGGCAGCCCAGACGCCCACCAGACTCATGTACAACAATCAGCACAGCCTATTAGCTTCGCTGGATTCGCCAGATAAATTTTTGTAGGTAAGAAGATTTCAATATCTATCTTCTTAACCGTATAAAAGGGTCACATATCACGTGACCCTGGGCTGTGTTGCTGATTGAAAATTAGGAGACCGGGTTATCATTCACATGGGGAATCCAACCATCATTCCCTAGAGGATACCCGTGTGGAGGTCGGATGCTCCGCATTCCCTCCTCCTATTACTTATTCTCCTAAAGTAATGTGATTGGGGAACGTATTCAAAGGAGAAAGCAAATTTTGTAGTAAATTATGTTTCTCCGAGAATACTTACCCAATCACATTACTAAGAAACCCTCCCAACCACCCCGCCATGCGAGCATCCTCGTGTTTTATATATCGCTCAGCTTAAAAACTAAAGAAGCGACACCTAACGGGCGGCAAGGGGAGGTAAGGGGCAAGAGTTATTGCCCTTTGTCTATATGACATAGACAGGAAAGACGAATTTTCGTCTTTTGGTAGGGCTGGATTCGCGAGGTAGCAGGCTAATATCCCTAAAGTAATGTGATTGGGTAAGTATTCTCGGAGAAACATAATTTACTACAAAATTTGCTTTCTACAGCAGATCCTAACTTACTATATCAAAATTTGTATACCTTTATTGATTTATAATTATCAGTCACATAACTGTTACTGTGATTATTCAAATCCTATTAGCATTTTCCCATTTGCTTATTTAATAAGAGTAGAAAGTTTACAACTTTATTTTGTATTCAGTTTTTGAGTTCATAAAGCTAAGATACACATAACATGTCAAATAATTCATGTCATTTCAGGCAACAAAATATGTGTCAATCTTCCAAAATTGGAAATCTTTCAAGACTTTGTGTTTAAATAAATATATTATACAGAGTTATATAGAAAATGTTTACATAATTATACATAGCTATATATTTTGTGATCAATTTGTTTTTAACTGCATGGCTAAAATATTATTGTACAATTTTACAATAGGGATGAGTTTGTGATCCAAAGATTATGATGTTAAAAAGGAGTCATGATTGTTTTAATGTTATTCTTTTACACATCTTAATGTCTGTATATTATACCATATCTATTTTATGACAATATCATAATAGCTATAAATCAAATATATAGCCAACAAATTTAAACACTTTATTAGTTGATGACTTAATCAGACTTTCAGGTCACAAATTTTTAAAAAAAATTTAAGGGGGACTTGGATATTGTTTTATGAAAACCCTGATAGCACAATCAAACAAAACTCACATAAATATTATCTTTTTTCAGAATCCTTGATAGATTTCTTGCTGTTTCTGGCAGAGAAAGTGCCAGAAAAGTGTGTATCTAGTCATATTGGAATATTTCTTGGAGGTTATGGTGCTACACTGTCTGCAATAGGTAAGTATAGTAACTAAAACAGGTTATAACTATAACAGTGGAGTAAAGTGCTTGCTTTGCAATTATATGATACTAAGCTTGATTCCCTGCAAGCAAATTTCAATGGTTGACCATTTAAAGTTGGTGGATACTTTTGGATCTTTGGGGTTTTGTTCTAGACAAAATCTTCTGTGTGGCACTGGCAGTAAGTTTTAAATTGCATCAATAACATAAATTAATTCTTACCTGGAAGTTAAATATAATCAAATTCATACTTTTTTTTTTTTGGTAATTGTAGTATAACTGACCTGTTGTTATTGGTAACTGTGGTATACCTGACCCATTCTTATTGATTGCTGTTGTATAAATGATCCGTTGTTACTGGTAACTGTTGTATAACTGAATGGTTGACTGTTTCACCTGCTCATTAGTATTGAATTCAAGAAATCATAAATAACGTCACAGGGTTTTTCATAATAAAATGTTTTTCATTTTGTGTAAAAGGCAAAATAGTTCTAGAGTTGTACATGTTATGTATAAAATTTGTAAAGGTGTCAGACTTTACTTTTGACATTTTTCATGATTGAATGAACAACAGGTATACATGTGATAGATACTACAGGTGTCTGACGGTCTAATTGGTCAGTGGCTTGTGTGGATCACTGAGTAGCCATAGTTAATTGACAGTGGTCAGTGTATCAGATGCAGGGGCTGAATTTATTTCTTGATACCTGGGTCCATGAACTTTTAATGCAATTTACTTCATTATTAGGTGATCTCACCATTAAGTAGTATACTGTGGCTTACAATGACATTATAACTATGCAGTCTGTATTTTTACTTCATTATAAAGTGGTTTCGCTGTTAGGCAATATACTGTTTGTCATATGTGTAGTCTTACTATGAGTGAGTACTCTGATAGGGAGAGTATATAAATGAAAGAAAATAAACAGTTAAAATGCTTGCATTTAATGCAACTTTTTATTTTTATTTTCAGATCAGAAGCTGTTGAAGCTGCTGTTTATCTATGAATCATATCATGTGAACATGATAGAATACAAGTATGTAAAAGATGGGGTATACGAAAATTGGGTATTTCAGAATGACATGATAATTTTAACATGATTTGAATAATTTTAGTCAGGATAATGAACGGCAAGACATAGATATTATTTCTCCTGCAGGAACAATGGCAGTACCTTCAATGCCGTATAGTTTTCTGTTTTTAAAAGTATGATATCTTCTATGCTGAAACTCTAGCTATGATCCTGATCTGTATACCTCTGCTATGCATGGATTCCTATCTTGTCCCTGTAAGCAGAAACATAGGTAGTCATACCACAGATGGATTCCTATGTTGATATGTAAGCTGAAAGCTAGGTATCATGCCACAGATGGATTCCTGTGTTGATTATGTAAGCTGAAAGCTAGAATGTCATACCTCAGATGGATTTCTATGTTGATCATGTAAGCTGAAAGCTAGCATGTCATAACACAGATGGATTCCTATGTTGATTATGTAAACTGAAAGCTAGGTTGTCATTCCTCAGATGGATTCCTATATTACCTATGTAAGCTGAAAGCTTTTTTGTCATACCACAGACGAATTCCTATGTTGATTATGTAAACTGAAAGCTAGGTTGTCATACCTCAGATGGATTCCTATATTACCTATGTAAGCTGAAAGCTTGGTTGTCATACCACAGATGAATTCCTATGTTGATTATGTAAGCTAGGTTGTCATACCACAGATGAATTCCTATGTTGATTATGTAAGCTGAAAGCTTGGTTGTCATACCACAGATGGATCCCTATGTTGATTATGTAAGCTGATAGCTAGGTTGTCATATCACAGATGGATTCCTATGTAAGCTGAAAGCTAGCATGTCATACCACAGATGGATCCCTATGTTGATTATGTAAGCTGATAGCTAGGTTGTCATATCACAGATGGATTCCTATGTAAGCTGAAAGCTAGGTTGTCATGCCACAGATGGATTCCTATGTTGATTATGTAAGCTGATAGCTAGGTTGTCATGCAACAGATGGATTTCTATGTTGATTATATAAGCTGAAAGCTTTTTTGTCATACCACAGATGGATTTCTATGTTGACTATGTAAGCTGACAGCTAGGTTGTCATACCTCAGATGGATTCCTATATTACCTATCTAAGCTGAAAGCTTGGTTGTCATATCACAGATGAATTCCTATGTTGACTATGTAAGCTAGGTTTTCATACCACAGATGGATTCCTATGTTGATTATGTAAGTTGAAAGTTAGGTTGTCATACCACAGATGGATTTCTGTGTTGATTATGTAAGCTAAAAGCTAGGTTGTCATACCACAGATGGATTTCTGTGTTGATTATGTAAGCTAAAAGCTAGGTTGTCATACCACAGATGGATTTTTGTGTTGACTATGTAAGCTGAAAGCTAGGTTGTCATGCCACAGATGGATTACTATCTTACCTCTGTAAGCTGAATGCTGGGTTGTCACTCCCATGATTTGCTTTGTTTCCTATGTTGCCCATGTAAGCCGAAAGCTAGGTTATTATAGAACATTTTGTAGATGAGTTCCACTGGATATATATATATATATATATATATATATATATATATATATATATATATATATATATCAAACCCTTGTTTTGCAAAACCTTAGTTTATTGTCTTTAATGCATTTGTATGTTGTGAGGCATATATATTATTATTCATGGTGACAGCAGCAACAACATGAAAAATTCAAATTTTGAAAGTCATACAACTTGCCACATGAAGCTTTTTCACAATCTGTAATATAACATTTCACATGAGTCATTGAGAGGTCTGTTGTATAACACATCACATGGAGCCATTCACAGGCCTATTGTGTAGCATATCACATGGGCCTATTGGCCATTCACATATCTATTATGTAGCAAATTACAACTATCCATGGGTCTGTTGATATAATATACCACATATAACAATGCACAGGCCTGTCTCATAGCATACCACATGGAACCATCCATAGGTGTGTCACATAATATACTTAATGGAGTTATCAAAAGGCTTTTGACAGAACATACCACATGGAGCCATCATATCCACAGGTCTGTACAGAACATACCACATGGAGCTATGCATGGGTCTTTCACATAATATACCATATGAAGCTATCCACAGGCCTGTCACATGGAGCTATCCACAGGCCTGTCACATGACATACCATGCCATATGAATAATCCACAGGCCTGTCACATGGAGCTATCCACATGTCTTTCACATAATATACTACATGGGGCTATCCACAGGCTTAGCATATAACATGCCACTTAGAGCTATTCACAAACATGTCATACATTTTCATATAATCTGTTTGTCTCACAAAGCATTTGAATGGTGAGACTTGAGTGTCACTTTTTTAGGGCACGACAAGTGTCTACAAAACCACAATTTATGCAGAAAGCTAATTTGCATAGATGTCAGCAACTGCGGGTTATGGTTCTTGTGGTAACTTTTTTGCAAGTCAGATGTGAGTAGTGGGTGGGTGGATAAAGGTAATACACTAGTTCTACAAAATATCTCATTTTCTTTACATAATTTAGGCCTTTTCTCTGGGGTGAGAAAGCAGTTGAGCATCATATGGTAAAGAGAACACTGGGACCATCACTATGGAAACAGCCCACCATGGAGCAGGTTTTGGAAACCCTGCAGCCAGATATGATGCAGAAGACAATTTTGAAGTTTCCTCTAAGGAGGAAATTACAGGTACTGATATTAATGAGATACAACATAATTTGAAAGAGAGTTTTAAAACACAGCATGTAAATGAAATGAAGGCATTTGAAGAATGCAATACAGGTACTTTTTTAAAGTCATGTAAGATATTAACTTAAAGGAACACGTGAAAAGATACTCCATTCCAAAAAAGGTATTGTATATTTCATATTATTACCTGGTTGCTGTTTTCATTATTTCCAGAAACTTCCAGTCTATTTCTTAATCAGTATAATATTAGCAATAGTTGTATGATAGGAAAATATTCTACAGATTATTGAGTGCTTGGATAATAACGCTTATTACTGGCTGACTATGATCTGTAGACTATTGCATATCTGGGTAATATGACCTGTAGGATGTTGTCTGTCTCGGTAATATGACCTGCAAACTATTGCCTATTGGACAATATTACCTGTAAACTATTGCTTATTTGAGTAATACGACCTGCAAACTATTGCCTATCTGGGTAATATGATCTGTAGACTACTGTCTATTTGGGTAATATGATTTGCAAACCATTGCCTATTAGGATAATATTACCTTCAAACTATTGTCTATTTGGGTAATATGACCTGTAGACTATTGCCTATTTGGGTAATATGACCTGCTGATTGTAGTCTTTTCAGTAATATGACCTTTAGACTGTTGCCTGTTCATGTAATATAGCCCATAAACTGTTGCCTGTTGGGTAATATGACCAGTAGACTATTGCCTATTTGGGTAATATGATATGCAGACTTGCCTGTTCATGTAATATAGCCCATAAACTGTTGCCTATTGGATAATATTGAAACAGTCCTGACTACTACAACTGTGTTGACTATTTATATTGTTTTCTTTGTGTGTTTATTACCTAAATAGGACCATTGTGGTGAACATACCATTTATTGACACCACAATTCACTGGAGAGATCTAGTATCTGAAAAAGGCGTGAGCTGTCCATCCATTCCATTTTATTTGACCTTGACCCTTGACATGTTACAATATGACCTGTAGACTATTGCCTATTTGGGTAATATGACCTGTAGACTATTGTCTATTTGGGTAATATGGCCTGTAAACTATTGCCTATTTGGGTAATATGACCTGTAGAATGTTGCCTGTTCATGTAATATTTCCCATAAACTGTTGCCTATTGGGTAATATGACCTGTAGACTATTGCCTATTTGGGTAATGTGACCTGCAAAATATTGTGGGGCCCTGAGTGGCCAAGTGGTCTAAAGCGCTTTCCGTTACGGATCACTGCTGTCTCACCTCTGTCTGCGTGGGTTCGATTCTAAGATTCAGCTATTGTAGTTACGTGAGAAAACTTGACAGTAGCTTCTTGTGGGTCGGTGGTTGTTTCCAGGGTTTTTCCCAGGCTCTTCCTCCACCAATAATACTGGCTGCCATGTATATCTATCGTGTGCTGAAAAATGGCGTTAAACCCTAACACAAACACAAAAAAAAGCAAAATATTGCCTATTTGGGTCATATGTACATTACTGGCATTTGCATACTGATTTAGCCTGATCACAAGCTCTCAAGTGATTCCAGTATTTTTAACAAACATACAGCAGTTCTTGGTTTTCTGTAAGCTTTAGTTAAATTTGGTAATATAACATTTACTTTAAGGTTGTGTCAGAAATAGACCAATTGCCTCATGTTTGCTGAGGAAAGCCCAATTGTTCTATTGTCTTTGAGCACTTGGTTCTCCATAGCATCTTGAGGTGCTTTGTTTTATATATTCTCAGCATAGCCATGAAATACTTGTGTACTATTACACCCCTGCCATAACATTCATGAAACATATTCAATATATACATTAAGAATGATTTACTGTGCGGATATATTTACTGGAGCACATGGAAAGAGTTTGAGCCCAGTAATCAAAAGTCTTTTCTGAATACCATCATCTCATATTTCTTGCATTACAGTTTAACTAGATACATAAATTACATCAAAAATACCTATATCAAAACAGTTCTATAAATGAATTAGCATGCACTCAAACAGATCATGAACTTTTGATGTTTGAGTACATCTTACATCACAAAAGCATGTTAATACCTATTGAGCTGTAAGCATCCTGATCACATAACAATATACTTTATCTTAGTGATGTTTTTTATTTGCTTTATTTTGTTATGTTTTTCAACTTTTAGGTGCTGGATGTGGAAGATGCCAAGAATTTTCAGTCGGAGACAGACTGCTATGATCCAGGCTTTCTGATGCCTCTGTTTAGCCAACTTCTTACGCCAGGTTTGCTTTCTTACAGTGGGCACATATGCTCAGAATGTGATTTACACCGACAATGTGATATTACACCGACAATAATTTCCTTCTTTTAACATTTTGTTTCTTCAATTTTGACCATAAGACCTAAAATTCAGTAGAGTTCTTTCCTCACCTAAGAAGAAACATTCATTATGTTGTGGATTTCTCCCAAAATGGTATTTTTCAAATTTTAACTTGTGTGTAATTTTAAATAACAATCAAAAACAATATTGCATGTATATGGGATATAAGTATAGCACAGTTGCATTGTGACTTCTGACATTTTGTCTTAACTATTGTTCAGTCCCAGACATGGCTCTAAACATCAGCGAAGCTGACAAACAAATAAAAGTTTAGCTTAAGTTTAAGAAACTTATTGCATACAGACAAATTTTAATGCTTTTCCACAGCAGTTATTAATTTTCATCAAACATGGGGCCATTTTAATCTTGAATGTTGTATAAATAAGCAGGTACTACAGTTATTTCTTTGAGTTTGACTGGCATTTCTTTTTGACCCTTCCTTGCAATACAGTTATTACATTTTCCATCTTTCTTACTATAATATGATTTTATACATTTTGTGGTCGACAGTCATTGCAGGGTTTGCCCAGTATAGCTATAAATTGAACAATAGATGTTTTAAATATTTTATTTATCAAAAGGCTTGAGTTGTACTTGTTTTATGAGCAAATGATAAAGGAGATCTAAATTTAATTTAGGTTCTGTGAGACCTCAGTATGAATCACAATATGGGTCACTATATAGAGGCAGACCTGCCAACTGTTACAATTTTGCCTTAAGTCTTACGAAAAAACACTAAAATTACGAACTTACGGAATGATAGCAAAAGTATGGAAATATAAACATTTTTTCTGTTCCGGATATTTTTTGTCCTGGTTCGTTCCAGATTTGGATTTTTGTATTAGACTCCGTGTTCAGATTCAGAGTTTTATCTTAAACTGAGTGGATTTTTGTTGGGAACCAGACTAACTATACAGTGGTACCTCAGATGCTTTAAACCAGCCTATTTTGGATCTAGACTTCATTTTTCCTTTCGTTATCCAGTCGTCTGAAAATGTTTTCCAAACGAAAATGTGTAGAGGACAACCAGCCTTGTAAAAAGCTGAAACATTGGTTGCAAAAGTATAAAACAGATTACTCGGATACCTGGTCATGCTTAGAAAAAAGTGAAAAAGGTGTCCATTACATTTATTGCATGTAATGTCGTGTTGACTTGAACATTTCCCGCGGTGGGCGAGATGACTGTGGCCGCCATGTGAATTCCAAAAAACACAGAATACGTTGCAATGAAATAAAGTTGTAAGTTGCTGACTTATATGGGATTTGGGTCTGCAGTGTCAGAAACTGAATTGGAGGTCATTAAGGCTGAAAACTTGAAGTATATTTTGCTAACTGTTAGGTTTAGCATAATGTTGCAATTGCTGAATCATGCTTCTAAACTATTGAAGTGCATGTTTCCCAAATCGCCAGTTGCAAATAGTTTTGTCTGGCAGAACGAAAACTACTGCTGTTGTATTACAACAATGCAAGTCGATACAGGAAGACATTATTAACAATATTTCATCCCAACCTTTCAGTATAGCAACTGATGGTAGCAATGATTCTGAGAAGCTGTACCCAGTTGTTGTTAGATATTTTGATAGCACAGACGGGGTTGTAACTAAAGCACTTTTGTCAGTTCCAACATGTGATAGAGCCTATACTGTTGAAATATTTTCACATTATTGGATGATTTGAAAAAGAGAAACATAAGTTGGAATAACTGTATTGCCTTTGAATCAGATAATGCTTCAGTGATAACAGGTTGCAATAAAGGTGTATTTGGACATATAACTAAGGTGAATCCCTCAGTGTATCTGAGTGGATGTTCATGCCATTTGGTACATTTAGCAGCTAAAAAGGGGGTTGATGTGCTGTCTATTAGTTTTGCTGACTTATTAGTGGACATATATTATTTGGATAAAATTGTGAATAGACAAATGGAACTGAAAGATCTTCAGACTCTTTGTGGGAAAGAACAGAGAAAAATATTGAAGCATTGTGTAACAAGATGGTTGTCTCTTGATGAAGGTATAACGAGACTGTTGGAACAGTTGAAACTATTACAAATATATTTTGATAAAGAAACCAAGAAGCAAGAGGTTAAAGGCAAAAGAGCTAATGCCAAAAGTAGTCTGTCAGAGAATGTATCTAGTTCCAAGGATCAAGTTCCACATGTATCTAGCAATAAAGAAGGAAATAACAACAGTGCAGGCACATGCAGTAAAGCTTTGAGCAGTGATAAATCTAGAAGTCAGGCTTGTACTACCTTCAAGTCTGCCTCAGCAGGAAAGACTGAGAAAGTGAAACCCAAGATAGGTTCCTTAGAGAAAGCTAAATCAAAGAAATCGGATAAAAAGGCTCCATCTAGATGTCAGACATCATTGGTTAGAAATTAGAAGAAAGTGTAAAAATCATTTACAGAGAGGAAGAGGCAATGAGTGTGTGTAAGGCTTTGCAGTCCCGAAGGGCAAATATTTATTGCTTATTTCTAGTTCACATAATTCCATTATTTAACAAGTACAGCTTAATCATGCAACACAAGGAGCCTGTGATCCACAAACTTATAGAAAACATGCTTGAATTATTAAAGCAATTGTTTATCAGATTTGTAAAGGCTACATAAATTTAACAAGTTAAAGATCTTACTGATATTGATTATCATGACTGTAAGAAACAAAAGTCAGATTATAAGCTTATAGTACGTTCAGAAACTAGAAAATACTTGGCTGAAAGTAAGTTGTATGAAAGTAGCCTTTGTCAATTCTATAAAGATGTAAAGGACTATTACACAACTGTTTGTGATTACATTGTTAAGAGGTTTCCCTTGAATAATGAACTTCTGAAACACAGTTGCTGATGTGTCAAAAAGGATGATGAGTGAGTTTGGCAGTGTGATATATTTCCCATCAAGGTTTATTTGTATGGAACCCAAAGAAACCAACTGGCAAGACAACATGGAAGCAGAGTTTTTGAATTATCAAGTAGATGAATTGAATCTTGAGATCTTAAACACTAAACAAGTTGACAAGCAATGGGATCTTATTAATAAACTCAAGGATGCTAATGGCCAGTTGAAATACAAATTGTTGTCCAGCATCATGAAGAATGTACTTATTGTTCCTCATTCAAATGAAGGTTATTAGAGGGTGTTCTCACTTGTTGCAAAAAAAACCCACTCAAAATCCAGATCATCTATGTCAGTTGATACCTTGGAAGCACTACTAGTCATGAAAGTGAAGAAGGGAGAATGCTTCAAAATGGAGTTTAACCAGAAATTTCTTAGAAAGTGCAAAAGTACCCTGTACCAGTTACATCAGTAGCTATTGTAAGCTACAACATGGATATAAACTGTAATGGTTATTACAGTTTTACTTGTTGCCAGAACATAAGTTTTCACACCTTACTGAAAATTGGTCGTACTGAAATTTTTTGATTGACTTACTGAAAATGTCTCTTTAGGGTTGGCAGGTCTGTATAGGCATTATTTATTTATATGTACCCATACATTATGAGGAAGTATTACATATGTGTAATGCTGTTATCAACACTTCATTTTTAGCTTCTTTTTCTTTTTGCAAATAGGTTTTTCCAGAGTTTCTTTTCCTTAATAGTCTTTATCATATATTGGTCATGTATTCCAGAGAAAGTCATATCAAAAGGTTACAAACATATATTACACTCTAACTGGGCGAAATTCTTTAAGGCATTAAATCAGAGATGTGACATGAATATCAATGTTATCATAATTGTTAGCCTATGTATCAATGTTAAACTTTCACAATAAATTCTATTCTTTTTATGTGTTGCAAATGCAGTCATGGAGCTATTGTTGATTGAGGGTTCTACTTGCTGCTAATATAAGTAGGTCATTGTGAGCTATGTTTCATGCTCCAGTGATTTTTTCTTAATGGGCTCAGTAGCTCAACAATTTCATGAACAATGTTTAATGTACAGGCATCAAGATTGATAAATACACTCATCTTGAAAACTGTTATTCTTGTCTTTAGAAAATAGTTCACCAGACTGACCAACTTTTCTTCTGGTCAATTCAGTATTTGTTTATATATATATATATATATATATATATATATATATATATATATATATATATATATAATACAGTGGTAAGGTAGGCAAGTAAGCATTTAACATGATTATATTTAACTAACATGCATATATTGAACTCTGCTAAATGTGTATTTGACAATGCCATGTACCCATAGCGGTATGACGTACAGTTGTTAAATTATTATGGGCATTGAACATTATATACCTACCAACACAGCTCTAGCTATGGTAATAATTACAGTATATATTTGAAGAGCACACTAATTAAAACTAAATTTTGCTTAATACTTGTGTTCATTTGGTGGTAGTTAAAGATTTCTACCTTTTTATTTTAGATTCACTTGTGGATTGCAAAAAATTTATTGAAATGAATTGTCTCAGCCTGTGTTTTGCTGCCATTAGCAGTCATGACAAAACAATGCGCGATGTAGCATACCATGTCCTGGCAAGTTACCAGCACCACCTGGAGGGGGCCCACTTTTCTGGAAAGCATCAGGTTCTGTATTTTATGAACTTTGTGAGGAACAGTGTCGAGGTTCCAGGAATAAAACTAGCTTGCATCATCACCCAGTTTCTGGCTCGGGCCGTAAAACTCATGATCACACCAGGTATTGTTTGTGTTATTTGTATATCTGTAGAAACTGATTTCAGCAAGTGAACCAGCTTAATGAGAATGGTTTTCTAACCACTCTACACCCAAGTAGGTCATTAGCTATACTATTTACTGGCTTGAGACTTAATATCCCCTTACCATCAAAGTTTAATGTTAGTCTGTCATGTTTACACATGTAAATGTGATTTTTTCATGTTAGCCCTGTGAACATTTGCAAAACATCCCTTTCATTTAAATGAAAAATAAACAAAAGACAAAATTATGTATATGTTTAATCCCAGTTATTCAAACTGGCCTAAAGTGATCTTGACAGATGACCTCCAGTTTTCAAGTATTTCACAATTGTTGATACCAGATGCTAACAGAGTGAAATGTAACATATTGGACAAAGATTTCTACACTGGGATTTGCACCATTGTAATAGCCATCTTCTTGAAACATAGACACAAGTCTGTAACTCTGTTAAAGGTCAGTATGTATATTCACCCAACAGTCAAATATCACATTCAAGTCACTTGTGGTGTCTGCTTTCTATTATCTAAAGTGTACTGATATTCTAGCCACCATTTATGCACATGATTTCTGACCATTCATTACAGTTGACATGAAAGAGTACAAAGGTTTTGTCATGAATTATACCTCTTGTACAAAGTGCCAGGAAAACAAGCTTGAAAATGTTTCTGGCTGCATTAACCCATCATACCTATCAGAAGATTAAAGAGTATACTGTGGGGGAAAATGTTATTCCTCATGCATTAATTTTAGATTTAATACTAATTGGCTTACTTCCATCCTAACTATAGATGAATATTATAGGAGAAAGTTAACAACATCTCTGCAACTGTTTGCTTGTAAATTCTCATTGACCAAATTTGCACATTTTTACATTCTGTCAGGGTGGTAATATTAATGATGGGCATTACTTTTCTGAACATGGTCACATACTAGACATTTTTTTACTTTTCTTCTACAAGTACAGTTCATGAATTAGAGGATATCTGAAATATATCCTGAAATTGTGTCAAACACTTTGCTTTACATTTCAGAAGATCATATGTACAGTCTTATTAGTTCTTTCCTCCTCCTAAAGCCAAGTCTTGATGTCCTAAATGTTCCAGAATTTTACAAGCTCTTCAACAGCTTTAATTTGGAGGTAATTTTAGTAATTTCTTTACAATTTACATTTCAAGCCTTCACATGTAAAGCAGGATTTTTTTTTTTTAATTCTAAAAATTGACATTTCTGCACATTTATAGAGAAGGTTACAGTTTTCTGCATTTTGCTGAAAAACCAAACATAAGGAAAGCTTGTAATAACATCTAAAGTTTTACATGTGGAATGTTTCAGTTTATAACTCTGTTCAAGGAAACCATAAAAGTAATATGTTATATGTGAGGTCCCTTTGAACAGAGGTAAATTAAGGCAAGGATGTGTCTTTGTAATGCATTAAATCACACAACTGTGTTATTGAATTATGGAAGACCAAATTTTAATTGGTTAAATATTAGCTACTAATTAAATCAAGTGTAATAAAATAAAGTATCAATAATAAAGCCAAACTCAACCAATTTATGTGATCCATACCAGTGTTATAATAAGAACAGAATTACACTGAGCAGCTTTCTGGTGAGATGCATGGAACATACCAGTGCTATAAGAGGGACAGTGTTATACAGGGCAGCTTTATGGTGGGATCCATGGCCATACCAGTGTTAAAAGAGGGACAGTGTTATACAGGGCAGCTTTATGGTGATATCCCTGGCTATTTGAGTATTATAAGATGGACAGTGTTATACTGAGCAACTTTATGGTGAGATGCATGGCCATACTAGTGCTATAAGAGGGCCAGCATTACACTGAGCAGCTTAATGGTGATGTCCCTGGCTATATGAGTGTTATAAGAGAAACAGTGTTATACTGGGCAGCTTACTGGTGATATCCCTGGCTATTTGAGTATTATAATAGGGACATTGTTATACTGGGCAGCTTTATAGTGGGATCCATGGGCATACCAGTGCTTTAAGAGGGACAGTGTTATACTGAGCAGCTTTATGGTGAAATCCAAGGCCATACCAGTGCTTTAAGAGGGACAGTGTTATACTGAGCAGCTTTATGGTGAAATCCATGGCCATACCAGTGCTTTAAGAGGGACAGCGTTATACTGAGCAGCTTTATGGTGGGATCCATGGCCATAACATTGCTATAAGAGGTACAGCGTTATACAGGGCAGCTTTATGGTTGGATCCTGGCCATACTAGTGCTATAAGAGAAACAGTGTTATACAGGGCATCTTTATGGTGGGATCCATGGACATACCGGTGCTGTAAGAAGGACAGCGTTATACTGAGCAGCTTTATGGTGGGATCCTGGCCATACTAGTGCTATAAGAGAAACAGTGTTATACAGGGCATCTTTATGGTGATATCCCATTTATTTGAGTATTAAAAGAGGGACAGCGTTATACTGAGTAGCATAGTGAAGAACCAGTTAAATTTATAGAAATTATTTTGTCCATGGCAGACATGAGAAGTCTTTTTATCTGATTTTTGCATGGAATATTAATGTCCGTGTATTCTTTCAATTTTTTTTCCATACAATTTCAGTACAAATTCGAAAGAAACTGGATGCTCTCCCTTCTGGTGGATGGAATGAGAGAAACTTCTGACTACAGGATATTTGAGAAGCGCTATATTTTCAAGTTGCTCCAAAGTTTCCATGACTCAGCAGTTAGTGATGTGCAAACCAAGGTATTGGATTTTACTGTAAATTAAGCCATTAGGCCATTAGCACTACTCCAGCATGACTCAGCAGTTAGCGATTTGCAAACTAAAGTATTGGATTTTACTGTAAATTAAGCCAATAGCATTACTCCAGAATAACTCAGCAGTTAGTGATTTGCAAACTAAGGTATTGGATTATACTGAGAATTAACCCCATAGCATTACTCCAGAATAACTCAGCAGTTAGTGATTTGCAAACTAAGGTATTGGATTATACTGAGAATTAACCCCATGGCATTACTCCAGCATATGCAAGTCAGTTTGATAAATATTTTGTTGGTGAATATAACAGACATATTTTTGCAAGATAAAACCTTTGGTAAAATTGACTGGTGCAGACAATATTAGAAGTTGTTTTACTGATCGATATAAAACATGTCACCATTTCCTTATTTATGCATACTTTTATTTAGAAATGTCATATTTTATACTTCTGTTCAAGATTAAGTATGTTATACTGATATTTCTTGGTATAAAAGCATAACAAAAGTAATTCTTTAACTTGTTTTAAAGTCTAGTTATTATATGATTTTTCATTAAGAATATTATGGTAGCCATAGAAATATATGTTGTGCCTTAAGTGAACCTTCAGATCTTGTGATGATTTGTATAATTATTGAATTTACAAAAGATGAAAAGTGCACAGTAAAAAAGTAATTTATTGTATATCTGTGATGGTTGTAATATTCATTCATTTAGATTTTTTAAATGCAATTCATCATTGTCCTATGTGGCTTTTTTTGTGCAAGTTGAAGGTACTCCACATTATACGTTCAGCCTGTGGTCAGAGAACTGTGGCGAGTGATTTTTGTGACAAACATGGATTCCTTACATGGCTAGCCAGTGTCATTCACAATATGTAAGTATATCCTTAACAATATCAATATGGTTTATATTTTATATTTGATTGTTTAACTCTTTTTTTCAAAGTGTGTTTTGTTTTAAGTGAATGTAGATAATCTGTCTAGAAAAAAATTAATGGAAAATTTGCAGTTAAATAGATGAGTTTAGTGTGTGCATTCATGTGTACTCAAAGGCTATTTATCCATTAGTTGACTTGTTAAACAGAATGTACAAAAGCACCATACACAAAAATGTAATTAGCTCCCTTTTAAAATTTAATTCTGACCTTGCTAGTACATAAAATCCATATCAATAATCTGAAAACCACACATTCCTAAGCCTACAAATTTGGAATTTTTATATGACATTAAATCTTACCACAGTTTTGATTAGTTTATATTTCAGTCCCATACATATATAATTTCTTTGATGATTTATGGTGATATTTTTTCACAAAACGGATGAATTCAAATGAAATTGTAACAGCCGCTTCAGAAGTCTAATTTAATGCAATATGTATATATACTTAAGATTTGTAAAATAAATATTGTCTATTTGTCACACTTTATGAATTGTCTATTTGTCACACTATGAATTGTCTATTTGTCACACTTTATGAATTGTCTATTTGTCACACTTTATGAATTGTCTATTTGTCACACTTTATGAATTGTCAATTTGTCACACTTTATGAATTGTCTATTTTTCACACTTTATGAATTGTCTATTTTTCACACTTTATGAATTGTCTATTTGTCACATTTTATGAATTGTCTATTTGTCACACTTTATGAATTGTCTATTTGTCACACTTAATGAATTGTCTATTTGTCACACTTAATGAATTGTCTATTTGTCACACTTTATGAATTGTCTATTTGTCACACTTTATGAATTGTGTTCATTATAATAATGCTTTCTTGAGTAATTAAATCTTGCCAATTTCATTTAAAATTTTAGTTTGATTATAAACTGTTAGGTAGATGGCTTACTTTCTCTCTTGTTAAGAAATAAATGGATATTGAAGCCAAACAGACTGGTCTGACCGTTGAGAAAATATCATAAATTTGATTATCTCCATTACACAGTTCCCCTGCCCAGGTGGATCCACTGAGCATCCTCATAGAAACATTACACAGTCTATGGTTCACCTTGCTCGGAGATAAAGGAACCAGTCAAGATACAGAACCAGAATCAAGACACTATGTCAGTCCCATCACCAGCAGCCAGATGCTATTTATTCTACAGAGACTGGCTTGCAAACTGGGGTATTATTGCATGACATTCACATATATAGTTTATAGTGAGCAAATAAAGTAATTATTATTTAAAACATCAGATTTTGAGTATAAGTCTTTTTTTTTAAAATTATATAAGATCAATCAATATGGCCGTGGTGATTCAGGAATTGGCATGCTTAAATATCAACCAAAAGGTATTAGTTTGAAACCTAACATCAGCTGTTGTCAGCCATTGTGGTGTGTCCTTGGTCTAGGTACTCAATTCCAATTGTCTCAGCACAAAATAACTTATTCATATTTCTTATGTCATAAAATGCAAAACCAAACCAAGCCATGGTTTGCAGGAAAGACTTGAATTGTTATGGAACCCTTGTATTTCTATCAACCATTATATTCTGGCATGTGAATTTTGTAAATTCTGAATAATTGAAGTGTCAGATTTGTGTGATCTACTCCTGGGCAATATGCAAGTTGTGGAGCAATACTTGGCACAATTTTGTTGTCTTCTGGACTTTGGGATAGTATTAGCCTGAGTCGCTTTAGAACATTGTGTAATTTACTGTAATAAATCTCCACTTTAGTTTTTGCAATTCAGATTTTGTACTTTGAAAGTACACATGTTAAAGATATTGTTGGGTGTTATTTAAGACCCAACCATGAATTTTGGTAGGGGTCTAGAAAGTGATTATTCTCCATCCATTAAATATGCATGTTTGTATGCCTGTCCATCCAGTTTTGTTTTAACCTTTATAAAGATTTTGCTCTGAGGCACTTATTATTGTAAACTAGATAGTGCCTTTCAGATTACTTGATCCTTTCGTGTTTTCTTATAATTGACAGACTCTGAATATTAAGATAATTTAACGACTTGGATGATTGTTCATTGCATTATTATTATTTTCAATGATACATTTTAGTAACAAAAATCTCATTCATCATTCTTACTCATATTCTAGGTTGGCAACAAGGACAAATTTTCAACTCTATCTCACAACTCTGCACTCTGTCCTGGGCCACCTGAAATATACAGTTTCTGTCTTAGAGGGCAGAGGTCAGATGATGTCATTTCCTGCACTGACACTCAAAGACGCTTTCATTCTGCTTCATCAGTCATCTATGTTTATACCATCTTCCCACGCTGCTAAGTTCAGATATGTGCTGGATGCCATGGGATTTAATAGTGAGAAACTGTCAGAACCAAAGCTCATATCTACCAAGCAGAAACAGCTCACCCATGTACTTGAAGAAAATAAAGACAGAAAGGAAATTTCTGAAACGGTTGATAAATCTGCAGATATAGAAGAGGTTTCCATTGCTTTGAAAGAAGAAACTACAAAAGATGGAAGCAAGGAGGAACATTCAAAAGATTTGAATATGGATTTTGATCTTGTGAAGTTGTTGCTGAAAATACTTGCATATTTAGAACCAGATCATGCCTATTTTTCTGGATTAGATATCACAGGTGTAGAGGTCAAGACTTCTGGGGTCATAGTCTTGATCTTATGGATCCTGGAGCATTTATTGTCTCCATGTAACACAGATTTAGACATCTTGTCCAGCTCCCTACAGTGGGTTTTTCAGAATGTTACCATAAAAACTGTCTATCAACCACTGCTTCTGCAATTTATTTCAGAGGACAGAGCAAGTTCAGAACTGATTATTGACTATCTTATCACTCTTTGTGCAAAGGTGTTGAAAATGAGAAATGCAAAAGATGTGATGGTTGTAGAACCTTACTGCTCAGAGAGTTTAAATCACATAAGTGCAATACTAGCCAAGATTGCTGAGACAAGATCTGGGAATTTGCAGTATCCATGGTCAGATATACGGTCAGTTCTTGAGGATGAGACAAAAGGTAAATGGTATGCTTTATGTCTTTTCTAAAAATTTGGAATATTTTAGTATATTTGTTTTTAAGTCAAGTCCAACTGCAGACAACATGGTCCTAATCTGCTGGTGCATTATGCTATGGCAGATCTGGGTCTGTGCAATTTCAGTTGAACTTGTCTTACAAGCGAGTATATATGATATCTGCTCCACTTCTGAATAGTGTTTGCAAAATTTTGGTTGTTTCCATCTGACCACCTGTCATGCTGCCTCTGAATGTTTTACATCAGATTTCATGGTTTCCTCATGATGTAAAATGGCCCAGCATGTATTTTGTTTTTAACTCTGGTTCAAAAGGTGAAAAGGTTAAAATTCCAATTTTTTCTGCTTCAGTAACTTTCATTACCAACCATGGACATAATTTGTCTATCATTATAGGTAAATTTATATATGCAGGTGACATCTGCCCTTAAGTCTATCAGTACTTCAAAGATAACTTGAGCATTAACTTACTAGGCATTCTGATTACAACACAAAGATTTTCTCATTCACATCCATTACCTGAAACAATAAATATCCACAATGCCAACATTAAATTTACTCAGTACAAAAGCTAGGTGTTTTTCTTGACTGGCTGCATATCTTGAGCTGAAACGCATGAGCTCCATTCACAAATATCTTTCAGTTGATGCCACTAAAACACATGTGTTTATTAGTATTTTCAAGATTGGACTATCGTAACTCAATTTCTGGCTGGTTCATCTCAATATCTACTTCAGAAACTTCAACAAGTTAGTGTACCACAATCACACCTACCCACTGATCTGTACCATAATTGCTCTAATTTCATGGTTTTTTTATTTTGTATTTTGTAGTCATATCATTATATATGTTGTAAAGCGCTTAGAGCTTCTGAAGGTTAGGCGCTATACAAAGTCCTCATTATTATTATTATTATTATTATTATTATTATTAAAAGACTAAACCAATGTCCAGATATGCAACTGTTATTGGTCCTTGAATATATCATTACCTAATAGGGACTGAAACATTAGATCCTATCTTGAAAACTGCTGTAAATTGTGGTGTTTTTTTTGAGGTCCCAGGTTTTAGTTGTAAATGTATTGGTTGCTTCAAACCGTTAATTAAAATGGCAGACAAATAATCTTTATTCCATTCAACCAATATGACTTTCCCCCATGAAACTGGGGGAAGAATACAACTCTTCCCCAAAACTCTCTTGGAACATAATTACCGTTCTCATCCATTGTTTGGGAAGAATATGGCCCCGTCCCCATTATTCTGTGGAAACAATATGACCTTTCCTCATTATTCTGTGGAAAAAATTATTGTGTGGAAACAATATGGCCTCTTCCCCATTGTCTAGAAACAATATGACCCCTTCCCCATTATTCTGTTGGAACCCCATTTCCATTTTTTTCTACAAACCAATATCACCATTTCCCCCATTATTTAGGAAACAATAAGACCCCCTTCCCTATTATTCTATGGAAACAATATGACCCCTACCCCATTTTATTGTGAGAACAGTATGGTTCTTTCACTATATTCCTGTGGGAAGAAAAATCACCCCTTTCCCATTTTTACATGAAATGATATGACTCTTTCCCTATTATTATGTGGGCACAATATGACTCCTTTCACCATTATTGTGTAGAAACAAGATGACCCCTTTCAAAATTATTCTGTGGAAACATGTTACATATTAACAAACAACAAGTTTCTAACTCACATGGTTTTATTACATCCTAATCTGCCTTGTCACTCTAGATAGAACATGTTACATATTAACAAACACCAATTGTCTAACTCACATGGTTTGAATACATCCTAATCCTGCCTTGTCACTCTACATAGAACATGTTACATATTAACAAACACCAGGTGTCTAACTCACATGATTTGAATACATCCTGATCATTTGACCTTAACAAAATGCTCAGCAACTTGTAACATATATCATGCAAAGAAGTCTTTCCAGGTTTGTTCACAGTGTATGATTGATATACTATTCTGATCATTTAATAACCACATTATGCAAGTTTTTCAGTTGCTTTGCATTTTGTCTGCTTGCATCAAATTTGAGGGCTGTACTTCCAGTGTCTTTCAGAGAAATATTGGACATGAGGTTTCAAAACTTTTCAGAATTGCAGAACTGGTTTGGCATTTTCAGACATAATAAAGGGGAAAAAATCGGACAAATAAAACTTCCTATCTCTCAATATCACTTTTTGCGTTATCAAGTTCATAGTAGTAATGGACAAAGTAAAGATATATTTTGTACAAGTATCACCATATGTATCCAGTCTTTATCACCCCCCTGAGCTGACTTCACAACTATACTGGTTTACACTGGTAACCTATTATCTTTTACCATGAAGCACCTTCTAATTATGCAGCTGTATGTACAGCTGTATCCAATTCTTTTCTTTAAGTTAGGTCTTCTAGATCAAAGAAGTTTAGTTGTGTGATGAGCTGAGTGGGCTGGGATTTTTTAAAACATGGACTTAAGGTTTTTATTACAAAGGTGTACTGCTTTTTACACAATAAAAATAATTTGTATGCATTCGCCACACCCAACCTTGTAAGTTTTATGTGGAATAGAGCCTGGGCCAGATTAGATAAATAGAATTCGATATGAGGACAGGATACTAAAATATCAGAAGTATAGTCTTTATAAATATCTTACAAATATAAAAATGATAAAGGTTCCTGGATGGTTAAGGAATTCCTCTAACTCAGGTCATATTTTCAGTCTACAAACTACAACTTTGTAGCCTGTTTCTGACGGCTGATCACGGGTAAAGAAAACAATAATAATAACCATTCAGAGTGATTTTCAAAGAATGTATTGAGAGATATTTTTAAGGTTTAACATTTGTACATACAGCCCTACATGTCACCAGATCTTTTTCTCTTTCATGCTTTTATTTGTGGTTGTAAATTTTTCATGAGATACGAGAAAGTGTATCATATTATTGTCATGTGGGTGCAGATTGTTAACTTCTGCATTCATAGATATTCTTTCTAGACTAGATTTTAAACCCACTTTGTTGTTGGCACCCCCATGCATTTGATTGATTGCCAGAGGTTAGTATGTTCTGCCTACTCATTTCCATGGCAATTTTTAAAAAAATATAAAACATTTATCATTGCAGCTTCTTCCATTGAAAGCACAATGAGTTCTCAGTGACAATGTATACTAAAATGAATTTACAAAAATTAGATGAGAAATGTCAAAGTTATGGCTTTTCATTTTTTATAGTTTAATTAGAGACAATCTTGAAGATGTCAGAGCTGCCCTGCTTTAATTACCTAGAACACCTAGCTAAGTTTTTAACAGTCATAGTTTGTTGTTAGTGTTTTGACTGCATGTTGGCACAGTCAGTAATTCATTAGTTGGGTGAAACGTATCCACTGTTATTGGGGGTGTCCAGGCTTAACAAAGACTTTTTATTTACTTCATTTACTCTTTTGCAGTAGCGTCTTCAGAGAAAAAGGCATTACTTCTATGCCAGCTACATCTGGGTCACCCAGAACTATCAGATTTCATGAAAACTGGAATAAAATCTTCAGGTGAGAGAAAAGAGAGGAAAAAACCTATTCTATTTGATCCAACTGAGAATATAAAAATGAGTAAAGCCAAAACTAGCCCAAAGAATAAATCTCCAAGACAGAAATACAGTACAGAGAGTTTGAACATACAGCAGGGAAATCGGCTAGATATATCAAAAGTAAAAGATGACACTGCCAGCCCAAGAGGAAACCTCAGAGACAAGAAAACCTTGCCAAACCTATGAAGAAGGACCGAGATCAATTATAGAAATTAAACCTGTACACAAGGTCTCTTAGCCGGTCTCTAAGCCACACACAAAAATTTCAGAAGTAGAAAGACTCCAAGTGATTTTATTAAATAGGTCTTTCAGTAATGCATTGATATCTGATGCAAATGAATTAGAGTTAATAATATAGAAATGACAATTCTTTCCATACAAATGTTTTCACTTGATATGGTGCTATTGTAACATGAATTACTTCTGGAAGATTTTATTTGTGTAATGAGTTACATTTGATGAATTACAATAAGAAGTATCTATGTTTTCATTTATTAAATTAAAGCATGCCATTGTATTTAATTTAACCCCAACTATATTGTCTGGAGAACACATAAAGCATTATCCTTGTCCATATGTATGTATGTCCATCTGGTCATACATACAGTGTACATAAGCCTGTCTCTCCATCTGGTCATACATACAGTGTACATAGGCCTGTCTGTCCATCTGGTCATACACAGTGTACATATGTCTGTCTGTCCATCTGGTCATACATACAGTGTACATAAGCCTGTCTGTCCATCTGGTCATACATACAGTGTACATAGGCCTGTCTGTCCATCTGGTCATACATACAATGTACATAAGCCTGTCTCTCCATCTGGTCATACATACAATGTACATAGGCCTGTCTCTCCATCTGGTCATACACAGTGTACATATGTATGTATGTCCATCTGGTCATACATACAGTGTACATAAGCCTGTCTCTCCATCTGGTCATACATACAGTGTACATAGGCCTGTCTGTCCATCTGGTCATACATACAATGTACATAGGCCTGTCTCTCCATCTGGTCATACATACAGTGTACATAAGCCTGTCTGTCCATCTGGTCATACATACAGTGTACATATGTCTGTCTGTCCATCTGGTCATACACAGTGTACATATGTCTGTCTGTCCATCTGGTCATTCACATATTTTTTTTTGTACATATGTCTGTCTCTCTATCTGGTCATTCACATATTGTACATATGTCTGTCTGTCCATAATGTCATACACAGTGTTCATATTTCTGTCCATCTGTTCATACACAGTGTACATATGTTTGTCCATCTGGTCATATATACAATGTACATTTGTCTGTCTGTCCATCAGGTCATACACAGTGTACATATATCTGTCCATCTGGTTATATATACAGTGTACATATGTCTGTCCATCTGGTCATATATAATGTATACATTTGTCTGTCCATCTGGCCATATATACAGTCCACATATGCGTGTCCATCTGGACATATATACAGTACATATATCTGGTCATATATACAGTGTAGATGTCGGTCCATCTGGTCATGCATACAGTGTCAATATATCTGGTCATACAGTGAACACATGTCTGTCTATTTGGTCATATATACAATGTATGTATGTCTGTCCACACAATATAGATATGTCTCTCTGTTACTATGGTCATACTGTGTACATATGTTCTCTATCAATTATGGTCATACTGTGTACATATACTCTCTGTCATTATGGTCATACTGTGTACATATACTCTGTATCATTATGGTCATACTGTGTACATATACTCTGTATCATTATGGTCATACTGTGTACATATACTCTGTATCATTATGGTCATACTGTGTACATATACTCTCTGTCATTATGGTCATACTGTGTACATATACTCTGTATCATTATTGTCATACTGTGTACATATACTCTCTGTCATTATGGTCATACTGTGTACATATACTCTGTATCATTATGGTCATACTGTGTACATATACTCTGTATCATTATGGTCATACTGTGTACATATACTCTGTATCATTATGGTCAAACTGTGTACATATACTCTGTATCATTATGGTCATACTGTGTACATATACTCTCTGTCATTATGGTCATACTGTGTACATATACTCTGTATCATTATGGTCATACTGTGTACATATACTCTGTCATTATGGTCATACTGTGTACATATACTCTGTATCATTATGGTCATACTGTGTACATATACTCTCTATCATTATGGTCATACTGTGTACTAATGCCCTCTCTATCAGAATCGTTATATATATAAATATATATATATATATATATATATATATATATATATATATATATATATATATAAAGTGAAGATCTCATTTTCCTTTTTAACTTGGTAACTTGAGAAAAAATGGATAAAACATGATTAGATTCTGAACAGAGTGATAAAAGAAATGTTGGGGGAGAATTGCAGCCTCCTTATGACTTGAAATGTGTACTGATAAAAATTGACGTTTAATTTCCATACAGTAAGACTTAGTGTTTGGTGGTAGCCATCAGGAAAATGTTGTTATCACTACCTCTTAATGGATATCATATATACATGATGTTTTCATTAAAAGACTTTTTGTAATGACTAGTTGGTCTTCAATGAAAATGTTACCCCTGTCACAGCAGTATGACTTTTTGTAACAACTAGTTGGTCTTGAATGCAAATGTTACCCCTTTCACGCTAGTATGACTTTTTATAATGACTAGTTGGTCCTCAATGAAAATGTTACCCCTTTCACGCCAGTATGACATTTTGTAATGACTTGTTGGTCTTCAATGCAAATGTTACCCCTTTCACACCAGTATGACTTTTTGTAATGACTAGTTGGTCTTGAATGAAAAGTTTACCTCTTTCACATTCAGTATGACATTTTGTAATGACTAGTTGGTCTTGAATGCAAATGTTACCCCTGTCACATCCGGTATAACTTTTTGTAATGACTAGTTGGTCTTGAATGTAAATGTTACCCCTTTGGATCCAGTATAACTTTTTGTAATGACTAGTTAGTCTTGAATGCAAATGTTATCCCTTTCACACCAGTAATGAGTATGACTTTTTTTGTAATGACTAGTTGGCTTGAATTAATATGTTACCCCTTTCACACCAGTATGACTTTTTTGTAATGACTAGTTTGTCTACAATGAAAATGTTACCCCTTTCACACCAGTTTGACTTGTTTGTAATGGCTAGTTGATCTTAAATGAAAATGATGCTAATCCAAATTCCACTTTTGTGGCTGTGTTGACCATCCTGAAAATCTTATCACTGCATTGGAATTTATTGTTGTAGCAGCATGCAGTTTTTAATAAAAGACTTCCTTTGATATTTATCTAGTTTTAAATAACAAAAGCTGATATATATGAAAATTTAGCTGGGAAACAAAATGTATGATATCTTGTTGGACTTAAATTAAATTGGTGCCAATCAGGTCATCATCTTGAAAGCTTTTGTTATCAGTTTCATTTAAAAGGGTGGGCATATCAACATGAACTTTTGGTTAAAACATTCCTAACTGTATGTATGTTGGTTTTAGATGAAATTTAATTTTAACCTGTCAAAATTTCAACAATATGTTAACAGTTACCTGTCTTAAACGGAAGACCATATCAAATTGTTTTAAAATATTCTTCCTTGCAGTAGAATTAATTAAATATTAAAATGATGCTAACATCTCATGTGCCTTTTTCAACCTTTTTTATCATCTTTTTTTGACACAAGATTTTCACTAAAACACTGGTTCTGAATGAAATGGATGCTCATCTGACATCTAGCATGACATTATAGTGGACATCTTAAAATCATATTACCTCTACTCTTGCCATTTACATGGAATTGTCACTCCACTGTTTCTCAATATTTTATTGGTTTAGAATGAATCTTTTGACTATTTAACCACCAATGTGCACTTTTGTGAGGGAGTTTTGAAAACCAGTCCTAACAGACCTTTAGATATAGCGGGTTGTCATTGCTTTGTACATAATTGATAAATATTTTAGATGTGAATTATAGATTCAACCTTTGTACAGAAAGCCAATTAATCATTACCACAAGTGCTGCATCATGGTGCTGAAACATAGGTACTTTTCTGGCAACAGTGGTGACATCAGCATGAAGATTTAATGTTGAAGTTTTTTGCAAGTCATTGAATATATCAATTCAAAACTTGGACAACTAGATATTAATTAGACTGGTACCCTTTCTTATTTTCAGATGAATAAAGTGTGATAGCTGCACACAGGCTGGGGATCAGGCTAATTCTTAACAATTAGCAGAGTACCAGTCTAGAAAAGAAACTGGTTGGGAAGGGTATTGGACCAGTTCTTAATGCTTGGAGATCAGGCCACTGGCTTTAATATCAGCATGCAATTCTTTTTTATTTTATTTTTGAAGACTTTTATCCTTCGCAGATTATGTCACTGCATGCCCATGATTAGTTCTTTTTTTTTTGGGGGGGGGGGTGCAGGCAGGCCAAAATTAGCTGATCAAATGTTGCTCCACTTTAGTGAATTATTATTAAATATGCTGCATAGAAAGCAATTTTGATTAATGTTAATTAATTAATTAATGTTTCTGTTGACTTGTGTACAAAAGTGCATGTGTTGTATAGGGGCCATTTATTTAACAAATTTATCATTAATGAGCTGAGCCCTTTAATGGTTCGCTGAAACCCTGTCTCCTTGTATAATATTCAGGGTGTAACCATGCATAAGAATGCGGCAAATAATTTCAGGTTTGCAAACAAATATTGTTAACCTCGCTAAAATGCTTTTAAAGTGTTCAAAGTTCATTTATTCCACAAAACAAGATATGATGAATTTTGAATAAATGAAACACATGCAGATATTAATGTACATTTGACAAATCATGAGATCGTTTTCAGATTAGATTTTTTTTATTGCAAAATTTATACGTTTTTATCAATCAGATTTCGTACGTTAAACAACTGGACATCAAAAATAACAAATATTAAACTCCAATCCCTGCTTTCAGAGCTTAGTATGTATTTCTAGGTTGTGTTCTTATTTTACAGAAAGTGTGCATGATTGCTTACATTACCTGCTTTCAGTGTTTGATTGGCAAGTTTAAATGCACACTTGTGTCACACTAATGTTATGCATCATTACCATTCCATTTGCAAATTTTGTGTGTGTGTATATATATGTATATAACTCAATAAATATAAACATTTTGATAAGAAGTAAAATGAGAATAGAAAAGAATGTTGGTGATAAGCAATTTAAGGTTTCGTTTTATGGGTTTTGATCTTGCTTGGTGAGTGAGTTTTGTTCAATCCACTTGTGGACTGGCGGCTCATTGACATTGTCTTCTCAGCTGAAATTTCCTTTGAACGCTTTCCCTCAGTTGGTTTACCTCGGCCAGGCAACTCCAATGCTGAAAAAGTGAGAAAGAGAAATATCTTTTCATATATTAATTAACCACATAAAATCATTTTTAAAAACTGAAATTTCTGTTTGTGAAGCTGATACATGATACATGATACATGATACATGCATGTCATTCTCTAATTCATTTTGTGCTTGTCATTCTTCTAACTTGAGGCATCATTAATTTTTGTTTTCTCTATAAATAGAGCTCTTTCTTTTTTTCTCTTACTGTATAGGATTTAATTATCATTTGTGTATGAGTGCATATAAAGGTATATAGAAGGTTGCAAGATAATTTGTAATTGTTAATTTGTAATTGTTAATTTGTAATTGTTAATTTGTAGCGGAGTAAAACTGATCATGTGTAGCTGCCTCACTACGAAATGGCACATTGAATGCATTATATAAAAATTCATTCTTATGATAGGTGCAACAATGTGGATGTTTCTTGAAACACAATTCAGTTTTTGCCACAATGTTCAATGGATCAAAGGTTCAGTCTGTTCCTTTACCAGTTTTTCAAGAAAGAAGCTACTTTACTTTTAAAACTGTTCACTTAGTTGACATGTTTAAAGCCAGTGTGACATGTAACATCTTTCAAGCATAATTTTAACAAATAATATGTTTTGTTGATACATTGAGGCAAGTTACTAAATGATGAATTGTGGTTGGTTATGGGTCCCATGATTTATAAAGTTATATTTACCTGAATCGACGTTTAAACGTTTCATATTTTGATTGTACTTACTGTAGTCAAGTGCAACTCAAAAGTTTCTATCAAGCCAGGTTCATCAAGCAGAGAGCATATGTCAACACGGTAGTCATGTGATACAATAAAACCGTTGTTGACATGCATTATTTTCTTGATGAATGTGACTTTTCAAGCTGCTGCAACAATGAGAAGTTTCTAGTCATTGTTCTCCAAAAAATATATTGAGAATATGTGTTGTTTCATTCGCTAATAAACAATATGTGACTTTAATTTAATAGGTATCACTCGATGTAACAAATACAAATATCAAAGTGAGGATATAATATCCTTTATTAGAACTTTAGACCACTCGGGGTTCCACAATGTTGTGTGGTCATTTTACATAAATATCTCATATACCAAGTGTGACTGCTAGACCTGCCTTCAAAGGTCACCTGTCTACAAAGGCAACTTTTATGCTTTCCTATTGGTGACTGCTATGGACAGGTACACATATATGTGTATGAATTAAAAATTTGCTAATCTGTATGATAGTATTATTTGTATTATTTAAATTTATATTCATGAATAAGTTGTAGTGATTATCAATGTGCATAGGATCTGTTTTAAGATATTAAGAATGTAAAATTGCATAGAATCTATAAATAGATGCTTATGTGTTGACAGTTACTAATAATAATATTATTTGTAAATATGTTGACAAGTTTCTCACTGTTTCTGATTGGTCAGGTGGGGTTTTAGAAGAATTAAGTTACAGTGTATATCATATTGGGTGGGTTAGACCATGTGAGTTGTTTTGCGATGTTAAGAGATTTGCATTTTGTCGTGCCGGAGTAGTATGTACCATGTGATTGGATAGGTACTAAGGTTGAAAAATGTTAGAATAACAAAACTAGTAATCACTAAAATATCAACACTTAAAAAGAAACATCAATACCATAGGTGTATTACTGTGTTTGTACAAGTGTCAGTGCTTCACATTGTGAAATTTAATCATGTGGTGGTTACAAGATTAACTTCTAGTGCTTGATAACTTGGATTTTGTATCATTTGAAGCTTCTCTAATTATCATATTGAGGCAAAGGCTGAGAATTAACTGATGTTTTCATCAGTTTCTAAGTTTTATACTTACTTCTAAATCCTAGATGTGTACTTTTCTTGCGTTTAATTTCTCCTGTCAAGACTTTTATTCTCTCTGGAAGAAATCAGAAGAATAAACATATCACTGTAAAAAATATTACAAGCAAATCGAATAGCATAGCCATGTGACAACTGCTGCGTATAGTCATAAACGTGATTTCATTCTCAGTGAGGTTACATATTTTAATCATGAAATCGATTCTATGCAATATCCTGCTAATCTGCTTCTTTCATAGCTAGTTTTCTATGTTCCCAACATCAGTAAATTTTGCGACAAGTTGACTTGGTAGATAAGACATTGTTCGCCCATCTTTGCTAGCCAGGGGTTGTCAATTTACTTTGTTACACACCAACCCTTGGCATGTTCAGCTCGCTAAAACGACATCTGTTATTCTGCATTCTGATTGGATGCAACTGAATTAAACCAATTCAATCAGATCCATTTTTACATTTAAAAAAGGCATATGTCGCACGTAAGTTTCTTCACTGTAAACATTTTAAGCAATTTTCAGCTCTGAGTCAGTGCATATGGACCTTGTGGAAATCACCCTATTGAATATCAAACAGGCCATGCAATGAGGTCTCTCTTTAGATGATTAATTTCTCTTGGTAAGCCAGGCACTCTTGACCGCTGGCAGGCACTCGTTCAAAACACCATTGTAGCTAGCTTAATAATTCAAGGTTTGGCGTGGGATGAAGTGGATTGGCACCTCATGACTAGTGAAGATGCTGTTCGTCCAGTTTCCTTAACATTATTTTCCTGCTATATTTATTTATTCACCCACCAAAAGATAGTGTATTATGATGAAATTGGATAACTGGGGAGCGTGATGCTTAATGATAGGGTCAGTTATGTTTTTACTATAGCAAATGGTTAGAAGAATTAGAGCTGTCAATGATAATGGTATCATCTGGCTGAGGGTAGTGATCCTAGCAAGTGAGAAGACTCTTACCAGTTTTTATATAACAAGCATCATGTGTTAACGATACTGAATTATGGACTGGGAAAGCTGGTCTTAATTAGACTCAGACTTCAATGAGAAGAGGGGATTTTTAACTTTCCTATCAAAAGAATTAATTGAATTTTCTCCCTTTGTTTTAATGGATTATTAGGTTGTAATTCTTGGGGAGAATGAATAATTTGTCTTGTGTAATGCGACACAAGGGTTTTGGAGTGTAAATGGTGTAAATTGTAAATACAGATATAAATAGGAGATATGTTTTATGGCTTTGCTGAACCTTACAAGTTACAAATGTTGGTGACAGCGGTGGGATACTTGCTCTAGTGGATTATTCTGTCAGTGGTGTTCCTTGCAATTGGGAGTGCTGATAAGATGTGTTTTGGGGGTGAGGGATTTTTCTAGGGGTTTTTTTTTTGGGGGGGGAGGGGGGGTATTTTAGCAGCAACATAATTTATTGCAGCTATTACAATTCTTTAGGGTAGTGATTCTGTAAAAGCTGATCCCTGAATTTAAATCGCTGTGATATTAGTGAGGACTACGCCTTGGATTTATTCAGATTCAAACAATTCTTATTCATCATGTACAAATGACGGAAGGAGGACTAGAGACCCGAACAATTACTTTGGGAATCAGGAACAATCTTGACAGTGGTTTGGGTACAATGTTGCAGACCTCAGCCTCTACCTTTAATGTAAAGTAAGTTGCAGCTGGAGGAAGTAAAGAAGTTAGAACGGGAAAGTGAAGCGGGGGGGGGGAGCCGGGAACCAAATTCAGGAAAACCTTACAAGTTTAGGGAATGTCGTGAACACCAGTGGGAATAGAAACTTTAAAAAGCCATTAGTGAGATTAGCAACCTATGATGGTTCGGAAACGGGAGAAGACCGGGTTCATTTTGAACCTGTTCCTGCAATTAACAACTGAACTGTGGATCAAAAAAAGCAGTGTTTCTTGAATCAAATTTACGAGGAACAGTACAAGCTTTATTGACTGATTTAGGATCTTCGGAAAGGAGAATGCGGAGGGAATTTTCAAACGTTCTGAGGCAGGATGTTTGGCTCAGAAATATCAAAACCAAATGTTCAGAGTGCAACTTTAAAATATCAGTGTTGATGATATAGAAATGTGCTTAGATGACACCAAGGCCTGCATTAAAAAGATATCCGGTGAAATCAGATACATTAAGGTCGAACTTGATTTGTTAAAACAAATGCGTATAGAGGGATCATTCAATCGCCAAAATTCAGACAAGTGCTTGATTTTTGGCAGTAAGGAACCTTTAAAGAAAGTGTCAGAAAGTAACAGCAAATTAGAACAAACACTGTCATCAAAACAGAACGCAACCTGTGCAACTCGAGTTACTAGCATTGTTTCTTGAATGTACCGGTATATACAAGGCGAAGTGCAAGGAATGAAAACGAATTTCCTCATCGATACAGGTGAAACTGTTAATTTATTTAACGATCTGATCTATGAACACATGTCTGGTCTGCAGAAACCATAATTTGGAACGGCCGGTGAACAGATGAAAATAGTTGATCGAAAGTGTATTCATGTTTGAGGTGTGCGACAAAATTGATATTATGATAAGTGACGAGAAAGTTAAACACACAGTGTGAGTGGGTGGCGTAAATGGACAAAGATATCGATGGAATAATTGGTTTAATCTTCAGCAAAGACGCCAATGTGTCACAGATGCTGTTATAATACATTGAACTTGAAAAGTCCACCAGTGAAATGTGCCACGATGAAATTGAAGCGCATTGGGTGTTTCCACCTGGTAGTGGACCAAACAATTGTCATACCTCCTGGAGTGGAAGGAATCATATCAGGTAAGCTACTAGAAATAGGACCGCCCTGTAGCTTAGCGGTTAGAGTGTCCGCCGCGGTAGGTCGTGGTTTCGAACCCCGGCCGATTCATACCAAAGACTTACAAAAAAAGGGTACTAACAGCTGCCTTGCTTGGCGCTCAGCATTAAGAGGTTAGTGTTAGAACTGGTCGGCCTGGTGTCAGGATAATGTGACTGGGTGGGACATCATGCTTCATGTATGCTGAATGTCCCTGTACAAGACATCACTATAAACTGCCGCACTGCGGATATCGTAGCGATATGACTGATTGTTTCTAAAGCTACGTTAAAAATCCTAATCACACACACACGCACTAGACATAGGAGCTGCGCTCTCTTTTGCAACAATGTTACCCACCGTGAAAGTCACCCATTTATAGACGGCGAGGTCATTGGTTAGTGGATAAGACGATTGTATTCCAAATCGTGTGCTCAGTCTCCCAGAAAATAAATTAAGGTGTATGAGAAATTGGTTTCGGCGACTTGCGAGGATATGACGATTAAGAACGAAATCATAGGGTTCCCATATTATCAGAATAACGTGGTGTCGCAGCATCTTGCAGACTTACTTCAAAGGTTCTCGAAGTATCTGAATAACTCCCAGAGAAAAGGAGTTGGTTAATGTTCTTGTTCAATTTAACCACGTGTTTTCCCAAGACAATATCGACTTGGGGATAACATATATAGTAAAACACTTACTCGACACCGAGAGCGTAACACCCATTCGCCAACGCCATCGATGATTACCTCTTGCACAACTTGTAAAAGTAGAAGACAATATTCAGAAAATGTTGAAACATGATGTGGTTGAGAGCTCCGATGGTCCGTGAGC
Source organism: Unio delphinus (assembly GCA_029339505.1). NCBI lineage: Eukaryota > Metazoa > Mollusca > Bivalvia > Unionida > Unionidae > Unio > Unio delphinus. The sequence goes on along the minus strand of JAQISU010000155.1, from coordinate 17,144,392 downwards.
ACCGCTTACTGTTCGTGTTCGAAAGAAAGGTGGATCGACGAGACTTTTTGTTCATTATAGAAATCCTTGTTCCAGGAACGGCGATTAACTGGATGCTCTTGAAGGGTCGAAATGGTTTTACAGCCTAGATTTACAAAGTGGGCATTGGCATGAGTCCGCGAACCCCAAAAATAGATTTAAAATGGCACTTATTACATACATCGGTCTCTGTTAGTTCAGGGGCACGTCCTGCAACCTTTATAATTCGCCTGCTACTTGTGAACGTTTGATGGACTGAGTCCTTGAAGGGATTTCGTGGAAGATGTGCCTGGTCTGTTTTGATGAAGTCATTGTGTTTGACGCAGATTTCGAAACGACATTACACCGTGTGCTAGACGTTTTAGATGGATTGCTAGCTTCTGGCTTGAAACGGAGTCCAGAAAAATGTATTTTGAACCGAGCAGTGTTTCATATCTGGGGTTCATTGATCTTAACATGGCGTCCAAAAAGATCCTTATATGATCAAAACTGTTCAGTAATGACCTAATATTAACATCAAGGCGGTGAAGAGCTTCATTGGTCTGTGTTCGTACTACAGAAACTTTATACGAGTATTTACTGAGGTTGCAAGGCCTTTGGTGGTATTGAGAGAAAATTTCAATTTGAATGGAATCGTGCGTGTGAGGGGGGCATTCCGACCTCTGAAATCCAAGTTGTTTTCAGGCCCTATTCTGTCCAACTCTGGTTTAATTTTATTTTGGATAATAATGCAAGTATCTTTTAAATTGGTGCAGCACGCAGCCAGAATCAAGATGGACAAGAGAATGTAATAGCCTACTACAGCCGGGCGCTGGGTACAGCAGAGTGGGTATTACGTCACGCGTAAGGAACTTGCGGTTGTCAGTGCTATCAATTAATTTCACTGTTATTTCTGGGGGAGGAAATTCATCATTAGTACCGACCACGAGTTCATTAAGAATGATACTAAATTCAAAGACATCGAAGGCCAACTCGCAGGTCGGTTATACACTCTTGGGGCATGTGCTTTTTAAACTGTTTACCGCGGAGATACGAAACACCCAAAACGCTGATGCATGTCATGTAGGCTTTGTTTGAATCGTTTCTGTTTTGCTTATGATTGTATAAAGATTTTTATTATAAAAATAAGATTGTTCTTCACCGTTTAAATCCAGTTATGAACTAGCAAATGTGCTTCAAATTTAAATACATTCGAAAATTTTTCCTTGTCCCTCTTCTGACCAACTACTTTTCGAGAGAAAAAAATACCCATTATTAAGTACCAAAATCTGCCTTTCTCTAGACTAGATTTAAGAAAATCGGGCATTAACTCACGTCTGTATAATGCACTTATGGGCTGATTGTCATCCCGCAGTCCAAATGTAAGGATTCTCTCTTTATTTAGAGATTGACACCTGTGCGAAATAAAGGGCGTTCACTCTTAAAAATTGCAAATATACTTATAATTTATCGATATGCACCTCCTCTCCTGTCGAGTACAATGTTTCATGAAGTTTCCTGGCTATCTAACAAAAACTACTAGGCTGGTTGCGCTAACGAAATTTGTTATTTACTTAAGCTACACAGCAGAAAGGGCAATAGATCTAACATTTTTTAAAAATTTATTTACTGCCTTAAGCTACACAGCAGAAAAGGCAGAAAATCTAATTATGAAAAATTATTTACTGCCTTAAGCTAAACAGCAGAAAGGGCAAAAGATCTATTGTTTGAAACATTTACTGCCTTAAGCTACACAGCAGAAAGAGCTATATATATATATATATATATATATATATATATATATATATATATATATATATATATATATATATATATATATTATACTGCCTTAAGCTACACAGCAGAAGGGGCAATAGTTCTAATCAAATTTGTTATTTACTTTTTTACACAGCAGAAAGGGCTATAGATTTAACACAATTTGTTATTTACTTAAACTACACAGCAGAAAAGGGCGATATATCTAACAAAATATATAGGAGTAAAATGATTTATTGCTGTGTGCTTCTTAACCTGGTGATATTTTCCAAGTTGTATGGCATTATATCAGAATTTATTGGACTATTAATATCATCATTATCAAACAGACTACTAAATACATACTCTCCAGGTTTGGGAATTTCTTTTCCCAGTCCGTCAGAAGTGGTTTCACCTTCTTCAAGCCGCCAGTTTCATCTTCTGCAATTTGTAAATATATTTTGTCGTAGAAAGAGTCAAGATTATAAGAGTCTACTTGCAAAAGTAGACTGTTACACACGCTGCATCACAATTTTTATGGGAAATTAGTTTCCAGAACGTATACAAATTTTAAGCAAATTCGTGAATATTTCTATTCTCGATACACATGCACACGTGCATTTAAAAACAAGACTAGATTTACTTATGGGTAATTGTTAACTTGTATATTTAACAAAAATCCGATTGCAATTCTCCAGGCTCCGCCGTATCTCAAAAGGGATGTTAATTTTAAAGCACCCTGTAATCACTTAGGGGTGTTTCTTACAAACTTTCGCGCTCAGCGATCCAACAATTGCAACGGAAAAATAGGAAAAGAACGATATAAAAATTACACAAGACTTAAGAAATAACCAACGTGATTCAGCCTGGTCGCAGGTACTAACTTGTGATATATATATATATATATATATATATATATATATATATATATATATATATATATATATAGCTCAGTCATTCGCGAGTGTATATTTTTTTACAGTTAATATATTGTCAAGGTTTCAGCTTTTGCTATTATATAACTTACATCATCATGACAGAAGAAGTATAGATTAATCTTACCACTAATATAAGAGCCAGGTTCTAGCACCTTAATAAATTTCCATGTTTCCTAGCTTATTGTACGCTGTAAAATCTTTGATGGTGATATTTATAGTATTTGATGAGCTCATCGCAATCATTGTCTGGCGGATGTCAGATGGGAGGCGGTATTTGCCACCCCCACCCCACCCCCTTTCGAATTTGCGTGTGCTGTAAAATTGATGTAGCCTATAAACAAAAATTAACAAGCTCGTAAAATTTTGCCCCACACCCTCGGAATAAAATTGAATTGACGTTCCTGCTGTCTCGTAGACATGATAAAATATGATTGATTATTTCTTCTTTATTTATCAATATGAAACTTTCGGTAATATTTCAGTTGCCGTAATGAAAGCATATTCTATCAGTGCACTAAATTTATTAATGACAGGATAAACGAGAACAGCTCTGTACTTTTAATATGCTTCAAATGAGATATCATATGTTAATACTGAGGATGAAAATGGAAGGTCCAATTTTGTTGGTATTTCAGAAATATCATTGATTCTATAACGATATATATATTCTGTTTCATCATCGATATAACTAATAACATAACTGCCCCAGTTTACATTGTTTAAATACTAGATATTGCCTGAGAATTGAATATGCTGTTGCAAAACCCAATATACCTTTAATATCTGCCTCTTCTATTATTTGGTACTAACAGCTGCAACGCTAGGCGCTCAGCTTTAAGATGTCAGTGTTAGGACTGGTCGGCCTGGTGTCTGGATAATGTGACTGGGGGTGACATCATGCTACATGTCTGCGGCGTGATGCCCCAGTGCTAGACATCACTATAAACTGCCACACTGCAGACATCGTAGCGATAAGACTGAAAAATTGTTAAAGCTACGTTAAAACTCATCATCACACTCATACTCTCTCTCTCTCTCTCTCTCTCTCTCTCTCTCTCTCTCTCTCTCTCTCTCTCTCTCTCTCTCTCTCTCTCCTATATTTATTTCATTGACGGGGAGGTTTAGGTATTTAGCAATCACCTCTGTGATATTTAGGCATTTTTCTTCTGTTTTTAAATAGTTTTTTTAACGTAATTTTTATTTAGAACTATTATCTATTTCATAATGTTCATCAATACTAGCTTTACAGATGTAATTTCGTCAAGCTCCTGATAAAATATATCTCGTTCAACGTCATATAACTCAATCCTATGCCCAGTATCTGATATTCCGTTTAGTGCAGCATTAATGTGATATACGTTATACTTTTCTTGATCACCGTTGAGAGAGTCAATCAGAGCAGATATGCTGTTGTTAGCGGATCTGTGACAGTACTGTTATCTGCTACTTCCAGCACCGTCTTTTTGTCATAGTAGTTCATGCCTAGCACACGAAATACTCGACGTTTAGCAAATGTGTCTTTGAGTTTATTATTTTTTTTAATAAACTTATGCTCTTGTTTCTTATCACCATAAAATTTTGTTTTTACAAGGTTAGATCTGTCGACCGTCAAAGCGTTTTCTTTATTTAGCTAAAGCAGTGTACTTATCAAATATTTTCTTACCATTAATCGCCGTTCCTCAACGTCACTTACAGGACAGTATTTACCAATTGTATCAAAGTCTCTGATCGCGTGTCTCAGTTGAGGGCCCCGCATTCTGCCACTTTAGCAAAATTGTCAGTTCTCATTTAAACCGGTTGATAATAAAGTGGTTTTATTTTTCTTCATTCAAGCAATTATATTCTCCGCTCTTGCTTTCTCAACACTTTCTAAGTCTAGAGAATCAAAATCAGCTATTTCGATCTACGTTTTAGGGTTTAGTATATAAAATTATAAAACTATTTCGCAACTCTGATCAATTTATGATCAACATACATTATAGATTACAATTATATTAAATCACAACGTGCTAGCACGACAGACCTATGCTAGGTTATCAAGTGTATATATCTGAAACATCGACACACCTGGGTAAGAACTTCCAGCTTTGGCAACAGAACTTTGGAAATGCGAGCATTTGTTTGTGGTTACAGCAGAATAAAGTATAAATTGCTGAGAATCAGTAATATAAAACTTATTTTATCATTTAAGACCGCCTTGTAGTTGAATTTTCCAAATCGCAGCTGTACACTGTATTTTGATCCAAACGTTTGATGTTTATCCGTTTGTGGTCCACCCTGTCTCACTAATAAACACATAACTTAAGATTTTTCTCAGATACAATAAAAACCAACGAATTTGACTCGTATGAGTGAAATGAGGAATGTAAACGATTGGATGACATTGTCCACGTGATCTTTATTGACAAAATCAAATGAAGATACATGCACTTACATAGAAGTTATCTTATTGTCAGCCATATCAATCACACCTGTAACTGTGTCTCCGGATTATTTAAATAATTGCCATCTGTACAACTAATTGTACTCGCTGATGCTGCACTTATCTTAGCGTCAACATGCAATTTATTTGTAAGGATAAATTAGGCGACTGGATTATAAGTTCTTTTATAAAGGCCATGTTTAACATAACTGTCATCGTATCACCAGATTTTGCTACTCGTGTAATATTTCCTGCCATCATATCGTCGACGTAATTTTAAATTGTTAAATCTGATGTTGCTGATGGAATTGCCGTAGTTGTTGTCTTCTTCGATTTCCTGTCCAGATTTCCCACCATAGTGCCGCTGGATTTTATTACAAAATTATCCTTGTCAGGGTCTAGCACATTGTATCTCCAGATTTGATTATGTATTTTGTTAAATCTGTGTCAGCCGTAGTGGCTGTAATTTCAGTTTCTTTTTATGTCGATTAACTTACCAAAGTGTGTGTAATAATTCATTTGTAGTCTTACTGTGAGATAAAATTTAACTTTGCCTGATAAATTTTAACTTTATCCGCCAGATAAAAGTTTGTGAATACCTTGTATAGAATGAGCATAATCAATTTTTGACTCTGAGCGATTTATCAAACACCAACATAACTATGACATACCTTATTGTCATGAAATGATAGTTAATCAAATATCAACATGACCACAACCTACCAGATTGTCATTATCTGATAGTAGGACGAACTGGATCTGGCAAAACTAACCTTCTGATGAATCTGTTAACGACCACTTCAACTACGATCGAGTTTATATCTACACGATCAATCCACAATAGGATAAAGACAGACTTCTTAGCGAATACAATGAAAAGCTAAAAATGTTTATCATAGCACAACCTGAATTCCAGTTGTAAAGCTAGAATATGACGGCCATTAAATAATTGTATTCAATGACATCCCCTTTATCAACGCCGAGATGGCTAAAATTCTATCGTAGTTTTTCATTGCCACGTAACAGAAAATGTATTTGCAGTCAATCTGGCACAAGGATTCTACGATATCGATAAATTTATCAGGCGAAAAACAAATTGTTTTCTATGTTTTTCTGGACTAGACATAACTGACGTACAAAACATAGCCCTAGAACAGTTCGGAGGTATATTAAAAGACAAAAGTGCGGAACTCTATCACGACGCTACTGGTAATGGCAGATATAATTTTTTCTTGTTCGATCAGCTACCACCAGATCTAAATAGAATGTTCAAAATAATAAATGTGATGTGGAATAGACAAGCTTTTGGACTGAAAATTAAGCTAAAAGTATAATTCTAAAATCAGTTTAACAGTCAGAATATAAAATTAGTCTAACAAAAAATAAATAAAACGAAAAATGGACCCAAAACGAAGAAAGTTGTTTCAACCCTGCGTTTAAAAAGAAGGTTGAGCAGGAATGTCGAAGTCTGCAGCAAACTGCAGAAGAAACTGCTAAACATTTTAAAGCAGTGACCGATGCTGTACATGGAAAATATGCAGATATTTATGCGGTATCACCAAAAGAGTTAAAAAGTTATCGGAGAAATGATTACTTAGTCTAGTGTAATAATGAAAAATAAAAACCGCAGAAAAAATTGTTGCGCGAATAAGTAGACGAGCTCAAACCCAGAAAGTGATGATGAAGAAAATTGACGAGCAGAGAACATCATAGGAATAAATGCAGAAATTGATTTTAGAGCAAATAAAGGAGGAGGAGAATAAAAAAAATAATTCGCAAACAATACATATTTAGTGCGATTACTGATGATGAGCAAATAAAGTTTGATGATGAAGAATTTGGAAAATCGAAGTTAGTAAAAGATTTAAAAGGAATGAAAGTCGATGCAAGGAATAAAATCATCAGACAACTAGAAATTATTAGAATGACAAATACAGAAAAGGTATTATTGCAAGTCATTATATCAAGATCATTATGTATATAATAAAGGGAAAAAAAGGATTTACCGATGAAAGAAACAATTTGAGTACACTTGCGGTAGATCTTGATGCGATAAGAGTAGCAGAAAAGAGGGGCTATGGCATCAAAATATATAACTCAAGAAATCGACAACGAAATTTTTGAACTTGAAGATTATCTCAAATCAAACGGTTATCTAACATCCGACAAATATATTTTAGACAAAGATCTTATCGTCGCGCTTTGATTTGCGGTTAATCCTGCAGTTCATATTTATTTCTAAGTTAAAATAGGAACGATATTAACAACGTTAGTGATTGATTCATCACAGACTAAAGCAGACTGTGCAAAGTTCTCTGTTATTTATAACCAACCAATCGAACTTTGCTTGGACGCAAACGTCTCCGAATCAATAAGAAATATGAATATTATTAGCTACTGCTTGGGACGCAATGGCAAATCTAAACACCAGCATCAATGATGATTTTACATTCGGAGTAAGAACAGGAGATATTATCAATTGAAACTCTTTAGATAAAACGAGGAGCCTACATCGTTACAGATCAAAACAAAACGATTAAATATCTCATAAAGGCTGGCAGCATCGAAATTTCATAAGATAATTTTGAGCTAATTCCAAACTATAACACATTACAGTCAATAATAAGACTTGTTCATCGATCTCAACAGCCAATACACAATCGGATTATTACTCGGATGTAATAAACAACAGTATGGATCTGCAATATTTGCAATAATATTGCATGATAGTGAATCAGTTGTCAACGTCACAGAGGTAAATACTATTTTAGTAAACTGCTCTGTTGCAACTGGATCGTATTCCACCTGAGGTGGCTAAGGACAAAATATCTAGATTTTATCCTGATGTACCATCAGGATCGCTATTGCAAGTAAATCAAAGAGATAATCTACTGTCAGTGTTGAAAATCAAATTTCTTATATCACGATGATGCTGACTGATCAACAAGGTCGACAGCTTGATCGCAACAACGAATTGTAACGTATTATCTGCACTTGAGATCTAGCTCACCAAAGTCAATTTTATCAGGCAGTTTTGTATACAAAATGAAACCACGAAACATTTAACACAGAAATATCGTAGGAGGTTTCTTTGGAATTATATTCTCTAAAAGTATTGCCAATGTACATGGAATTGCAAAACCGTAGCGTCTATCGCGTGAGACGCAACAAAACCTTCTGCCACAGCAGCCTCGTCTTCTGCAGGTAGAACTGTTGGACAGAAGATTGTTGATAAAATTAAGGGCTGACCACAAAGTGGTCTGCCAAGAACAGGAATATAAAAGAAGCAATTTCTAAAATATCAACAAAACCAGAAACCACTTCGTCGTTGATAAAAACGACAAGCGAAGAAATTATTAGAAAATTTGTAACTGAAACTATGCTTAGGAGTGCTAGCACTCGACAGATATTGCGTCATTCTAGTTGGTTACTTTTACAATCTCAAACCGTAGTACGATTCACAATTTTGTCTAACAATACCAAATACAGAATTTCTATTTTTTTAAAATTACCTTGACCTGACTGAGAAAACACCAACAGATAACTGAACAACATAATTTGAATAGGATAAGTATCTTGATGACGACTCAAACGAACCTAGCAAAAACAGGCACACGAATTTTTAATACAAAAGACGAAGACGTGTTTCTGCTGCACATTAAGCTGTACTTCAAGTATGAGGTAGTATTAGAACAACATCAGGTGGATCTGTATATGCTGGTACACAAGTGACACCTGTTAATAACGGTTGGAGCTTGTTTAGAAGTGCCAGATATCGTCTAGATAATCAAACAATAGAAGACATATACATGCACTTACCAATTGTGTGTGCTCTTCTTAACGTTTATGTAGTTTCATTAAGCGACGACTACTCGAGATAGTGGACTTGGTGGTGCTATTACAAACAAATGTCCGATCTTAATGATTATACAGTTGGCGCTAATGCTGCTGCTGATATGCCTTTAGTGAGAACCTTTCTCGTTACAATTGCCGCTGTGTTTGAAATTGCTACATCAACTACATCCGCAGATGAGACTGCTACAACGACTTTGATGACAGCAGTTTGTAATTTTATTGGTATAATTGCACTAGGTGCTGCAGCTGATGGAACTGCAACGATGAAATCGCAAACAAAACAATAAATATATTCAATATCAGAAATACAACATAACGCAACATTAATGCAATACAAAGAGCGTTTACAGGCATCTCAAATCAAATAACAATGATGCTTCAACTTAGCACAAAATTCAGATTTTCCAAGGATCACAATAAGGTATTTCGTTGTATCTAACATACCTATATAATTGACTTAGATGATCAAAGCGATTGTCTGATGAGAACTGCTATTGGTGTTATTGTTCCAGCTTGTCCTTTTGATGCTGATAATAAATTCAGTTTGTAATTTCCCGACTGGTGCTGTGATGCCACGTGTCATTCCATTGATCGATCAAACAATCTAACTTGAGGCAATGTTGACCACATTTACCAAGATATTGTATTTTATGCTTTTAAAAAAAGTTTTCAAATAGCAGTACTAAATTTGACTGATAACACATGGCGGAAAAGAATAGCTGAAAGTTAACAGTTACTATGACATGTATTTATGGTGTTGTGCAACAAATCAATTTTATTTTTATAGTCCAGATGTCAGGCGAATATTTATCAGAATAAATTCTAAGCATTATCTCGAACAAGCGATCTAATATAATTTTTCATCTGACGCAAAAAAACATGTCTCACATGCGTATATGTATCTTATGGAGGCCAGACAAAAGTATCAAGAAGCTGATAATGGATATCAAATTTTAATGGGAGAATTTGGAACTCTCTATCCGATATTTCACTTTGACGTCAGTACACACAGTAAACGAGCTATTGGATGTAATTTTGATATCGAGGTTATATGGACATAACATATTTCAATTGTTCCAGTAGTGTATTATGCATAAACGCTAATTCTTAATGATAGAGTCTTAACTATAAATTCTACAAAAGGCCGAATGACTGTTCAGTTTTAAATTTTCTGCACTTCACAATTTTATCAGACAAGTGTTGAAATATATTTATTTTCTAGCAACCGGTGGAATTTATTGATCCACTAACATGCGGAATGACTGCAGTATGAATTGTATGGAGCAGAAGGAAAACAAAATAAGACGAAATATACTAAACATGAAACAAACTTATCGCCAGGATAAATTAAAACACCTAACACAAGCTATTGTTAAACGACAGTCTGTTTCGCTGAACATATATTTCGGAACCCTTTGATTGCTGCTAAACGTATGCTAACACAGAGGCAAAAAGGCAAATCAATAAAATACAACTGCGCTAACCATTAATCTTACATTTATCAAAAGCGCAAGTTACTACAGTGTCTCGTGGAAACGAAATAAACTGTGGTTTTCTGGGACATGCACTAGCAATTATTGCAAAAACGGTTATATCAAATTTACTGTGAGTTCTAGGTACATTCGGAAAAAGCTGCTGCTTCAGGGGGCAATATCCGGGGTGATAAAGAAGGCTGTTTTTGGTGACGATTTCAAATAGTAATCTAGTGATTTTCTCTAACGATTATATAAAAAGTGCCTGAAGCACAAAGTGTTTAAAAACGTAAAACTGCAACGAAACGTAAAACAATTAAAGCAACTCAAAAGACGAACCGCAAGGCAGTCCAAGGTGAATTCATAGGGCCATTGCTAGCAGGAATAGCTGAAGTCTACTTCCAAATCTGCTGGGGTAAGGCGTGGGAGAGGGCTAATGCTACCCGGTACCAGACGCTGACTGCATCCCCGTTAAACAACTGTGAGATCTTAGATAAACTGAAATATATCAACGATTTTCAAGTAGTATTTTCTAAAGTCGTATCACTTAGACCCAGAGAGCAAAGCTCTCTACCGACAAATCAAAGATGTGCTGTGAATATTCACAATTTCAACGATGGATCTGCGATGCATTGGGTAGAGCTTTATAAGAACAGTTATTTTGGTTCGTTTGATTGCCACCATGTGATGTTATCAAACAGTACGTGCTATTGTCCAAGACGCGAGCGTCCCAAAAGTACACAGAAATTAATTACTCTTCTAATCAACGTCAGCCAGTTGGAACTGCTGTTTGTGAGTATTATTAATTTATTTATCACGAAAATGTCCTATTCTTTTGGACTGGATACCAAGCATTTCGAAGGTAAATTTCTGAAATTTATTTTACAATTTACACCTGAACCACGCTTAGAAAACGACATAATTGCAATTTTATCTACCAAGAAAATATAATCATGACCACGTATTGCCAAAAGTGCAGAAGTAAAACGGAATATACAAACGAAACCCTGGAAACAAATAGCAATAACATATTAATGCTGAGAAATTATATATGCTGCGTGTGGATGGAAAAATATGTTTCTCAAACGTGACTCACTATTGCAAATATCAGAAAATGCTAACATTTCCCGTACCTGTACTTGATAAAACAGGAAAAACTATAACAAATGTGATGCGAGAGAAAGAAATCCGGTCAGGCAGAAAGAAACTCAATGCTGGACAAAGTCAAGTCCAGCAAACAATGTTACATTATAATAACATGTGATGAAATACAGAAAATTAAAACAGACTAATAATTAAATTAAATATACATAACAGCATCCCTGGACGGGCTTTAAATTTCTGCAGAAAGTTGATAATTTTACTGAAAATTTCTGTAATAAATCAAGTTTATTGACACGATATGGAATATCCCCCTACGAATATCTTGATAATTGGAGCAGATTTAATTAAATAAGTCTACCTGACAAAGTTAAGTTTAATTCTAGGTTAAATCTTGATAGTTTCAATGATGATGATTATACTTAACCTCGATGGAAATGGGACTAGTTCGATTGCAAACACTTTGGTGGTTATCTTGATTTATGTCTAACCACAGATGTGCTGTTACTCACAGACTATTTGAAAATTGTCGATGTCAGAGCTGATAACTATGACAACGGACTCTACCCAGCTTGGTGCTATTCAGCACCTAGACTACGCTGGGGCTCATTACTAAAACATTGCAAAATAAAACTGGAGTTGTTAACATATATCTCAGCAAATGTGATTTAAGGTATCATAATCACTGAAACATTTATTCTTTTTGCTTTTAAATAACTTTCAAAAGCAAATATTACACGGTTGATACTTTTCCCAATTATTTATAACTCAACATAAAACTCGCTAATTACTATAAATTGATTTGGTTTTCAGATAAGTCACTCTCTGGATGCTACCACTGAATCTAATAAAGGGTGGATCGAGGCAGACCGCACGCTTCAGATAAGATACTGGTCACAACAATTGAAAACTCATGAGAAGTTCGGCGATAAGGAAAAGTCTATCAGTACCAATGCAATCTTATCAAAACAACAGTAAGGCATCAATTTAATCAATTACGCAAATTGTGCGAAAATATTTACCTAGATAAGTTTACTGTACCTTTTTCCATCGTCATCATCATCGTTATCGTCATCATCATTGCTTCTATTATTATTATTATTATTATTATTATTATTATTATTATTATTATTATTCAATATCACTCTACAATATATAAGACGCTCGTAACACATTCTCTAAGTTCCTCTATGCATAACTTTACAGGGATGTACATTATATTGTATATTTTGCAGATGGCGTTGATTAGCCGCATATCGTGCTGTCCGTCAATTGTTTCCAGTCTGGAATTATGTTACAGGAATTTGGTAATCTGCGTGATATGCACAATAAACCCTTCCTTGATATTTAATATATACTTTCTTGATGGCAGAACAAAATAGATATACAGTTCACACGTTTATAGACCTTAATCAATTTTGTTTTTTATGGGGTTTTTTCTTCTTCTTTTTCCATATTTTATCCATTGCTTGCATATTTCTCCGTCAATCAAGCAAGAGAGAGAGCCAAGACTCTCCAGTGGCTTATTTGTGTAGTGTTTGTTTCAACGGATGTTGTTTGCCTGACCAAAATGATGTTTAGCTCGAAACTTTGGGAAACTGTTTTGTATTTGTGCATATATCAGAGTATGTTTCTCTCTCTCTCTCTCTCTCTCTCTCTCTCTCTCTCTCTCTCTCTCTCTCTCTCTCTCTCTCTCTCTCTCTCTATATATATATATATATATATATATATATATATATATATATATATATATATAAAAATAGGCTAACAAGAAGACATACTAGTAACGGCATAAATTTGCAATATTATTATAGTCCATTTGAGTGTACGAATGACGTCTGTATTTTTTATTGTTAGATTTTTTTCATTCTAAATCGAAAACAGTCACTTTGTAATGGCCAAAATTATTGCAAATGATTTTTTGCCGCACAATTTCAAATAGTCAGCGTGACATGTAAACAATAAATTGTTAGCTTTGCGATAGTTAACATCTCATTTTTTGCAGGCACGATCTGATTTTAATTAAGACTTGTTAGGAAAACGGTCCGACAGAGATGGTAACGTAGGTTCAAGTAGAGGAAATTACAAAGTAGAGACAATCCAGAGAAATATTTGTGCCATTTGAAATAGATTTCATAAAATTATATAACGTTTGTGCCATTTGAAATAGGTTTCATAAAATTATATAAAGTGTAGACAAGTTATTAATATATGGGGAATAAATAAAATTATTTTATTTTCTATGCTCATTTTAGATTTTTGGAGGCAAGAGAAAAATAATCATGATTAGTTAAATGAAAAGAGAGTGTGTGCTACCAGATGAAATTCAGCGTTTTAAAAAATTGATTTGGCCAATTAGGCAGTCAGTTTTTTTTTGCCGGAAAGGGAAGTTTTAGGCACTTTGAAAAATTAACAAGTAATTTTTCATGTTAAATAAATTGTCCAAGGGACGTGGGTCTTGATAAAAGTATAGGCAACCAGAACCAGAGGCTGTATAGCAAGAACGAGTCTGGAAAAAGCAAAATGTTTTATCTCAATTGCATATAATGTGTTCATTGATGTAACTTTGTAATTATATTCTGGATTTATTTGTTTTATATTCTATATTTCATTGAGTTCCGACGTTATTCGTGCATTCATTGTCTTGACTGTTATATGATTTATGTATTGTTAGAATGTCTTATAATATTTCATTGATATTAATGTGCTCGGATTTAGTGGTTTGTAGGTACATAGAAATCATGTATAGTAGGAATTGCATGAATTACTCTGATACAGATTTATCTGTCCTAAATAGCATGTATCATGCATGCACAAAAAAAAAATGATTTTACTCTGTCTCTGTCATTAAGTCGCTAGCTAACAAGCAATGTAGTTAAGACAAGACTTGAAGTCCATTCGTTTAATTAAGTTGTGTATTATCTTAACCGATGAAAATTGACATTTATCGACAGACATCTTTCTGCACGTAATGTACAGCCCGCAATTGGATGTAATCTTTCATCTAAGAGGTCTATTTATCTCATTTTTCAAGTTAGGAATGTGAGTAGCAGCTAGAACAAAGACAGATATTTCGTGTTAATACGATGGTGTGTGTATCAAGTTGCGAAATGATCACAACCTTTGTCTTTTGAGTTACGATAAGACGATCTCTGATATAACACCAGAAAATAAAAAGCTGACAAATATTTAGGTTGCGTTTTATTTATATAAAAGAAAGAAAAATCTCCATACATTTACCACCAAGTGGGAAAGACAGCAGACATCCAAGTTACAGTTGATGACCCAAAGAGGAAGTTAAAAAGTCAGAGAAAGAAGAAATAGAAAGACGGCAAAGCTGACCTATTACTAGTAGTGATATGGAAAAGACCCGAATTGACCAGGTTATTCTGACATTCCAGCAATTTTAATTCGATCATTCACTCAATTATATGATGAAATTTGTCTTAACGGTATAAACGAACGGCTCGTCGCATTCCCATAAATGTTTTATTACATTTCTAACAGAAAGTGTATCATTCAAATATAATTTACAATGTAACTTTGTTTATGTGATTGATTAAATTGTTATATTGTACATACGGGGGTTTGTGTTGTTCTATTATATATCTAAGCTCAGAATTATGTTATTACGTTCATTAATTTCATATTTTATTTTATTGTTTGCTCGATTCAATACTGTGGTCAATCATAACAGGGGGAGGGGGGCCATATCACATATCACTCACTCACTCACTCACACACTTCATACAAAACCACGTTTTTTATATATGTGGTCTTCATAAATTATAGCTCTGTCTTGGTTGGACTGTTGAAGAGTTACATTGTAAAGATTACGCGATTTTAATTTGCACCATAAATTTCACTGAATACAGATTTGTAACATGAAAAGCTACATCTTTTCTAAAGCATCAACGAAAATCTTATTTCGTACTTAAAATCAACAAATATGTTCTCTTCTATGTTATTTTGCAACACATCAAGTTTCACCAGTTTTATCCTATACAAACTTGTAAAAAACATCACATTATCTATTATGGCTTGCATGTTAAATTCGTAAAAATATATCACCTCTGTGAAAACTGTTGAGTTCAGTACTCTATAGTGTTGTAACATTATTTATAATGCCGCATAACTGTTTTTATTAGTTTTTGCTAATTCTTTTCATGTGTCTTTATAGTTTGTCTGGTTTATTTATTTAAATAACTTTGCAAACACCCTCAAGTCCACTTTAGTCATCTTTTCAACGTGATACCATTCTGGGTTGCTCATCGTCGGCCACGAGTCATTTTTATCTTGGTAGTCTCATAATGTTTATGAGAGAGAGAGAGAGAGAGAGAGAGAGAGAGAGAGAGAGAGAGAGAGAGAGAGAGAGAGAGAGAGAGAGAGATTAGATTCATTCCAAGAAGGAATCAAATCGGCTTTGGATGTACCTGCATCTATCGCATATCATTCGTACATCAGCACTATACTCAACTGGAAATGCCCTTATCAACGATATAATGGTTGCAACTGTATGGAAGGAAAAGGCTCGGGTTTTTGGTGGGGCGGGGGAGGGAATCAGCTTGCTAGGCAAGAGGAAATTAATGCTCAGCTAAATGCATACAATCATTTGATTTATATTTAGAAATGCAACGTGTGCACATGAAATTATAATTACTAATTGCTAATTAACTAACTACTAACCTATGGACCGAATCGAGAAGAAAGGGCCTATACCCGAATCACACATGGTATGTAGGGATAAATGATTATGCTATATATACTTTATTATAAGTTTCTATACATTTCTCAATCTATAGCTGGAACTTACTTTCAAGCTGCACTGGAATATACACACAGCGATCTAGAAATAAGTCCCGGACATTTTCGATCGGTTCTTTGCTGTGGATATTTGTCAGGTTGCCATTTTCATCCAGAAGGTCAATCAAAGCTGCAGAATATACACGAGATACAATATGTTTTGGCGATAGAAAAATAGTTTTGTCTAGACAGATATTCTCCTGTTACTTGTCTCTTTCTATACATTATTCCATTAACCAAAGTTGTTTTTAAATTACTTACAACGGAGCAGCTTAGAACTTCCTATCAAAGTATAAAAAATTGTCTGATGTGTTTTAATAAAATCATAACAAACTGCTTCCGGGTAAAGTTATAAACGCTGTTGTCAGCACATGTTTATTTTTGCAGGAATTATGAGAAAATACCGTTTTCTATCTCAATTTCCATGAAATTATAGAAATTTAATGATAATCTAATCTTTTTAGTCGTCTGTTTCGCCCTCCAGCATTATGTTTCTTTAATACAAAAAAATATTAAATAAACATATTAGAGCCAGAAAAAATAAAGACCTCTCTTTTGTTAGCGATATTATGTCTTTTGTTTTATTATTCAGAGGAGAACAAAGTGATGGCAACGTTTCGAATAATAACTCAAAGCAACGTACCTCAGCGGAGCAATCTGCATTAAGATCAAAAGAGAATAATTTGTGTTGTACAAAACAGTAACTCGTTGTATATAGTTTTAGATGCTGAACACGAACATGTTTAATATTTCAAATATCTGTTTCAATTATGTACTATTTAATTTGTTACCTTGATGTTGCAGTAATGTAATATATGAGTTTTAATTTTAAATCATTAGACAGGCAGAATAAAGCTTACTTGAAATTAGACCATGCGTAAGATTATATTATCTAATGACGAAATACGCTAACTGCACTCTATCAAACGTCAATAAATATATCAAAAGCGACTAATATAGTTTGGATGTTTCGGGCAGGTTAATCTTTGCCACTTGTGCATCATGAAGTTAATTGTAACTGTTTGTAATCATTCCACACACGCGCACACACACACACACACACACACACACACACACACACACACTTCTAGGTGTAGTGATCTCCGCAGAACCCTTATCTGGCTCTGCTGGGCAGCGGGTTACTTGTATATAGCCTCGCCTACACTATAGTGTCTAGAGTAGCGCTTTCATGCGGGGCCCCCTATTTTCACATAGCTTGCTGTGTGGCGCGACCGAATGCCCGGAGGTATAATTGGGTGGGCAGACATGGCTCGTTAGCATTCGTAGGCAACCCGTCTACAAAAAGGAAAACTCTGACACCAAACACGGGCAGATGGAGCTCGTTAGCCTTGTCAGGCAGTTCGTTTAGGACAAGGAAACTCAGCTCAGACCCAAGAAGAGCTAAGGATGACGGATCCGCTGTATTGTCGATATCTTCAGGAGAAAATAAGGCAACTGGAGTAAATTCAGACAGACAATCCGGATTGGTGCCCCTAATGCGGCTTGGTGTCAATTGCGACTACCTTCCGGCATCGCCTGCATCTGGACTCTTGCCAAATGCCATACTTAGCGATCCTTACGTCTGGCAGCCCAAGATCTCTATACTCCAGGCCTTGGCTTGAGCCCTCGAGAGGCCACTCCAGCCTCGATCCTGAGTAAGGAAATAACACGCAAGCTGGCAGTCTATGGGTTATAAGTCCCACCCGATTGGTACAGATAAGGGGCGCCACGGGTCAGTTTCAACGGTGAGAGGAATCATCATGTCCCACTGGCCGACTACCGCCCACCTCATGCCGTCCGCTCAGTAAGGTGTTGGCCCGCCGATGTCTGCCAGCTTTAGTTATTGCCTGGAGTTCAGTGTGTTGCTCAGCATGACAAGCAGAAGGACACTCCACACCAGAAACAAATAGCAAGAAACCAACAAAGAAGACTCCAGCTCCATGAATCGCAAGTTGAAAGGTACGCACCATGTGCACATGCATCTCTGACGACCTCAGAAGGTGGATGACACCTGGAAGACGGCCATCATCGATAGAGAATTCGCCAGACTAAATGTCAGCATAGCTGCCCTCCAGGAAACTAGGCTCGAATCCATCTGCTCCCTAGAAAGAAAGAAAAGAACTACACATTCGTCCGGAAGGGTCGAAAACCTGAGTTGACATTGCCATCAAAACCACACTCCTGGCGTCAATTGTACCTACCTCACTGAACGTTTCTTGTCCATCCGCCTTGCTACTGCTCCTGTCAACATCATCAATGTCTACGTCCACACCCTCACGTTTTCAGAAGACCAAAACATTCAGTTATATGGGCAGCGGGACGAACATATCAAAGGATGCCCTAAAGACGAGCCACTATTCCTCCTTGGTGACTTTACTTCCAGAGAATGCGTGTACCACAAGTCATGGCCTACCAGCCTCGAAAATCATGGCGCTGGAAAGACCAACGAAACCGGTCAGAGACTACTGAATCTGTGCACCTACCATGACCTGTGCGTTACAAACACAGTCTTCAAGTGTAAGATTCAACACAACGTGTCAGATAAACACCCTAGGTCTCAATGCTGACACAAGATCGACTTGGTTATTACTAGACGCTCTGTCTTGAACAGCATTCTCTCAAACAAAAGCTACCATATCACTGACTGATAATCCGACCACGCCCTTTGTATCAGCAGGGTGCGTCTACAGCGACACACACACACACCACCGCTACAAACTAAAAGGTCACCCACGCATCAACACTGCGCAGATGTCCGTCCCCCTCCACGGTGGAGGAGTATGTGTCCGCTTTGGATCAGGCTCTCATTTACCTGTCAGAGAAAGATGTCACAGCCAAGTGGAATGTCATGAAGGGTGCTATCTACAGCATAGCCATGTCCACGTTTGACAATAAAGATACGCCCAGTCAGTACTGGGTTAACGCACGCGTTTCAAGGATCGAACCAATAATCGAGGACAAACGAAAAGCCTTCATAGCTTACATTAAATGCCCCAATGAACGGACGCTTACTGGCATCAGAAGGGTCCGAAGCATCAGCCAACGCATCGCTAGATAGTGCACGAACAAGTACTGGGAGAAACTGTGAAAAGGAATCAAGTGCAACGCCGAATTTTGAACCATCCAAGGCATGTACATTGTCATCAAGAAGACATTAGGACCTACCAAAAACATATTGCCCAATTACACATTTTGTATAAGTGTAAGGAAATTGTTAGGATTAGGAGTCTACGTCTGTTGAATGTTTTGAGTTATATCTTAGATAGACAATACATTGTCAGCGTTAACAATACAAAATCCTAACCTTTTGACGATCCTGCGTACCTCAGGGTACTCGTTTTAGGACCGCTTCTTTTTTTGTTACATAAATGATATAGTAACAAGTATGAAAGATAAAAGCGTTTCATGTTTTCACATCATAATTCTAATTAGATTTTAATTAAACTTGGGAACAAACTAGAACCGTCAATCATTGCATAATTGACCACGAACTATCGTTTTGAGAAATGCAAAATGCATGTTAATGGAGTAGAAACAAATCTGTAAAGAATGTAAAGAATGTAAACTAATCGTTTATGCCCAGCCAATCAGTTCTCAAAACTTTATTAAAATACTTCCGTCTTCATATACATAAATTACTCAGTTGAATGAGTAGTCATTATAATAGAAAAACATAAGTAAATGTCAAGTTAAAGTTTCTCTTTGGAAAAAGTAAATATTTAGTCCTGAAAATTATAAAAGGCATTATGTTCTGCATAATAGAATCTAATTTTTACTACTTCCGTTTTTTGAAGTATGCCAGAATTGGATACAAAAAAATAACTCAAAGTAAAACTGTCATATGTGTACGTAATAACTCAAAGTAAAACTGTCATATGTGTACGTAATAACTCAAAGTAAAACTGTCATATGTGTACGTAAGAAGCATCAGACAGTATTAACATGACGGTGTGGAAATGTTAAATGTGGAGAATAGAGAGAAACAATTAAGACTATAGCATACTCAAACTAAAATTATTTAAATGATAAATATTTATCTTTCATGAACCACATATCTGTGGAAATAAGTAACCATTCGTCACTAGGAGCAGTGAATTTAATTTTGGTACACCATGTGTTAGCGCGTAGCTTCGAAGACTCTTCTTATAATAACACCATAAACGACTGACGACTTGACTCTATTGTTTATTTCGAACTACTTTTGTTCAACTGGCACACTATGTCGGCGGAAGGATACCCTCGTATAATATCAGACTTTGCCATTGTAACATATATGTGCACTCAGCCAGAAGCGGATCACCAAACACATCAAATTGATATGTATCTACTTGCTGAAGTTGTTTGATGACTTGACGAAATGGTCGAGCCATGTTCCCATCGCTTTCATTGATGTGTAGGAGATTGTTACATTTTGTTGTTAATGATTGTTGCATTGTGTTGTTAATGATTTTTGCATTTTGTTATTAATGACTGTTACATTGTATTGTTAATGATTGTTACATTGTTTTGTTCATGATTGTTACATTGTGTTGTTAATGATTTATTTTGTTCATTCATACTCAGGAAAAACGAAGAAAATCATAGCACAGGTAGTCACGGATGGTAAATAAACGTACAGGATTGTTGTCAGAGGACTGCGACGATGCAAAAGTATTAATAGAAGCACACGATTTGTCGGCACCATTGTTTGCATATGAAAAGTCTGCAGCGCGAAAGTAGAAAAACTGCCTGAATGTTTCCAGTCTATGTGTAATAAATGATATTCTAGAGAAGAGAAACATGTCAAATTTGCATATGATTCAATTTAACTGATTTCATGAGACAACTAGTATAGGTTGTCATCGCATTAAACCATACCGTTTGTATGCATTGAGAGTGAGCGAGCGCATTAGATCAGACGTGTGTATGTGTGTGTGTTATTAATCTAAATAATACGAATTTCAAACAGCTGTCACGTAATAACGTGGCACACAATAATAGCAATTTGACAGTTGCCATTTACTAAATAGTTACATCATCAGCGTTTGCTTGCTAAACCAAATGACAAATCTACACCAAGTTGGAGGCATTTACAGGAAAAAGATAAACTATATGAATTCTGGAGGCAAGGAAAACCTCTTTAATTGAATAAAGTCTGATAATAATAGGTACTCTTGTGGTTTAACCTAATAGGTAATCACGATCATTTTACCTACATTTTGTAGTAAATAAAAATGAATCAGAGACAGACAAGCAGAAAGTGACACAGAGAATTGTGTTTCAAATTGGCAGAAGAAAAAATATAGAATTAACTGTTACATATATCAGTGACTTTTCTAATGTTTAAATTAATCCTTGCTATATAATGTGTCGTTGTATTTAATATTGAAGCAATAATCGAAAGGAAACGGAAGTCTGATTAACCAAAATACGGTATTCGAAGAATTTTTAATTCCATGATAAGAATGATGACAAGGATGACCACACCATTGTCTAAGATGATGATAAAAATTATGATGATGAAGACGGTGATGCTGGTAATGATGACAGATGCCATAACCTACCTTGTTTGTCATACTGGCACTTCTTTCGTAGATACTGCATGAATAGGACACACATGCAGTTCGGGTTGATAAGAAAACTCTCAGATTCTGTACATTAATTATCGTTCAAGCATTGAAGAAAGAAGAAAAACAGTCATTATAATTAATATTTCCTATCTAAGCAATATATATATATATATATATATATATATATATATATATATATATATATATATATATATATACATATATATATATATATATATATATATATATATATATATATATATAATTCCAATTTTTATGAATTAAACGAATTTCCTGTAATATGATTGGATGTAAACGGTCACGTGATGTTGATCAGGTATTGTTTACACTTCGATAAATTCTGGGACTACTTTCGGTTTTTGAAATATAATTAAACATTGCAGACACGTTATTGTGAAACGATTTTGTCATCTGTAAAATATATAATTCTGCAAATAAATATAACTTTTACACTTTTTATACTTTTTCCAATAATCCATAAAAATTGGAAGTATTCACTGAAAAAATCAAAAATGATTTCAGGTTTGATTGAAATTTAATTTAGTACACTTGTTGAGTCGGTATTAGTTGTTATTATGTAAGGTCATGGTCATCTGACGTAACAGATGGGACTGACTAAAATTGAACAAGAATGTTGTCAGTAAACAAAATGTGTTAAAAACCACGGTAACCATTGCCTATGATGTAAAAGATGAAGTTTATGAATAAACGTAACTGTGGCTGTAGTCAATTTCTTCGTGTGATTCTGTACATGTTATGTATTACGGGGCGGTGTGAAACGCCGAATGAAAGGTAACTACGCGCTACGTAAATTCGAATGCATTATTGATGAAATAAGTTAATTTGACGATAGAAATGATGAAATTGGAATTATAAGGATTAAATGATCATGGTGGGTATTTATTGATGTGTAAATTTTACCTAATCACTCACAAAGTAAATAAAGTCCGAATGACTTTATGTTAACTTTATAAATCAATATCATTTAATCATATAATATATATATATATATATATATATATATATATATATATATATATATATATATATATATATTCGGTTATCCAAAAGGTCTAAATTCCAAAATTCCAAAACTCTATACGTCATTCATTAATCAAATTTATTTGAATTAAGGCTCTTGTTTGCAATTAAGAATATTTTTATATTATTCTAATTTCTAATTTACAAAATAAATTAAATAGTGCACGTATAAACTAATATCATCAAATAAGTATATCTATAAATATTTATTTTATGATTATAAGTATTATGCACACCATACGATTTTATTATATAATATGAGTTCTGATGAAGTAATGAACATTCGTCAATACTATACCTAAATAATACATTATTTTTTCAGCTGTGCATTATACATAATAAAGGTTTTAGTAAAATTGTTTTTTCTCCATTTATTCATAAATTATATATATATATATATATATATATATATATATATATATATATATATATATATATATATATATATATATATATATATATATATATAGCTCATTATATCTAATTGGCGGCAAATAGAACCTTTTGTTTAAATTCGTCCTGATCAATTCTAGATTAAATATTTTAGTGCAACATGATACTTGGTATTAATTTTTGAAGGGGAAACTGCTCAATTAACAAAACGAATTAATTTTTTTTATAATATATATGTATTACTTTATTTATTCAAAAGGCCTTAAATATTTTCCGATTGCTTCGGTAATATAAACTTATATTTAAAATCAGATAAATCTATTTTATATCTGCGTTGCGGCATGTACACAAAAACACCCCTCCCCACAAAACTATTACATGATAGCTAATGTCTTGCGTATGCTGAAAAATAAACATTTAGAGCAAAGATGAAGAATAATTATATTTTGAAAGAGCTTACCACCGTAGACGATTAGATTAAAATGTGCCATCATCAAACAATTTGGACATGAATCTCAAGAGAAGAGGCGTAACCATGCACATCGGAGATGTAACGTCAGACGTTTATGACGTGTACTTTAACTTTAGTTTGACGTCCACTGTACTATTCGTTTCTCCACCGGTGTACATTTATTTGTTCCTTACTAGATCCATATTAAATTACTTCATTTGTGTGATACAACGCTTAATGCTGAAATATCTATTTCTGCTTCTTCGTCTTCTTTTCCTTCCTATTTCTCTTATACGGGTAAAATCGCCACGGAAAATGATAGCTACCGGTACCTTGCTGTGTCATTCCTTGTATTGTCCTTCTGTACAAATATTGGCATTTTAGGTGAAACGTTTAAACGTGCTTTTCTATGCTGGCGCCTTTTAGACGTCAATGTGTCGTGGGATTAGATATGGTAAATTTCACTTTGGACATTAACCGAGCACACTGAATATGACAAGGGAATCAACTCCTACAATTAAGTTAGATTGAATTAACAGTCCCGTCCCATAGAGCCCGGATAAACATCGCGTATTAGAAGACATGTTCATAATCATTTCTTACCATTATATCTACAATCTTTCATATTATGAAGAATAAGAAAACAATCAAATGCAAAATAAAATATGATGAAGAACAAGTCCAATGCATGACCGTTATTGCATCTACCAACCTCCTTGATGTGTTATCTGTAACTCATTCAAGTTGAAAATCTTACTTCCATACTTAACACTTTTTTGCTGGAGTAAGCTGTTCATTTTTTTTATCTTCCTTTGCTTGCTTGATCGTTTACTATTTCTTTTAATTTAATATAATAGAAGCAAATTAATTTATCTTATTTAATTATTTTTGTATTTAAAACAAAATGCAGGCCATTAGTAAGGGAGACAACTCTAGATACTAATTTGCAAGCTGCCTGACGAAATTAAAACTGCTCAGACTGGCTTTGTCTCGATCAGTGCAAATACCATTTCCCGTTTCCATCCTCT
Organism: Unio delphinus; assembly: GCA_029339505.1. Classification (NCBI taxonomy): domain Eukaryota; kingdom Metazoa; phylum Mollusca; class Bivalvia; order Unionida; family Unionidae; genus Unio; species Unio delphinus. The sequence goes on along the minus strand of JAQISU010000155.1, from coordinate 17,119,566 downwards.
TTGATTATGGAAATCGAGCAAGGATCAATATTTTCCCAACTTTTCAGCTTGTTAGTTTGGAAAGATTGCAATTACTGGTTTGGGTGATGTTTGTGCATCTCGTACGATACACCCACTATGGAATGTCTATGTGTTCTTTATTAATCACCCTGATAAAAATCATTCAGACCTATCCTTCGATGTTGCATACTTGTCATGCGTAGGTGATGTTGCAGATCTAAATGTATTTCAGAGTAGATTAGAAACATTTTTTTTATCTCTGTCAAATACATTTCCCTTGCTTACTATTATGCACGAGTTTTCAAAACATCTGAGCTATTTTAAGAGAGTTCGAATTTACAACGAAAAAAAATATCTCGTACTTAACCTCAGTAAATCAGCCAACTACAGTACCGTGATTGCTGAAAGTTCCAGCTTAGCTCTTCGATATTAGAAATAAGCTACTGTCAAGGAATACACGTACACTACACCTAACGGCCATCTCTCCGGTCGACCTTTTGAACCTCTTGCAAATTCCTTCCTTGGCAAAGTAAAATTTATGAGACATAAGCTTGACAACACAGTTTCAGTTGACTGATCGTCACTATACAGGTGTGATACAGAACCAATGTTATCAATACTTCTCTCTCATCACATATCACCTTCGCCATAATATTAAAACTGCCATTCTGAGAGCAGTTAACGACCTTTTCTGTGTTTTGGATAGTTCAAAGATTACAGTCCTCGCCCTCTTTGATTTGTCTGAGGCATTTGACACAATAAACCATACTATACTACTTCATCGTCTCCAAGATTATTTGGTAATCACGATACTGCCTTACTATGGTTCAAGTCCTACATAGTCAACAGGACACAGTGGACAACGTTCTAGCCCAGTTATCTATGTTTTGGTGTTCCACAAGGCTCCGTTCTTGGCCCCGTTCTCTGGATTATATACCCTCACTCGCTCTAAGCTATCATAGACTGACATCCAGTGTCTCGCCAGTTGTACGCAGACAACACTGAAATACACACATCTAGCTGCACAACCGAATATGAGGCTACCATCCAAGGTGTAAAGAGGTGCATTTCAGATGTGATGTTATGGATAACATGTAACACGCTGCATATGGCTGATGATAAATTTTAAGCTATGTTGATCACCTTCAAAAGACTTTCTCATTCACATTCTTTACTTCAAACAGTAAGTATCAGTGAAAAAAATCTATTCACTATGCTTCATTTCATTCACTACCTCCAGTCACATATACCTATCTAACCTCACTCATGCTTACACTACTTAAAAAAATGTACAATCCTCGTCTGACACTCGTATTATCATTATTCCCACTGTTAAGACGAAGTCATACGGACAATTGATCTTTGACCCAAGGACATCACTATCTTATTCAAAAGTGCTCGTGAAATTCACCTGTTTATATTACAAAAGTAGATTGAATGATTTAATAATGTTTGCTTCTTCCTTAATTCTTTTCAAGATCTCTTTAATATTTGCCATATTTCGCAGCTGAGCTACAAGTACGATCTAACCATCACTTACCAATATGTTCGGATAATAATGACACGTGGATGTCTGTCTATTTTATATTTTTAGATACCGCCACTTTATTTTATACTTAACTTGCTTTATTCATTGTTTCTGGACCTTTCATTCGGAAGCCTGGATATACTTTCTCTGATAATTATTGCATAAGTTCAATAATACTTGAACTCCCACTGTTTATTTTGGGGGTTTTATTTGCAATTTTGTTAAAATTTAGATTTTTCGGGTACTGTAAATTAAAGAACAAATAAAGCATTTGTCATTAAACAAAATTATTTCTCTCAAATATTGTTATCAATAGACAGACTATCTCTCATTGGAACTGTTTTGTATAAAAGATAATCAGTTTCCATAGAGCACAGAAGTGTGACTCATTCCAAAAATCCATGAAGTGTTATCTTAATTTCTTTATGTAGTGGGGGTTGGGGTTGGGGGCATTGTAATGTGTCAAAAATATTGTATATAATACTTAAAGATAAATACCCGTAAGAAAAAAATCAATCCGTTCATCTATACATTCATCTGTAAATCTAGGCAGGCGTCCTTGACACAATTTGATCTTCAGATTATTTATGATCTGTAGAGGTGTATGACAGCCTCAATAATCACCAAAATAGACCCCGTTTGTATGTAAATCACATATCGATAGTCAACAATCACCAAAAATAGACTCTCTTTGTATGTAAATCACTTACCGATGGTCAATAATCACTAACATAGACCCTGTTTGTATGTAAATCACTTACTGATGATCAATAATCACTAACATAGACCCTGTTTGTATGTAAATCACTTACCGATGGTCAATAATCACTAACATAGACCCTGTTTGAATGTAAATCACTTACCGATGATCAATAATCACTAACATAGACCCTGTTTGTATGTAAATCACTTACCGATGGTCAATAATCACTAACATAGACCCTGTTTGAATGTAAATCACTTACTGATGATCAATAATCACTAACATAGACCCTGTTTGTATGTAAATCACTTACCGATGGTCAATAATCACTAACATAGGCTAAGATTGTATGTAAATCACTTGCAGAGCGTAAAAATACCACATAGCTTACGTACACCATTTGAAATATTAATTGCCTGGGCCAGTCAGATAGGGATCACTCTGGTAGACGATTTATCTGGATTTAATATCATGAGGATGTATCACTAATTAAAAGGGTCACATTAGTTACCTATGAAGGACTCAGTGGGAGGGATATAAGATCCTTTAAAAGAAGATTAATACAATACTAGACAAAATAAGACTGGTACTTAATGTCTGTGCTTCAATGAGATATCAATAATAGTGTGTCTCCGTCTTTAGACGTTCAAGTATTGATAACTAAATAAAACGACATTGCTGAAAGAACCAGTGTGATACGGCGTATGAAAACGTCAAAGCTGTCAAGCTGAAGTTAAGTCATGCGTCATACAAAACATGTTTTTGTCCGACCAAAACACGAATAAATTTTTATTTATTATATACTCCGTCCTTTTAAACACTTTTAAAATCTGTCACGCCGTGAAAATAAAACTCACAACAAACTAATACTGATGCAAATTTGATACTGATGATCGAACACAAAATTACAAACGTCAGTTAAACCCCGTAAGCACTTCTAGTACGTGTGTGCTATACGAAAATACTGGTTGAACATCTAGATAAAACTCCAGCTCGATCATCTAATATAATATGGATATGAAATAAAGAAAATAAATAGCGCTGTCAGAGCATGCCCAACGAACAATGTTACATCTCTCTTCAGTTCAATACAAAGTTTTTGCAAAATTTTCATTTATTTTAAAAATTAAATCCATTTTTAATATCTTGCATTTAATGTCTTGTATCATCAGTCATTGCTAAGGAATTCATAGGGTTGTTTTACAAACCACAGTTGCAATAGAATCAAAGCCACGAGCAATGGCAGGACCATGAAACGTATCTTTTCCGAATGATTGTATCTGTAAAAGATAGGAATGTTTTCATACATTTGTAAAAATTCAATGTAAACCCCCCTTTTCTTAAAGTTGTTAAATTAGAACCGATTAGGTTAAAATTCATGTAGATTTATTTTAGTTTTACTCTCATGAGTGTATGAAAATAAGCGCACGTGATTATCTCTTGCTGTCGATTTGGAGTTGCAATCATATTGAGTGGGATATCATACCATTTTTTCTACAAAAAAGTCCTAAGGAAGACAGCAAATATAATTGTAAAAGAAAGTGGGATAACCCGGGGAATAACATTGGATTAGTAACGGGGATGACCAGCACGGTACATATGGCTTAGAAACGGATAATATTGCAAAAAGAAAGGCTTGCTTTTGAAATTCACATTTATTCTTAAATGCACATGTCACATTATTGGTTCTCCTTCTTACATCTATCGATTGATTTTTTCCAAACATCTTTAAAAAAATGAACTTACATCAAATATTTGCAAGGCTTTTGCCAGACAGCCAACCTGGTTCCGCGACGAATAGACGACAATATCGGTTTTTCCCTAATCCAGAGGAACTTGATGTACCTTCAAGATTCGGCAAGTCGAGCTGAAATTTACAATGAGTAAATATTACACATGTCTGGGATTTCATCACAGTTCTATCGCAACAGATATTCTTGTAGAATATATCAGAAATTACAAATAACGGGGGTTTATTAAAGCTAGATTTGGTGTTTTTTTTTTTTAAAAAGATAAGATGCGAGAACAAGTCTAAATACACCGAAAACATTTATACTTTAGAGTTTTGTTACGGAAATACTAATTAAAAATCCACATCGAACGCATTGTGAACCGCCTAATGTTAAAAGGTTATGGAAATAGCAGGAAATATCACATACAGTTTCAGGCTATGGTATAATGGTAGTCATAGAAACATTTTATGTTCTTCTGATATCCGTACATAAAGTAATTCTTTAAAATCAATATAATGGATTGGCGAGTAGAAAAAAAAGGATACACTAACAATAGCGTGACATTCTTCGTTTGAGTTCTTTCATTTGTGATGCAGTTTTGCAGCTACATTGCTCTTTAATAGCAGCTGGACGCGCTTGCAGATAAATCAGCTAAACATATGGTGATGCCCATCCGCTGAATCCGTAATCATCAAGCAGTCGCCACAGTCGTCCATTATGAGAGCCTCAATATCACTTAGAGGCAACACCGTACGACTTTAACGTGGTTTATGAAGAAAATGCAGAAAAACACACCATCGTCTTATATAGTTTTATGCAGGCTTCGAAATTACTCCATTGTTTGTTCTATTGATTTATAGATTGAAACCAGCTGATAAATATCCAAACATGAAATTGAATTAAGAAGAATATACATCCATTTAACTTTTTAACATACTGTGTAATACAAATAATAGTGTTAGTATTATACAGATGATCTCAAATGGGTAATGGTTTAATATTGAATTTATGAAATGAGTTAAATAATGTGCAACTTTAACGAGCCTTAGCGATCAAAATCTGAATATTATTAAAAAAGTTTCATAAATATAATATTAAATCATTACCCACCTGAGATTATGTTTATCATGTAGTTTTTATTTTATTGGAAATTCTTTAGAGAGAAAGAGGAAGGAATTATTTAGGTCATTCGGACTCGGTAGATCTTGCATTTCTTGCGCGTAAAAAAAAGTCCTTGGAATTTGTATGCAGCAGAATAAGGAATAAAAATGTATTAGGTTTGCTTTTGACAATTATAATTCAGAGAGATACCGTACTTCTGATTAAATAAAATATTTAACTCAACATTTCCAACAGACAGCACAAGTTCGGTATGATGTCTCGTAGTTTTAGTTTGGGAAATTATGACAACGACAGTGTGTTAGTTTCACTTATCAGGATTCAGATTGTTGGATAATCAAATGAAGACATGACTGTGGGTGCAGATATTCCAGACTTACTGTAATGTATTTGTGACAGGATATTTACATTATTCGATTTGGAACAGTATGCTACAGTAGATATAGACAAATTGTATTTCTAGTCGGAATTACATCACATACTAAGAGCTGTCCTACGGCATAAACATGTTCTGGTTGGATAACGATTATTCATTTTGAAGACCGGTTCATGTCCACATTTTTCTATGAACAGAGGTGCGCTAATATACCCCTATAAGTTACTATTTATACCCTTCTTGTGAAAAAGGTGAATTCCATTTTTTTTCCTCCTTAGTTTTGTTGTTGTTGTTGTTTGGGGTTTAACGCCATTTTTTTCAGGGTCTGATAGGATAAACATGACTTGAAGACCTTGCTAAGCCGTAAAGCGTCCATATTTATACAGACATGGCCTTTTTCCCCAATTTTAACATCCAGTCATATCGAAAAAAAGAAACTGTACGTACCATATGAAAAGCGTACCTGCTCTGAAAACGTTAAAGTGACCACCTTTGAACGGCACATGACTGTACGTTTACCCACACACCAAATCGTCAGTCGGTCTTTGGAAAAAGTCTACCAAACCCAACCACTTCACTTTACCGTATAGACACGTCAATATGGGTCAGAATACAAAAGGAGAAAAAGGCCAAGACCGATAATTCTTTGTAACTACAAAGACCAAGCGACAAAGATGAATTCTTTTAAACAGACATCATTCAAGTTCGGGGATTCGCGTGTGGAGTGAGATGCTGCACCTTGCAATTGCTAAGATGGCATACGCTGTGACCTTTACGAGGTAAAGACAAGCAGTGACGACGCATTGTAGAATTAAAAAAATACAACGATAAAAGATTGGAATCAGTGTTTTTTTTTTGTGATCCTGAATGCCCATATATGCCCCCAAAAAGAAGCGCACAGAACTCTCTGCCTAAAGAAAAGAAAAAGACTGCCTCCTCGTTTTAGCCAAAATTGGGGACATGTTGTCTATCCTGTCCAAAACTTCTCCACCCATGCGAAAACAACTATTAAAGCCGCCTCCAAAGACGTCATCGATACCGTGTGCGAATGTATTTTGAATATCTTGAAACACACGATACCTTTTTCCCATACCAGAAAGAATTCTTAGCCAAACATCGACACGTTCTTTGCAAAATGATCCAAAAGATGTTCGTACAACGCGCAGGAATGTTACCGATATCTTAGAACCTATTGTCAAAGGAATGGAAGAAGCCATGCTGGAAAGACTGCTTAGAGGTGTTTTACCCATGGGTCCAAGATGAAATGGCCAAAAGGATAAAAAGGACATCTGGAGTCAAAAGATCTCAGACATGACCATTGATATTTAATGGAAGGACGAAAACTGGCTTTAGTGCCTTACAAACGATGTTTGGAATATCATCTTTGGCAAGAACAACGGACCCCGTATTTGCCTCCTAATTATTTTTTTACTTAGATGTCCCAGCTACAACACGAGTTGCAATCGTTGATGGATCGCAACGACTTGTCTGAAACAGACAAATCGCAAGTATATGGTCAACTATTGCAACGACTGCAACTCTTTCACCAGAAAGCTGTAAAGAAACCATTTCAACCTACTCTGAAAGCTTTTAAGGCCCCAGATGGAAAGTCTATACCATCATTACCCCAAGTGACCTAGACAGAAAAAAGAGAAGAAGAAGAATTTCAAAGTCCATCAGAAAAAAGTACGCAAGTTAACAACACCACCTAAATCCAGAATGGGGTGGATAGCCACAACGCCTTCCACAGAAGAGGAAACGAAGGTGAAGACAGAATTTAAACAAGAACCGATTACCCATGTTCATACCTCTTCCTCTATACCTATCGCTAGCCCAACATGCAAAGCATTACAAGCCTAGAAAATATCACACAAAAAAGAGTAGCATCAATGAAGAGTAGGTGATTTATTAACAAAAACAAAGAAGGTGTTAGCCAGCATTTATTACAATCCAGCCCCTGCTGCAGGTTACGGAGGAGTTCCGAAATTGTATCGTGCTGCCAAAACCAACATGAAATGTCTCCGTTATTCTCAAGTGCAACTATGGTTACAAGAACAAGCCACGTACACTTTATACAAACCCATTCGACGAAAATTTAGCATACGTAGCATTCGAGTGGAGGGCATCGATCATCAATGGCAAGCTGATTTAGCCGATGTCTCTCGTTTGGCCACCTACAATCGTGGCTACAGATATTTGCTTTGTGCCATTGACTTCCAAATCGAGCAGTGAGTTCATGCGAGCCCTCAAACTGATGCTGAAACAAAGTGGTCGTCTACAAACATTTAGTACAAAATAATTTTCATTTGTTCATTCATTTGTTCAACACCGAAAATCCCGAAACAAAAGCCATCATCATGGAACGTTTTCAATGCACTTTGAAAGAACGCTTGCGGAAATACACACTCAAGTACATCGACGTCTTACAGCATTTAGTTCAAGCAAACAAGCTTACCATCGGAACATCAAACATGCGCCCCAAAGTTGCGACTCCCGACAACGAAGGGACTGATTTAAGCATCTGTTTGATACGTCCCGCATGTTGGCTGTCCCCATTAAAGGTGGGGTGTTGGTAGCAAGAGATTGGGCGTGTATTGGTTAAGCCAAAGACATTTTCGACAACGGTTGCTTACCCAACTGAACCACCGAATTGTTTCGTGTCACTGGACGAGTGCGTGGACGTCATCCTGCCGTCTATAAACTGGAAAACATGAACGGGGAAATATTAAAACGTACGTTTTACTAGCCCAAATTACAACGCATGACGAAAAATAAAGATGAAGTGTATAACATCAAAAGCATTCTCAAACAAAGAGCTCATAAAGTGTGAAAACGTCGTTTTAAAGAAGTCAAAGTACGTTGGAAAGGATATCCTCCCAGGATTAATTCTTGGATCGATGCTTTGCACGTCATCAACTATAAAAGGAAGTGACCATCATGCCCTTCAAAACAGCCTCAGATGCCACTACCACCGTCACCACTCATTTAAACAGTTTTTCTCTGCAAGATCTACAAAAGCAACTCGTGAAGGGTGTGGTGTGGAGAACGTGTGCTTAAAACGTAAATCTTTTTCTGCCAAATCTTTTTGGTGTATTGTGTCATCGGTGCTGCCATCAATAATTTGAGTTGGCAACAAGCAGATAAACAATTGTCGACCATTTTACTGGGCAGTTGCATCGTTTTAAGTTCTTCCCAATCCTTTTCTATAATACTCCTCGAGCGAGAACAACGGTAGTCTTAACTCCAACGTCAGTCACAATCCCAGCTCTAACCACCACCCACCACAACAAACCTATCTGGGATTACGAGCAACAGCAAAATTCAGTTTTACTCACTGTTACCCAGTGACAGCTCCATGACGGTGTTTCCTAAAAACACGTTGTGCTATTAAACGGCCAAATTAACTCAAGCCATCAATTAGATCACGAAGCTATTTGGAAAATGGCTTTGGTGGCATTCATTCGCGCTACACAAATCCAAAACATCACGGAAAATCAAAGCACTTTTGGGGTCGAAATCCTGAGGGAACAATTGCAGCGAGTCATGAATTAAATCGGGTTTTCGGGTTAAAACAATCCAGCAAATATTCCATTATTCAATATCTACACCTTGAAAATTCCGATAGGATATTATGTTAGCGGTGGACATTTAGTGTGCACAATTGCTTACAGGTTCAAGGCAGCGTTTAACAAAGCCGTGAACAGAGTTGTAAAAATTCACGCTCGATTACCATAAAGTTGCTCGTCGCCAACTGATGAAATTTTCGGATACCCAAATATTGTCTATCATTTTCGATCGTGACTTTTTTATATTTTAGGTGGAGACACAAAAATGGCCCCGAATTTCAAACCTACGATCATAAGTAATATGGAATTTTACAATTTTGTTTCATTCTCCTGTAGAACTGAACGAAGGACTCAATATGATCTTTGTATACTCCGATGTGGTAGAGTACAACGTCCTGGAACACACCCCATTACCGTTATTGCGAGTCAATCCATTTAAAGTGGATTCTGCCACGAACTTGAACAGGAAGGTGGTAATACCTATCAAGTTCACCGCAAATTTGTACATCTTCACAATTGACCCGTCAGTAACTCGTATTTCGACACTGTCAACATTGCTGTAAAAGGAGATCTTGGACACAATGTTCCATTCACCAAAGGAAAGTTAATGTGAAACTCCGATTTCGAAAATGGTTCTAGAATGACTCATATGTTGTATATCCAGTATACCGATTAGTCGCTCGACAGTGAGGAAATGGTTTAGGAGATATGTCAAAATCGGCCTTTCGTTAGGTGGCTTCGGTGTTGAAACCGATGGTCACGCAATGATTGCACGCCTTGAACAATGCCGCGTTGACGCATGGTTAAACAAGGCAAAACTAATATCGAAAATGTCATTAACGATAAACAAAACCTCAAAAAAGCTTTTTTCAGAGCATGTAAACACGTTCAGAACAAGAAAAACATTTAGTCCTCTGTTTTTCCAAACACCTGGCAGAAGAAATTACGGAATTGATCAAGAAAGATTTCGAGGCTGTCAAAATGATTATCCCAGTCAAATCCAACACGATAAATGTCTGAGACAGAGTCAAGAAGAAACATTGGACGCGTATCTGAACACGGCTTGGAGTCTCAGCTCGGAAGAAGCCGTGTTGCATCAGTGCTATAAAGACTTGCGTGATCATTCCTCTCCTCCACTGATGACTAGAGATTCATCATATCGAAGTTCTCTTGTCTCATAGTGCGGCGACAAGGCGACGAAACGGTTACATGTCAGACATTTTCAAGCAAAAGTCAAAATTGAATTGATGACGTATCATATTCGGTGAAGAAAAAACAAGAGAAAACAAAACATGGATATCTGGGAACTTTATTAAATTTTGAACCTCAGTTCATACACTGCATCTTGGAACCTTGTAGTGTGTGTTAACGATGAACTGCATTATCGCAAACCTCACGATAATCAAGCTTATGTCATCAGCACAGACGACAAACATCTCTTAGTAACCCACTGGGTAGCCATCTACTTTCTTAAAGAGGGTACTGTGGAATATTTTGATTCGTATGGAAGACGAAATCATTGAATTTATGAAAAGAAAGGCTCAAACGACACAATTCAATAATGTGAAATTACAAGGCATTGATTACATAGTGTGTGGACAATATTGTGTATATTTTCTGCATCATCGCAGTCTTAGAAATTCTTTAGAACATTTAATGACATATTTTCTCATCATTCTTCTAGAAATGTTGACAAATTAGATCAATGGTTTTATTACAATTATGGTTATATTTGGTATTTTGCTAGGAAACGTAATGTACATTATTGGACCAATGACTTCCATCAGTGGAAGTCTAGCTTCACTTCACAACCTTGTCAATCTTGTCAAAAATGATGTTATTGTCAACTGTTAATTGTTAGTTGTTTTAGTGTTAGTAGTTTGAATAAACAAAAATATTGTGTTTTGAAAACATGCATGCCGTTTGTTTTCAAATTTTAATCCATATCCATGCTTTTTTTGCTTCTATCTATCCTTTATCCTAAAATTAACGTTCCAATCCAACAAAAGATCATAGGGATATTTTATATCGCTTGAACCATTTAAAGCGAAACAGTCTCCAGTATGACTTTTCATTGTTGACTCATTCTTCTACGAAGATGTGTTCGAGACTATCCAAGCTTCAGAAAGCTTACGTGAACTTACATCGTGTCAGACAAAGTTTGACACCGAAACCTGAAGAGATAGTGAATGTGAGAATGTTGAAAGTGACAGAAGACCTGAAAGAAGACCTCTTCAGAGAGGAAATGAAAAAGGAGAAAGAAGAATGTATGGAGAAGTACAGACTTCAGAAACAGTAGAGAGAACAGAGATAGAGAGAGCGGCAGCAGTAACATCAGCAGCAGGAACCAACCATAGGATTAGTGAACAGTCGTGTCGATGCAAAAGAGTTCTCCTTCTCTTTCCAAAGAAGCAGTCCATATCCTGTGGGATAGCCTGCCGCCAGTCGGGGACGCAATCTTAGACGATGAAAGGTTGTCATCACTCCTCATCCACAAAAACAGCCCTTTTCAGGGCTACCCAATATTCTTGAAAATAGATACTAATTCACTTGCCAATTGTATGTTAGTAAGTTAAACAATAGAAATATGTTTATAAGCACTTCGTTTGTTTGATCTTGTTAGAGGTGTGTCTATACGCACTTATTTCGGCTGCTTGTCAAATAGTCTGTGTCTTTGTAGTTAGTGTTTGTAGGTGAAAGGTAAGTAAGTGCTTCTTTTAGTTCTGCTCATTCCATCTTTTTGTAGTGGCTATGATATGGGTAATGTACTTTTTGGTGCCAGGGGGACATTGTCCTTCATATCTGTGCTTGACACATACAAATGGAAACGTTCGTCATCTGACTACCCATTCATTAGTAACGTTGAAGCAAGCGAACAGAACACGTCGTGATGGAACTCAAAACTGCAACTTGTGGCGTGGCGCCAGGATGGCTGCTTGCTATTTGAGTTATACCTGCACCAACCCTAATTAAAGCGCTCGGGGAAAAAGCATGCTTCCAACCGGAGTTTGAGAGCTGGTGCAAAATGACCAACATTACTTCAAACATGTGACAACAACACTGAGGGAGCGGATTTAGTTGTCGAAAACCTAGGTGACTATGGACTTGTTGGGGAAAAAAGCAGTCGAAAACGTAGGGAGAGTAGGAAAGCTGCTTTAGCTAGAAGGGCATCGGATGCGTCCGCTAATAATTCCAACAGTATACAGAACAACCTAGAGCCAACACAGACCCCCAAATGTCAACATTTACCCAAACTAACACCACAACTCGGCAGCAGGACATGGAAGTTCAGACGGAAATCAACACTTCGAAGCTCACTGACAACGTCGGATTAGATAATAATGCAGAAACAAAGGCTCCATCTGAACAACAAGAAGAGATTTACGAAAGCTCTACATCTTCTAAAAATGATCAAGTAAACGAAATTGTTGCACGCTACACCGAACTCGGAATATTAGAAACCTTAACTAGTACCAAAAAGGCAGAAAACTACGTAAGTGCAGATAAATATATGACTAGGACAAGGACAATGGCTATTTGCATTCCGCATCCTCGTGGAATACCATAACAGAACTTTCCATGCAATACCGCTTCACACGCTCATCGATACTGTTATTGAGCTAGCAGTTTCGAGGCAATACGCGAAGTAACATATAAGGAACCACGTACTGCGGCAGAAATAAATGAAGATAAACACCGCAGGCAAACCTTCAGGCTGCCGACCAAATAGTCCTTTTAAAGACTACAACATTTGTCTAAATTTGTCTCGTGTCATGAGATTCCTTTTTGACTCGGAATTTTTATTCGATAATACCAAAACTATTAATTTGATCCTTTATCCATCGTTCTAAATTTACAACCCACCTTGCCTAATATAGACGGGCTAAAGTTTTACAAATTCGCTCAGACATAGCTATAAAATAAAATTTTAGGCAGATTACTTATACGTTTAGTATTATAATATTTTTTACAATGCGAAATAGGAAAATTTCAATACAATAATACAAATAGGCCCTGACGTTTTGATCGGCAAAGTGAGGAGAAACAAGGTGCTATTCCAGTTATGATTGGTTGCTGGAAATACGGCTGTACTTTTCGAACCTTAACCACTGTCTAATAGGATGTTAGAACATTTTGATTTCAATCCTGACCGGTTCTCTCACTTGTGTAAAAGTACAACTTGTATGGTATTTGATTTTTTTTTTCATTACACTGATTCTTATCAACTCACTTAGGTAGTTATAAGAATCCAAACTGATTGTTATAGACGTCCTCCTATTAAAACTAAATTGGTCTGATTGGAAAAACTTCATTACTCGTTTGATTGGAAAAACTTCATTACTCCTAGCGGGTGCCTTTCTGCTCTGCAGTGACCAGACATGTATCAAATGTGACATTCGTAATTTTTAACATGATTTGCTGTTGTTAATCTATTCACTACAGCACCAATCAATTACAAAATCCGACGTTTGTGCAAAAGCACATAGTTTGCGTAAGCTAATTAACCAACCAACCAAACTGGCTACCCATCATTGTCGCATCAACTTGCTAAATTGCTTGAACTCCAAATGCACGTGGCCTATGCCAGGCGCATCCTGGATCATCCTGCTATGGAGGCCGTAGCTGAAGAGGCCAGGATAGATAAGTAGGAGGAGAGAAGGAAAAAAGAAGAGGAGGAAACGAAAAGGCTGATCCTACCTCATCTGATGATTAAATATGTGTGTAAGGTGAAGCAAATGATCACTACACCTCCACAGGCAATATCAGCACTTCAACCACATCCACAACAAGTAAAGCGTCCACAAGAGGCAATGAGGCCAGTTCATACCCAAGTGTGGCACAGAAGACAGAGGGAGCAACAACAAGTGTTAAATATCCACTAAAACGGAGGAGAGGGATAGTGAAGCAAATCAAAAACACCCTCTGCATTCCCAATCTGACAAATCAATTGGGAGCAGGACGGACTTGAGCTGTGTCTGTGGAGGAAGACCAATGAGATGTCAACATTAACCAGTTGCATCTGGATTTCGAGAAAAACATCCCTTCTCAGGGCTAACCAGATCTCGAGAAAGACTATTCAAGTTGCCGATTTGTTTGATGTGGAGTAGTGTAATTATAAATATTCACTGCTTTACTGATGTATGTGTGTGTGTGTGTGTGTGTGTGTGGTGCATATTTGTGGTTTGTTTTCTCTCCCTTCTGTGTGGATAGTATATTTTGTGGTTTGTTTTTGTACTTCACCTCTGTATATTTGATTTTTTTCCCCTTCTTCCCGTTTGTGGATAGTAGAATTTGGGGGTTTTGATAGTATAATGTGGCTTGTTTTCTCTCCATTTGGTGTGCGGATAGTATGGCGGGGATGGGGGTCTTCTTCCCTCTGTGTGAATATTAGAGCTTGGGTTTGTTTTTTCTTCTTTCCTTTTCTGTGTGTGTGTGCCTTTGCGTACTTTTGTGTTGTTGGTAGATAGTGTGTGTGTGTGTGTGTGTGTGTGTGTGTTTGATTTCTGTTTTTGTTTTTGTGTATGTGATGATCTTTGTCCCTATAAAACTCTCTTTACCCCTTGTACAATAACGTAATTGAAGCTGGAAAATTTGAGATTATAAATATAGACTTGGTTTTCTCCACAGGTTGCAGTTATAAATAGATAGTGGGTTTTCATAGTAAATTCAAAAGGTTATAGCTATAAAAAGATACATGAGTGTTTATCCACGATTGTCACACAAGATGAGACCATAACTAGTTATTAGGTTTATCCATTTTAGTCTAAACCAAAGTAACCTAATATTGGGCATTATGTTTAGTCTCCTTTAAATTCTGGAACACTTTAATCATTTTAGCGTTACTTTTAGTCCTATCCATTTTGGCGTTGGTCTTCCCTGATCAATGCTATTTATAGCATCATTACAAGTATGCCAATTTAAGAACACCGCCAACATAATTTCAGGTTTAGGGTTTCTACTAGTATATGGCTGTCTCTGTCTGGCCTTCTAGCATCCGTGTCCTTAGACAAACCCGATACAATTTCATCATTGTCCCTAGACATGCCTATCCATCTTCAAAGTCCCTTCTCTATGTCTCTGTGTTGTATGTGTTAAATATTTCTCACCTATGCGACAGAGAAATCTAGTAGTTTTGCCAACCTTACTTTTCCTATCTCAGTATAATCATCTCGGACCAGTCGTCTCAGTCAAGATGTCCACGCGTTCACAACTACCGTTAAAAAAGAAAAGAAACCCTTGTTATCTTATGCTGTGCCTGACGTAGTGGTTCTAAAATCAAACAACAACAGCAACAAATAAATAACAAAAACATAGTAACTTAAGTTCATTCCATCTTTGAGAACACACCATAGAAACTTTTGTCGAGTGATACAAAGACACGCATGCATAGATGTGGTGCTTTTTGGTATTATGCTATATACTTTTAGCTAAATTTAATGACGCTGACCAGAAAATTGACTCTGCTACATATAGGATAAAATTCTCAATGCTGTGTGAAATGAACTATGACAAAAAAGACACTGATCAATGCGCATAGACTATATACCTATACACTGCATAGCCTCCAAACTCTTAACAAATACAGAAAACCTAGTAACAGACAGAAGTGTGTTACATCAAACATGCTTTATTCTAAATTTGTGAAACATCTCCACTGTGCTCAGTTGGATCAAAAATATACCTGCAATATAGTGCACTTACCAGCCAGAAGGAATCATCTATCCGTCAACACACTAATCCATAAGCAAATTTCACTGAATCACTTGTTATATTTCCAAGACAGAAAAATACATTTTCAAAGAGTCCGTGAACTTAACGTTTAGTACATGGTTATCTTCGAGGGTCCGTATTTGCAAGGTCTTTTATTCGGACTGGGGGTATTTTTTTAAATTGGAAATAACGAAATGAAACAGATTCTTGTATTGAATATTAATTATTTATTGTCAATTTCAGATAATATCCATATATTAAATGTGATAATGCCTCATTACTATGCGACTTTTTATGATGCTATTTTTCGATTGCTGTGTACTTCGGATGCAACATGACACAATACAGCTCTCATCAACATATTTGTATTCATGCGCCGCATGTAAACATTGGGACGTGAACACTAGTAAAGAGGTTTGGTTTTTTTTTACTTTAAAGGAACATATTCGGTGAGAAAAATAATCTACGTTGAGGTTTGAACCGAGACAAGCAAATCCCAGTCGCATGGGTTACGCTATATGTCTTCCCACTTGGATAAGCCTCGTGGGGAGACAAATACTGTTAGCCCTTGACTTGGATTTCCTTGTCTCCGTCCAAACCCAACATATACTCTGTATATCTGTACATCTACCCTAGAGTAGCGAGTATTCAAGTCAGTCTCTTGCAACATTGTTACCAATATTCAGTACGGAGACGTCACCACACCTGTTCCTACAATCGTTACAACATTGTTACCAATCGTCAGTACCGTGCCATCACTAGACCTGTTCCATTCATATTGTCCTTATACAACAACCCCTTGTCCGTATACAGACCCAATATTCCCGTGTTAAATTCATCTTGTCTGTATATAGTTCCAGGGTGGTCCTGTGATGTATTTTCCCATTGTCGCTAAAGTGACCAAGGATCCATTTTGTTGATATAGTAGTGAAGGTCTTGTAATGCTCATTCTCCTTGTCGCTATAAATTTGGTCGCCAAAGCGACCCAAGGGGGGGGGGGGACTTGTAATACGAATTCCCATTGTCGTTAAAGTGACCCACTTTAATACCCACGTGCGTCCTTATTTGTTGAATGTGTTAAGAAAGATTGGAGAGCATATTCGTCTAATTCATGATTCTGTACATATTAGTTATTTTTAAAAATATCTTTTCGTTACATGCTCGTTAAACATGATGTTCTGGGTGTTCTAATGGGCAGCAATGCATATCGTATAACCTTAAGTAGTAAGCGAAATACGTCATTAAACCATGTCTATTCAGAGAAATGCCATATATCGGTATTCGTTCTATTGTTAATCGTGTTGCAGATAATGGTAATGCCAGATTAGCTAGGTTAACTGGTTTTATAAAGCAA
Organism: Unio delphinus; assembly: GCA_029339505.1. Taxonomy (NCBI): domain Eukaryota; kingdom Metazoa; phylum Mollusca; class Bivalvia; order Unionida; family Unionidae; genus Unio; species Unio delphinus. Next base: position 17,102,476 of record JAQISU010000155.1, on the reverse strand, counting down.
TCAATATACGACTCATGCAGACCGTTTTCGCGTAATTACTACTACTAAAAATATTAGACAAAATTGAGCCTCAGCAAATATCGCTGAACTATTATATCTTCTTTGCCACATATGCGCAGCACGTGCCGTGCAAGAATACAGGATTCCAAATAAAGTTACGAACAAATTTGTAAATAAGTACAATCTTTTAATATTTATTACAAGATATTCATATATATATATTCGGTCCTTAATTCCACGAGGTAGCGAATGAACTTTCCCGAACTCCTTGCGATTATGGAATTTTTCTTCTCCCACCAATGATTCTCTATTAAAAATAGACACGTGCGTGTACACACACACACACACACACACACACACACAATTCGTCTACTCTGTGTTTTTTTTTTTTTATAAATGCCACATTTTAATAAGCCCGCTAGATGTTTTCATTCATACGTTTCTTAATGAGTTATCAGTTTCATTTATACATAAATCTTCAGATTCTTTGACTACAATGAATCGCCATTATCAATTTCGTTCTCCAAGGTTTATGCGTGAAGAAAGAGTGATACAAGCAAATCCTCGTCTAGCCTCAATATTTGCATGTAAATAGGGCACAGAACGATGTATCTGAACTTTCTATTGATCTTTCGGCAAAGGCTCTGTACAAAATTTCCATGCTTTTCAAATACTGAGGAGAGAGTTATTCTTTCTTTCTATGAATAAATTTATAAATTTTTTTTTTTTTTTTAAAATCTTGCTTCAGTTTGTATTTAGGCTATTTATAATTTGAGCAATAATTTTCAATTGCGTTTTTTTTTGCAATAAACATTTCATAATTTATAATATGTGCTTTTGAATTGTTGTGAGTTGCTCAAATTATTATGAAATAAAATCTACCAATCAAGCACGTGCTCAAAACTGGGAAATGTAATCATTGATACTAACAAAAGAGTAATCAATATATATCGCTAACATTCATGCATAAAATACATATCACAGTAACCTAATAAAAAAGGGCGATGCCCTCACTGTGAGGGAGCCGAGGTGGCTCATAGGTTAGCGTGACGAATTCACAACCAAGACGGTATGGGATCGAATCCTGCCATCAGACTAGCTGGGTCAGCCACCATGGTGTGACACTTGGCAAGGTATTATATAACCAACTTTTACATCTGTGCTGTAAAGCAACAACCAAACTAAAAGCCCTCACTGTGATGCCTCCCATCACCAAACAAAAAGCCCTCACTGTGATGCCTTTCATTACCAAACTAAAAGTCCTCACTGAAAGGCCTCCCATTACCAAAATAAAAGCCCTCACTGTGATGCCTTCCATCACCAAACTAAAAGCCCTCACTGAGAAGGCTCCCATCACAAATTAAAAGAACTCCTTTGATGCCTCTCATACCCAAACTAAAAGCCTTCCATTGTTGATTCCCATCACCAAACTAAAAGCCCTTATTAAGAAGCCTCCCGTGACCAAACTAAAAGCCCTCCTTTTATGACTTCCTTCACCACGTATCATGATCATGACGTGAAATTTAAACTTTGGAAATAAGACCAGCTTGGTTGCTTTGATGTTGTATGGTTTAACGCCATTTTTCAGCACAATATAGGCTATACATGGTGGCCAGTATTAATGGTGGAGGAAGAACCCGGAAAATCCCGGAAAGAAACACCGATCCACGAGAAGCTACTGGCAAGCTTTCTCACATACCCACATTGGCAGAATCCGAGACTCGAATCCACACAGACATAGGTGAGATGGCAGTGACCTGTAACGGAGAGCGCTTTGGAACACTCGACCACCCGGGGCGCCCAGTTTGGTTACTAATAAATCGTGCAAAAAGTTTGGTCGCAAAGGGTAATATCGATACAGTTTTCTGGATGCGTCAGCATACCTTTTACATATTGAGCTTCTTCATTACCTGCCTGGTTTGTATGTCTAATGATATGATGTTTACATTAAAATCAAAACGAATTTTTTACAGCAATGATCAAGTCTTTACGTATTTCATTCAAGCATATTCATTCTTGTAGATTACCTGAGCAAAATATAATAATTTCATCAAGTTTAAAGAATCTCAATACGGTCATGTAAGAACATAAATATTCATCCATATTATTTTCATTATTGTCATAATCCCTGTATAAAACATGATTGAAAGTGTAAATTTGAGGAAATATCTTTGACAGTTTCATTAATATAAGTCTAAAAAGCAAACGTATTGGCAAACACCCACGTCTAATGACCAATACATTGTCTTGCTGACGAAAACCCACATGACCAACGCCCCATACCTACTCACCAGCACAGTCTTAGTGAGAGGCACCTATATATACTGGTGAAAACAGGAAATGAAATGTTAAAACCGTCCACATGATTAACAACGTCGGTCTGTATGAGGTGAAATGACTATTGATGGATCATTATACATCCATATTAACAAGTACCCGCACCAAATGACCAGCACTCACCAGCACCCACACCTACTGATATATTCACTAACCGACAAATAACACTACTTACCAGTACTTCCATCTATTTACCGGCACACATTATTGCTTATTATTACCCGCATCTACTGGCGAGCACACTTATCGGAATTAAACGTTGCGGGCTTCTATAGCATTCTGTAGACATTGAACAGATGGAGAGAAATATTGAAACAATGCTAATGGCATTTATTGGCATACCTTTTCAATCCAGCTTATGTTGTGATACCGGTATTTGCCAACCCTGAAGAATATACAATATTTTTTGCAATGTTTGCGGCAAACTATGCAACGTATGTGTCCCAACATCAGAAGTGACTATTCAAAGCGAACTTGAAGTGTTTGATCGGTTAATTCGAACGTCTGTGATACCCTCCAAGAAGAAAAACAATCTGTACACACAAAAAGCACTTTTGACAATAGGTTGTTTACCGATCAGGACAAAATAAAATTTGCTCGTGTTTCAGTACGGGTACGTGTGTCTCACCCAACTATCCATACATTAGATATGAACGGAGCAAGCTTAAAAGGAACTTTTATCTTCCTCTCGAGTTGCAGCGTGTGACCAAGAACGATGATGACGTGTGCGATATCAAATGCATTCTGCATCAAAGAATCATCAGAAGGTAAAATGTTGTATCCATAAATCCGCTGAAGAGGATATCCAGTCATTTTCCTGGATTTTAGGAGTGCATCGTGACAATTTATTAACAATAACACGAATAAAAGGTCAGGAACATGCTACTGAGAACTGCATCTCATTTTCAGACATCGTCATTACAAGAACTACAATAAAGCAAACTATCTATCCGTTGCCTAATTGGTTAGAGTGCCCGCCTCGGATGTGGGAGGTCGCGTGTTTGAACTCCGCTCGAGTCATACCAAAGACTTAAACAGCACTACAAGCAGTTGACCTCGTTTTGCCCATTGACACCAACAACAGAAGCAATATATTTTTCAATTATTTTCGATACCCCCCAAAACTAGCTTAAGGACATAATATGATCCTTGTATACTTGTATCCAATGTCGTCGGGCATAATGTGGAGGGAAGCACTGTTGCTCCGTTGTTGAGAGCGTTTCCTTTAAAGCTGATTGTGATACTTCCAGTGGCAATTATCAAGACGAATGAAACACGTATCACCTTCATCAAAAATGTGTGTATCATCATAATTCTGTCAGTAAATCGGATCTTGACACTCTTTATATTGTTATCAAAAGATAATACACTCGTTTCTTTTCTTGTCAAGAACGATTCTCCACTGAGTTTCTAACTCAAGTATCTCGTTTACGGAGAAGAAGTTGAGTAATGAGAACTAGTTTCACATCGCTCTTTCATACAGCTGCACCCGTTTTGAAACAAATGTCACAATAAATATAATTTCTTCAAAACGTATCGACAAACAGTTCCAAAAAAGCGATATTCAATGCAGGGAGAAATGCACTGATCCTGATAGGAAAAGATCTATTGACCTGTCATAATCCGTTTATTTATTTTGCACTCATCAGTAATAACATGGCAGAAAGAAACGCTGAAAACCGTTAAGGCCTCACACATACGACAAGAAAATGAATATGACTGTGGACGTATTTTAATTATTAAAAATCATGCACAGAAATTCGCGCGAAATGTTCCTAGACAGATCTGTTTGCCATGATACCCTCATATGATGATGATACAAAAATACCAGTGAGTAGAATTACACCCGTCGAGTTTGAAGTCAAACGGGAACACGAACATCATATTGATCTCAATAACAGTTACATACAACTGAAAGTGAAAGTCATCAAAACCGACAACACCATTCAAGCTGTCGATCTTAGAGTGGCTTTCTTTAACAGTTTCATGCATTCTTTGTTCGGCAAAAGGGGATCTACATCAACAACAGAACTTTCAGCAACACCTTGTTCATTTACCCTTTCGGAGCTCACCCAGAGTATCTCTAGATTTATATAAAAGAAGTCAAGAACACACACTGCTATACATGTGTGGTGTGAAATCATTCCAACAGAGTGGGTGTGTTTAACGATACAGATTTGACATCTGTCGGCAAACTTTATATTGTAGAATTAAAAAACGATATAAGAAAATAAAACAAAGACGTAATTTGACAATGACATAGTTTGCACTTACATATGTGGTTGCAAGACAAGTATTTGTTGAATGGTGTGGATGTGCGTTTGAGAGGTAGCACCGTGTTTCGTTTGGTGACTAATATTCACTAGTACAAAAACCACATTTTAGAGGCCATACTCAAAGCATTATTCGTGGAAGTATTTCCTAAACTGGAACGACATCGGACAGGTTCTGAAGAAAAGCATGGCCACGTAACCCTTACCATTGCCTCTGGATTGCCTTTTCCAGATCAAAGCTCATATCTTCCAAGTCAGCTGCTTAATTTATAGTCAAACAATTACACTATACATTTACAGTTACACAATTACACTAGATATTTATGTTTAAATTAATAAAACTCATTTCATGGCGACTGCTAAAAGAAAATAAAAATAGGTAGATTTTTAATTTGAGGTTAAATTACATTCAATTATAAAAGTAAATATTGTTTGAAAATCGATAATCAATCTAAATTATCATTGTATAATCTACTATAAAATAAAAATTTACGGTTACGTCTAAACTTTCTGCTATAAAGACAGTACGTTTGTTATTCCAACAAAAGTCTAGATTATATTCAAGAATTACCTTTGAATGTTAGTTAACTACCCATTTTGATGTTTCACACTGGAATATGAAACTATATGATCTATAAAGTAAATTTTCTTTTTTCTTTTCTTTTCTTTAAATACGTTACAAATTTGGGATTTAAAAAAAAGAAAAAGAAAATAGAAACTGAATATATCTCGATAGAAAGGTCCTAATATATGAATTATTCATTTTAAAACGTCTAGTACACGTTTGCACAAATTAAAACAATTTAATATTCAAATTCAGTATTTTTCACACTTAATACCATTTATTCCAACTCTGAAACATTTAATTATAGTGTTACACGGACAAGGAATACAACGCAAGTTGAACAAATCATTAAAGTATTATTATTGTTTCTTTATTTTCTACATAGATACAGTAATTAAGTAGTTAAATGCATAAGAAAATATGATGGCTTTGAACAAAATAAGTGATTCATATTTTTACTTTGAAAGAAATAATTGATTAATTTGCGTTCCCGGCTTTTATATCATTGTGCAGAAACAAGAGGTTCTATTTGTCATAATAATGTTACAAAATAATACAGAACAATCCTTAAGAAATTAATATAAATATCCATCTACGTCTGAAATCTCTTGCGTCTACTTTAGCAGACAGAATGATTAGTGCTCAATATTGCGATATATTCTGGCGTACGTGACATTTGATAACGCGTAATAGAACCATATATATAGAGGATATTTGCTTGAAACGAGTGAATAACGGATATATTTCATCGAGTGGATGAAAAACTCAGTATTTTCACGAGTGGCGAAGCCACGAGTGAAAATACTAGAGTTTTTTTTATCCAAGAGATGAAATGTATCCGTTATTCACTCGTTTCAAGCAAATATTCTTTTTATTTTATGCTCACATACGTTGGCTACCTCAAATCTGCTCTTTCACTCGTTTATTCACTCGTTTCAAGCAAATATTGTGACCCAAAAATGTAGTTCCTGTAGTGAAAAAATATTGTTATTTTTTCACTGTTATTTTTTCACTGCAGTGAAATATCAATATTATTTTAACTAGAAAATCAAGTAATTCACTGCTGAGCATAAAATAAATGGTTCTATTACGCGTTATCAAATGACGATACTCAAAGGTTTTATGATATGGCGTTCCAGGCTAACGCTTGGGTCCCTAAATAATATATATATATATATATATATATATATATATATATATATATATATATATATATATATATATATATATATATATATATATATATATATATATATATATATATATATGTACAGCAACATCTACAACTATTAACTGCGGCATGCACTATTAGTAATAAAAAATAAATGACACATTTAAAGAGTAATTTGTTCCTTCTAATAATAATATGAGAATTTACATGAATGTCATAGTTCCAAAGAGATTTCAAAATACAGTTCTCACTATTAGATATTCTTGTCAACATTGAGAATGCATACTTTCTCATCATTTCATCAAAACTGAATACATTACATTACATGTTAACAAACATGTTGGAGGCACTGTTCCACCTTGGAAGACCTAATAGAAAACGAAAACATATAGGTATGTTTTTTAAAAATTGCTAATGCTTGGGTCCCTAATGAGCGCAGAGTCTTATTAGGCCAAATCGGCTTAAACCAGGCAAAAAATGTATCCAAAAGAAGAGTTAAACCGTCGTTTGTAATTGGAGGGGGGAGAGGGGTACATCCCATTTGCCGTTGAAGTCCATGAAATGGAAATGACCAAATGGAACAGGCGGTTTAATTTTATCGGTGCTCATCTTAAGTGTGTTGTTCGTCCGTCGATTCGACGAGGACCTCTCTAGTCATCCAAGAGTTGGAGGGGCTCGTTCTGTTCTGTGCCTGCGCAGTTGGCTGATGAGGCCAACCCTTGCGCGGAGTGCCCGTTTGCATAAGGGACGGGACATGAGTGGGGCATCTCCAGAAGGGTTGATGGCACGTGCTTTTCGAGCTTGCCTCTTCTGCTCTGCAGCTGATGTCCATCTAGATTTGCATAACTTGGAGTCTTTGTGCACAGAGGAACGCCAAGTGACTTAATCGCTTGCATTTTGCTCCACGGAATAATGGTTTATCCTGAACACTTTAAATGCAGCTTTCATATCATCTTTGAAGCGTTTCTTCTGACCTCCTTGGGCTCACTTTCCTTCCTGTAGATCGCTATAGACGAGTCCCTTAAACAGCCCGTGGCCTGACATGCATACAACATGCCCCGCCCAGCGTAGCTGGCATTGCATGAGGCGAGTAGCTCAGTGTCTGGAACCTTGTCCTGCCACTTGATGTAGATGATTTTCCTTGAGACTTGTGGTGTCAAAGTGTTTCCACTTCCTGCATGCGTTAGTTTACCGTCCACGTTTCGCATGTGTAAAGTAGTATGTGGATCACAACTGCCCTTTATACCTTTAGTTTAGTCTGGATTATGATGTCTCTTCTATTCTAGGCATTGGCATACAATCTACCGAAAGTAATGACGGTTCTGGCAATGCGAAGGTTTACCTCGTCGTCAATAGTGACTCTCTGTGATAGTGTGCTGCCAAGGTAGTTGAAGCAGTTCACTAGGTTGAGCTTTTGGACGTTGACAGTGATGCTGGGCTCAACATAATGGTTTCCAGCGGCTGGCTGATGCAGAACTTCAGTCTTCTTGGTACTGATGGTGAGACCAAAGCTTGTGCAGGAGTTGGGGAACTTGTCGACACTGCATTGCAGGTCGGCATCTGAGTCACCATTGAGGGCACAATCATCAACAAATTTAAAAAATCTCTGGTGGTGTGACATAACCTTGGTTTTCGTCTAACGCCTTCTAGAATTGAATAGCTTTCCATCTGTACGGTACCTGATACCGACTCAAACCTCTCCGTCACTGAACGCATTAGTCAGCATGGCGGAAAACAATAGACTGAACAGTGTCGGTGCCAGAACACAACACTGGTTGGCCCCATTAGTCACTGGGAATGGCTCAGATGTCTCTCCATTGTCCTGGACTCGTGCCTGTTTGTCACCGTGGAAATGCGGAACATCTTAATTATGGTCAGGCTGTATAAAGTTACTCTCCAACTCTCAGGAATCTGAAAAAATGTTTCTTTATAAATCAAACCCTATGCAAATTCAGAAAATGTAGAACGGAGCCATGTGCTTTGCTGAAACCATCGGAAGTGCAGCTTGTTTAAACTAGATAATTCGTTAAATTTTTATTTTGACACTTTTTTCATTCTGATGACCTTATTTCTTCATTAAACCTAACATAGTCCATATGTCTTCAAACTGGGACAATCTCTTCAAACGATTTAATAAATGTTCGTTGAATGAAGATTTTTGGCTATGTGCTATGTTTAAGTGTGTGTGGATGAGGGTGTATTCCTTGGATTTTGAACGTAGCTTTAACAAATTTTTCGTTCATATCGCTACAATGTCTGCAGCGTGGCAGTTAATTGAGATGTGGAGGAGTGGGTCTACTATGTCGCAGAAATGTAGAATCGTGTCCCACCCAGTCACATTCTGCTGACAACAAGCCGACCAGTCCTAACACTAACATCTTAATGCTGAGCGCCAAGCGAGGCAGCTGTTAGTCCCATTTTTTTTAAAGTCATTAACATGACTTGGCCGGGGATAAAACGCACGAATTCCCATATCCAAGTTGAAGATCTAACGACAAAGCCATTGGAGTGGTCCTTTTTTTTTTAAGAGACCTTGTTGACAATATGTGCTGGAATTTTCCATTGAAAATGACCGACACATATGGCATTTCGTTGTGTCATGGGTCAGGTGACACTCTGTACATTAAGAAGACGATTTAAACAATTATTTATACCTATTTCAGGTCCAGTCTTTTGAATTATTTTTAGTTCTGTTCAAATATAATTTCTGAAGAATTATTTAATTAAATTATACATTGAAATTACGTATTACCCATTGATTTTAATTTTTTGGACTAAAACTATTACATTGCTATTATTGAGAAAAATCGTTAAAATACATTCTGGTACATCAACTCATTCAACGCTGTTGTTACATCAGCACATTCAATGATATTATAATTTATTATGAATATTTTAGAACATGTGGGATTGTTTGGGATTTTATTCAGAATAATGTAAGTTTCTTCAAAATATTAACTTTCTATTCTAGAGAAATTAAGGTTTTCTGAATTTCTCACATTTTTGGGGGTGGTGTTTTCTGTTTTATAGTTTAAGACCACAAAGTCGTAAAATGAATGGAAGACTGTGTACAGATACTGTACTCTCACAGAATATTTAATCACTTAATATATAAATATATTTAATTCGAAACAATTTTATATTTAACAGAACATGCTATGAAATCTTACAGATATTTTGGCAATATTCTGAAGACTATTATCGTCGATCGCTTGAAAAAAATAAAGCTAGGTTTAAGCATTAAAGAAATTCCTAAGGGTTCGTTAAAATTAATTTGCTGTATGTATCATTTTAAACTTTAGCATATGATCAATAATTAGTGCCGTGTAAACCAGCTGTTTTACAAACCAATATGAGTTGAAAACCTACATTGTGCAAAGATTTAAGTAATGCTCAGATATTTTTTAATAAACATGTCAGTTATCGTCATTGAAAATGGTCAATATTTATCAAACTATGGTTGATGTGTGCGTCTATGTGAGCTTTTGTTATAAACCACCTTGGGGACAAAGTCACACTTTCATTCGTATGTTTTAGTTTCTATCTCACAGTAATTGCAGAACACTTGAAAAATATTTTTTTGAATTCTGGATTTTATTACGAAATTACAAATATGTGTCTACAAATGATGCATGTTTTTATTTATTTTAACTCATCTAAAAAACAATGTTGGATTCAAGAAAGTGCTAGCATTATATTAGCGTTTGACGCCTCTACTGCATATGGTATCCACATGAAATGAATCGAATTAAAGTGCTTTATCGGAGTCGGGATGGTTCGAACCTGACTTCAGTTATGTGTTCAACTAATTCCGCAGTAAAAAGCGTGTCTCGGCTTTTTAAAATCGTTTCAACTTGTGCATAATTTACAAAGCCAAAATGAAGATAAACGTTAAAACTAACCGGCGAATTTAGAAAAAAGTTTCAATTCAACGATCCCCTATCACATCTAAAACTGGTGTCAGAATAATGTGACTGGGTGGGACATTATGCTACATGTCTGTGGCATGATGCCCCAGTGCTAGACATCACTATAAACTGCAACACTGCAGACATCATAGCGATATGACTGAAACATTGTTCAAGCTACGTTAAAATCCTATTCAAACAAACAAACAATGCTATGTAAGATGGAACAAGAATCATGGAACCGCCTACGTGCAGACGTGAATGGATCCTTCATTGCTGGAATCCCTCTAAAGCTCTGTGGGACAAGTGGGGGATTAAAGATCATTCTCTTCGAAGGAAAACATCAATACTACTATGCATTTAGATAGCATCATGGGATGACTTTTGAAATAGCATATTTGCCTTGCAACTATTTTGTATATCAACTACAGTTTCAGCCTGTTCAAGATCTTGATGTGGGGAAAATGTTTTTCCGAAGCAGTTTTAACTACCAGGGAACGTGTTTTTTAATCATAATATATTGTCGATTCCATCATAAGTTTTGAATTGGTCGACAAAGAAATTCAAAAAAAAATAAATGTAATCATTTCTCATTCCGCAACAGATCTATCAATACGGATTCTATCATCACCATAGTAAAGTAACTTCAATATCATGCCGTCAGTTTCCTAACACTGGTTGGATTGATATGAAATAATTGTAATGACAGGCGGCAGAAAAGGTCACATGCTGATTTTGGAATAGGGTTTATATATGGCATGATGAAATATGCTAAGTGAAATTTGACATGAATGGGATCGTATTTTTGTATATAATTTAGTAAGGAAAATTGGATTGATTTGACTTCGGGTGTGGGAGTGGATGATATCGACCTGAGGCAATAGTATATGCTGTGGGGGTGGGGTGGGGCTGTATGTGTGCTTGCGTGCGTGCATGAGTGCGTGCGCAAAGGATTTTCATGAACATGTTACCTCCTTTAATGATCTGAACTCTTCAACGTCAATTACAACTACTCACGGTCGATATAACGCGAAAACTTTTAAGTCAATAACTTTCTGAGACCATTACTGATATAGAATTGCATTCTTTTCTCATATATTGTTAATCTCAATGCCAACAAAAACCAAAGAAATAATGACATTAAAATTCCAATTTCATTAGACTTCGTGCCTGTTGATACTGTCCCCTATTTGAAATAAAACTACAAATGTTGCTGTGACCATCACTTCACCACAAGATCCGACCATACCGCAAGACGTGCAGATGTGGCTGTATATGATTTTATTAAATAAAAGATGACTACAAAATACCACAAGTGGACTACAGGATATGACAAGATACGACAATATGTGTTTGTGTATTACGTTATTTGATAAAGGATGACTACAGGACACTATATGATGACTAAAATATGATATGATGTGTTTGTGTATCCTTTTATTCAATAAACGATGACTACATGATACCACGGGATGATTGCAAGATATGACAAGAGAACACAAGACGCGTTTGTGTATGCTTTTTATATTGTGTGACTTATAATATAGTTTAAGGCTATGCATAAAGTCAGAACTGTCAAAGTTTCAACTTTGCAAAATGTATCTTCAAATTATTGTGAATTCTGGGTAGTTATTTAAGCTTAATACGATTGTATGTAACATCAATTTAATGTGGCTGTATATGATTTTATTTTGGCAGCAGTACAACACGACCCCAAATTAACGCCAATCTGCAAATCCAATATCAGTTGATTTGCCGACGGGTCGCTCAAAACTGCAGCAGTCAGAAATCCGTTAGATCAGTACAAATCAGCCTGTCATAATTATAAGTTAATAAGTGTAATTGGGATGGGTATATATCTCAAAAACAGGTCAACGGTGCATTTCGTTTTTAATTCGTGGATTTCTGTTATTAATTAAATGCCTGCCAAGATCTTGTACTTGACGGGGTACCATGAATGCGAAAGGTAGAAATGGTCACGTCTTTTTCCATAATTCAAGCATTTAGAACTTTTAATAATAATAATAATAATAATAATAATAATAATGAGGACTTGGGTTAGCACCTAATCGTTAGGAAGCTCTAATCGCTTTTTAACATCTATAATGATATCACTACAACAAACAAAAACGAACAACATGAAACTAGAAAACATAAACAAATGCGGAACAAATTAAGGTAGGAAACATCATTAGGTCTCTAACTTTGTTCCTGCAGTCAAAAAAGGTGAGTTTTAAGAGCACTGTGTCTTTGTGTCTAATTTCAATGGGCAACTCTTTCCCCGTTGCTGGGCACTGGTATGCAGAAGAACGTTGTCTATAAGACATCGTTTTCATTTCATAGTGGGGATAATGAGTATACGATTGTCAGAAAAGAAGCGTACGTATCTTGCTGGTGTGTACACATCGGTGAGGCCAGAGAGCTATGTTGGACTGGAGGCCGACAGTGAAACGTAGCACAGAGAACAAATTTTGTGTTTGATTCTGAATCGAAAAGATAACAAGTGTGGGATACTGAGCAGCGGGGAGGTGTGTTCTGCACGTGGTGCTCTAAAGATGATGATCCGAGCAGCTGTGTTTTGAACTTTTTGAAGTTTCTGGAGTAGATATTGAGACGAACCAAACATAATTGAGTTACAATAGTCCAGTCTTGAAAGTACTAATGAACACAAACGTGTTTTAGTGGCATCAACTATAACATATTTACGAATGGAGCTGATGCATCTCAGCTCAAGATATGCAGCTTTGCATGTGTTTATGACATGTTGGTGCAATGTGATAGTACTGTCTAGAGTAACACCTATGTTTCGTACTGACTGTGTGAATTTAATGTTTGTGTTGCTGATATTTTGTTGTTTGAAGTGAAGAATTCGAATGGGAAAGTATTTGTGTTGTGATCAGAATGGCCCAAGTTTTATTATTCTTCATCTGCAGCTTGTTGCATGTCATCCATGATTTCACATCAGAAACGCATCTCTATACTCCTTGGATGGTAGCATCAACTTCAGTTGGGTGGCTATACCTGTATATTTGGGGGTCATCAGCGTACAAATGGTGAGACTGGGATGGAGTGTATTCCATTTTTGCAGATACAATTTAAAGTAGGAGTTTAACCAGAGTAAAACTGTATTGTGTATGTCAAATACATGCTGGAGACAGTGAAGTAATATAGCATGGGCTATTGTGTCAAATGCTGCAGACATGTCAAGGAGGGTGAGGACTGTAATCTTAATAGAATCCTTCCATATAGGGTGACCGCACTTACAATGAGATTTATTTTTCAATGTGAGAGGACAGCACCAATAAAGGAAACAACTTTTATCAATAGAATACCTCAATGTGAGGTGACAATACCTATAAGGGAGTCCACTTTTATAACAGAATACCTTTAGATACGGCAACTACACTAATTAATGTATCCAAATTACTTGATAGAATATCTTGATATAAGGCGACAACACCTATAAAGGAATTGACTTAACACAAGAATACCTCAATATGAGGTAACAAAAGCTATAAGGAATCCACCTTTTTTTTGGATAGAATACCTTCATAAAAGGAGACACATATAAAAGGAGTCAAATTTATTAATAGAATACTTAAATGTAAGTCGACAAAACATATTATGGACTTCACTTTTATTAACAGAATACCTTGATATCAAGGGACCATGCCTTTATAGGACTTCTTTGATGGTCACGTGTTCTTCCAAATATAACAAATTAATATTAATGAAATTAATAAAATACTTCCATTTAAGGAGACCTCACCTATAATGGAGTCCAGCTTTATTAATAAAATACCTCCATATAAGATGACATCACCTATAATAGAATACCTTCCGATAAGGCAACCGCACATATGAAGGAGTCGACTTCTATTAAAAGAATTCCTTCATATAAAGGACAGTACATATACAGAGAGTCCACGTGCATGACTTCATTGAACAAAATTATTCTTTCACGACAAATGTTTTCCTCCGTTTATTTTTAAAAGCTTTACTAACATAAAGATAAATGGTACATGAAAGGAATACATATAATGGAACAATTATTTTCTATTCAACAAATATTTTCTGTTCAACAAATATTTGTTCAGTTATAGACAGTCAGGACAATTATGCTTAGTAATTGTAAGATGAAAGAGAAGAAGAGAGAGAGAGAGAGAGAGAGAGAGAGAGAGAGAGAGAGAGAGAGAGATTTAAAAAATAGTGTTTATTTTAAAATATAATTATTAATAGCAATTTATCAAGACGATTGTGCATGCGTTCATATATATATATATATATATATATATATATATATATATATATATATATATGAACGCTTGCACAATCGTCTTGATAAATTGCTAATATATTACGAGTTCCATGTTATTGTTTTTTTCACTATTGCTATCTGACCAAAATTTACATTGAATTTCCATTTCAATATCGTTATATGAACCATAGATTCATAAATTCATACATATTCCAATATCGCTTGATGAATTGATGAATAAATGAGTATTATATTGATAAGTGCATAAATCACATGCTTTGGTCACCCTTCGTGTTTAATAAGACCTTGTTTATATTGGGGTGTAGATCATATACTTTTATTTCTTGATCGGTGATAGGACGTTAGTCAAGTTTGTTTAAAATTCCATTTGATAAATTCATCTTTGAGGTTTCCTGTCGATTTACTTCTTGTTGATACTTTGTTAGGACCTTTATAATTCACCTTATCGTTTTGTTTATAATGGTGTCAGATGTGTTCATATTTAACTTGCGTTTATAATAAACTTCTTATTAACGCACTTGGTTTCGATGTCTTCACTAATCAAGTGCCAACCCAGCTTCATCTTGTGACACTCTCGGAAATGAATATTCTTTAAACTGAACTATTCTTCGGGTCCTGAACTTTAATCTTTTCACTAAAATTAACTCATTAAACATCCAAAATCAGACTTTGTATTTAGTCTGGAGAGATTGCCATAGTTTTGGAATGGGCTGAGAAATTTTCAATTTCATCCTTATACTCTATTGTAAATTATGAACTCAAGGCTCCTCAATTTTTTACAATGTTAATTCATGTCTTGAAGTCCAAATAAGAGTCCTTTGAAAGGACTGATGCTCTACTGGGATCAGAGAATTTCCAGAAATTCAAGAAAATATTGTATCACTTTTTTAACTTTCAAATGCTGAAACCGTTTGTGATATTCTTCAACGACAAGATTTTTAATTTCGCTGCTGTGGTACACATATTGGACTGTCAGCGTGGCACCATTGCAGGTCTTTTAATGAAAAACCATGTCATAAAGAGCATCTATTTAGGAGAGATATTAACAACACGATTTTGAAACCAATCAAGGCAGTGTTACTGGATTTTTGACTGGCATCATTTATATTTAGGATTTGGTGAAAATCCCATCATAATAATACATCCAATCAAGCATCATAGTGACACCATTTTAAGAGTCATTGTGGCAGCCAAAGTAGATAAATGGCATACATTATTTTGATTTAGAACCAGGCGTCATAAAAATTCAATTGGTGAAAACCCCTTGTGGATATATCCATGTATTTACAGAGGATTAGAAAAAATAATATTTTTAAGACATGACTTTCCATTCATAATGAGTAGCAATAACAAGATTTTTAAGATGGCTGCTAGAGTGGACATATTGGACATCAGATTATCACATTCTTCTTTAAAGTCTTCTGGTGAGAAAACCTACATCAATATAACTTTTCTTTTTAAGTAGAGTTGTTACAAGATTTCAAGATGGTAGTTATTTGTGATGTAAGGTCAGAAAAGTTTTTCAGAGAAAACCTGATGTTGAAATGACTATCCATTTTCAAGGTGGTGGCCATATTGAAGGTCAGCTGTGGATTATTAGTCTTCAAATCAAGATGCTTTCCATCATATTTTAACACAAGGTTTGTTTGGCAAATTTGAGAGAGAATTCATTTAAAGCTTTTGATTTTTCTATTTCTAGTAACAATGCTTAAACTATATGGCAGATTGGTAGCATCACAATAAACTGAAACTCCATGACACTTTTTGTCAAATATGGTCCAATTCTATTAAGCTGTTTGAGAAGAAATTGTTATTTGTAGTACTGGTTGCCATATTGGATTGTGGATTGAAATTATTTGTATAAATTTAATTTGAAAACCCTTTTGCCATAATGCTTTCATTCAAGTGTATCCAAATTCTGTTCAGAAGATTTGATAAACTGTTTCAAGATTTTTCTTTTCTATTAAAAGCAGCCATGATGATGGATCTGTACAACATTTAAAGGAATTCAAGCCAGATGATTTCTGTCAAATGTGGTACAATTCTGTTGTGTGGGTTTGAAGAAGGTACTTCTATTCTTAGTAACCATGGAAAAATTTGCAATGAAATCATTTGCAAAAAAAATAAAACGTTTCCATGTCAAGATGCTGTCAAATCTGGTCAAATTCTGTTTAGTGATTTTGGAAAAATAAGTAATTTAAGTTTTTTCTGGTTCTTTTAATAACAGAAATATACTAGAAATAGATCATTTGTAAACAAAGACATACTGTACCAAACTACATTCTTCAAAATCTGTGGTAATGGTTTTAGAAAATTCCATTATTTGAAGTTTTTTTCTAGTTTTAGTAACAGTGGCCATATTTGTAAATATTAATTTGTAAAATTCTGAAAGGTCTTGATGATTGGATGCTTTGTTGAAATTTAGTCAAATTATGTTAAACAGTGTTTAAAAAGAAGTCATTTATATGTTTTCCATTTTTTTAAAACATTTGCCATATTTAATAACAGACTGGCATATTTTCTTTACAAAGTTAACAGGTATGTTTTACAAGGATGCTTTGTGCCAAGTGTGGTTAAACTGGTTCAAATATAAAAAATTTTATACGCGAAGATGCAAACAGGAGGCATTCTGTTTTAACTATTGAGGATCTAAACTGGCATCATGTTTGACTTAAAAGGTGTACATATGCATTCGGTTTGACTATTAAAGATGCAAAATAGACATTCTGTTTGACTATAATGATGCAAACAGGCATTTTGTTTGACTTAAAGATGTACATACGCATTCTGTTTGACTATTAAAGATGCAAATATGCATTCTGTTTGACTACTAATGATGCAAATAGGCATTCTGTTTTGACTACTAATGATGTAAATAGGCATTCTGTTTGACTATTAAAGATGCAAATAGGCATTCTGTTTGACTACTAATGAAGCAAATAGGCACTCTTACTACTAATGATGCAAATAGGCATTCTGTTTGACTATTAAAGATGCTAATGTGCATTCTGTTTTGCTTTCTGTACCCCAAACACTTATTTGTAAGGACCCAGCAGTTTTTTGGACATCTCTGGCATCTATCCAAAACATTGTATCAGGAAAGTTAACACAGAATGTGGCAAAGCAGCTGGTATGTGTCAGTCCATGGAACATCTGCTTTAAAGCTTTCTGAAACCAATTTAATCAACCAAAGTGTAAAGCATCCATTACTTGGGTGTACATAATTGTTAACAAAGTAGTTCCTAAAGCATTACTGGGCACACCTCTTATGCAAGTGAGTGCATTATGAATGCATGTTAGTGCATTATCATAAATTATTGCATGATTCTGACAATGTAATGTTAACAGAGACACAAATGAGCTTATAATACATTTTATTTTATATCCTTCAGTGATAATATTTACAATTCTTGTTCAGATCTGTTTCATTAAACAATAAATGGGATCCAGTGAAGGCACTTTTATAGTGGTTTACCCACTAATGGATGCAATTTAAAATTGCTTATCATTTGAATATAAACTCAAAGTACCTTGACATATATATCTTTATAAACTGCCTTCCCTGGGTACCTTGTTCTTGGATCAGCCCTAGGTAATATTTAAAGAAGCGGAATTAAAATTAGATATCTTTCCTCTAACAACTTTTGTCATAGCAGTAATACATATACATTATTCGAACACAACATATATATATATATATATATATATATATATATATATATATATATATATATATATATATATATATATATATATATATATATATATAATGTCACCAAATTTTAGTGGCAATAATGCAAGAAACATTAACCTTAATATATTTGGTAGCAACAAAACTTTGCAACTGTCTAATGGCATTTAAGTGCAAAGCATGCATATTAAAGTCAAATGCATCTTTAATTTCAAAGTACCCTGTTGACAGGACAAGTTTTACCGCTTTTTGTAAAACAGAAAGCTCTGTTATATCCATCAGTATCTTTTTGAGTTCTGCTAGCTGGATCAATTCTTCTCCATTAGGAGCTTGCTCTGAACAACTGATGCCCTCGGTAACAAAATTACATGGACTATTCTCCTTTGTATTAGCTTCTTTTCTATCTTTTATCCTTTCTTCATTTGGTTTTTGTTTCATATCTAGATCTTTCACAACAGTCTTAGCCCGGCTTTTCACATCAAATATGCTATCAATTTCACTTGATGACTTTTCCTCTTGGCTATCTTTTGGAGTGGTTGGCTGTCTAACTGTTGATGCATTTTCAGAACTAGCTTTGTATTTCTCTGAATTGCTCTTCCATGAAAGTGCAGGACTTGCCTTACCCGACTCAACCAATGGAGAATTTTTGGCTAATGGTTTTTGCTGGGAAAAGATATCAACAGTGGCAACATCTTCATCATCTGACAAAATGTACTTCAATTCATTTATCAATATTTGCAGAGCACTCTTGGAAGAAATTGGGTTAGAAGTTTTGCTGGTACTGGAAGTTGGACGAATATCAAGGTCCATATCCGAGTCACTTCCACTAATTTCCCCCAAAAAGTCATCCTCTGACTGTAAGAAACTGTCACTTGAGAAGGGAAAATCATCTTTACCATTTTGCTGTGAAAATATATCAACAGTGTCTGTTATGTCATCTTCATCATCTGAAGAAATGTCATCCAATTCATCCATCAATTTTTGCAGAGCACTCTTGAAATAAACCTGGTTAGAACTTTTGCTTGAGAGGGAAAGATCCTCTTTCATTTCCACTGAGGTAACTTTTGGCAAATGCATCATGCTATCTTGCTGCTTTTTGGCCAATGAACCATCAAATTCTGACATAGGGGAACCAAATCTCTTTCTATGTTCTGACTAAGCTTCTTTGAGTCTGCTATAGTTTCAGATTTTTTGTTTCTGTTTGAAGATTTCTTCGTCTTATCAATTTCTCCTTCAGATGATAACTTTGATGATGAATGCTCACATTTAGATGACTTCTCTTCTTTATCTCCACTTTGCATTTATCATCTTCTTTTCTGCTTTCAGATGAACTACTTGATTTTTTAGCCTTGACCTCTTGTTTGCCATCTTTGATCTCCTTATTTTATTTGTCATCATTGTCCTCATTCACTTTTTTGTCTTCCTTGACCTCCTTATGTCCTTTTCTGTCATCCTTGACATCCTTTCTGTCATTCATTATTTCTTCTTTGTCATGTTTTACTTCTTTTTTGTCCTTTGTTACCTCATTTTTATTTATTACTTCATTTTTGTTATTTTGTACCATTCTTGTGTCATCCTTTACCTCATTTGTGTTATTTTTTACTTGTCCATCATTTTTGACATTTTTTGTCATCCTTGACATCTTTTGTGATCTTTTTTTGTCATCCCTGAGCTCCTTTTTGTCATCCATGCATGCTTTTTTATCATCCTTTGCCTCTTTTTTGTCATCAAATTTTGAGACTTTGTCATCCTTCAAGTTAGATTCTATTTTTTCCTCCTTACTATTCTTGCTTGACTTTTGTTTGCTGGTATCCATTTTGTGACAATCTTTTCCATACTTGTATTTATGTGATTCATCCTTTTACTCACTGCTCTTGTGCTTTACAACTTTATCCTTGTTTTCTTTTTTTTTCAAACTGCTGCTTGTCCTCGCCAGATGACATAGAAGAACTTCTTCTGGCTTTTTTTGATTGTTTTCACTGTGTATATAGAAGAATCAAATGGCTTCTTTTGGGAAAGCAAAGGAGAAGGATTAGGAACTATTTTGGACAAACTGTTTGACCTTTTAGATAAAGCAGCATTATGGTCCTTGCTTTTGTTGTTCTTTTCTTGTTTAACTGAGAATTTCAATGAAGCACTGATATCTTTGCCACTATTGCTAAACTTATCATTTCCAGAAAAATTCAGCATTTGTTTTGACACATTTTCCTGTCAAATGAAATGAAAGATAATTTATAACACATTTCAAATGGATTATAAATACATTGTAATTTATATTGCAGATTATTTATTTAATTAAACTGATACGCTATAATATCAATGCTACAAACATAGTCTATGCCAGAACAAAAAAACATTAGGTGGAGGGAGGGAAGTGCTAATCATACTGTTAATGTTTAAAAAAGCCGAGATAAAAACTCACTTTGTGTGTGCGTGTGTGTATAAGGGGTGGGGAATAAACTGTTCCAAATCCATGTTAACTTGTACATAAAATATAAATTATAAAGTTTTAAAAACGCAGAGATAAAAAGTTTCAGTGTGTGTGTGTGTGTGAGAGAGAGAGAGAGGTGGGGGATTAACTGTATTAAATCCACATTCATATGTACACAAAACACAATAAATTATAAAGATACTAACATTCTATAAAAAAATATATATAAATTAACAAGATTGAGGTAGAAAAGAAATCACACAAGGACAAGAATGTTTATATATACTAGATTATATACTGTAGTTATTAAAAGATATCCCTGGGGCAGAGCAATTTTAAATGAGGGGTGTGTGTGCATTAATTACCATATATTACTGTTATACTGAAATCCTTGGCAAATTAAGTTGTTTTTATATTGCTATCTATCTATCCCTTAGTCTTGCCGACCATTGGGGCACCACTGATGACCTGACAACCAGCTTCCTCCATTCCAATCTGTTCTCTGCTACTCTCACTGTGTCACTCAACTTCAGTCCTGTCCATTCTGAGATGTTATCCTCCCATCTTTTCCTCTGTCTGCCTCTCCTTCGCCCTCCCTGCACAGTACCTTGCATGACTGTCTTAGCAAGCCCTGTTGATCGTGTGACATGTCTGTACCATTTCATTTTGTGCATTTTCACAATGGTCAATAACTCTTCATAGGGCCCAATGGCTTGCTTACTTCTGTTTCCCACTTCCTCATTCGTGACATGATCTCTATATGTAATGACAAGCAACCTTCGAAAGCATCTCATTTCAACAGCTTGTGTCCTCCTTTCAAGATCTGCTGTGAGGGTCCATGACTCACAGGCATATTGGAATACAGATGCAACCAAGGAGCGCATCAGTCTGATTTTTGAGCAGACTGAGGTGTTTCTGTCTTTCCAAACTGTCTTCAGCCTTGCCATTGCTGTTATTGTCAGCGCAATTCTGGACAATAGTTCTGGTTTCGATCCCTCGTCTGCCACGATGGCTCCTAAGTACTTGAATCTATTAACTGTTTCCAGTTTTTGGCCTCTAATCATGATGTCAGTGCTGATGCCACTGGTGTTGATGGTCATCAATTTGGTCTTCTCTGCACTGATTTCCATACCAAAAGCAGTAGCTGTCCTGTCCAGTTTCTCCACCAACTGAGCTAGCTCCTCCTCATTTCCTGCAAGGCCATCCATGTCATCAGCAAAGCGCAGATTCATTATTATTCTGCCTCATATACTGACAGTTCCTTCATGGTCTTCCAGTGCATCTGTCATGATTCTTTCAAGGATGTGTTGAAGAGAGTAGGTGAAAGCAAACAGCCCTGTCTGACTCCCACAGTTGTCCTAAACCAATCTCCTATTTGACCGTTGAAGCATACTGCGCTGGTGGCCTTGCTGTAAAGGCTTTCTATGACTGATCAGGTTAGCGTTGATGTTGTACAGCTTCATGGTGGACCAAAGAGCTGCATGCCATACCCTGTCAAATGCTTTCTCGAAATCTATAAAGACATGATAAAGGTCTTGTTGGTGCTGGAGGTATTTCTCACATAGTATTCTCAGGTTGAAAATCTGTTCAGTTGTGCTTCGCCCTGGTCTGAAGCCTGCCTGTTCTTCAGCAATGATTTCCTCTGCCCGCAGCTTCAGTCTGTTTAATGATTTTTAGCATGACTTTGCTTGGGTGGCATATAAGACTGATCGTACGATAGTTCTGACATTGCTGCAAATTGTCTTTTTTCGGGAGAGTTACTATGAGTGACTGAGTCACTGGTGTTGGCTATTCCCCTGTCTGCCAGATCTTGCTGCAGATTGATAGTAGGGTGCTTATCATGGCTTCACCCCCTTCTTGGACTAGTTCTGCAGGAATATTGTCTACTCCTGCTGCCTTCCCTATTTTCAATGCTTTCACTGCAGCCTCTACTTCTTCTCGGAAGATGGGGTAGTTGTCAGTGTTGGTCACTGATGGGGTGTTGAGTATGTCTGGGTACCCTGTAGGTCTGTGGTTGTACAGGTCTGAGCAGTATTCTGTCCATCTCTTAAGAATGTCTTGTTCTTCTGTAAGACATTTCCCTCCCTTATCTTGAATGATGGAGGAGCGTCCTTGTTTTACACTGGTCAGGTCTTTCACCAGTTGGTATGCTTTTTTGCCATTTTTTTCTTTAGATTGTTTTCAATATCTTTACATTGGTCTTCAATCCATGTCTCCCTTGCCTTTCTCATGCTTTTCTTGATAACCTGGTTGATTTCCCTGTATTGTTGTGCTCCTTCTACTTCTGACTTCTTTAGCTCTCGATGCTTGTCACACAGATCAAGTATGTCAGTTGTAACCCAAGGTTTCTTTGGTCGTCGATGCTTGCCAAGGATTTCACTGGCTGTTTGGGTCACTGCTATGTTAAATGTGTCGATCATTGTGTCAATAACTATTATATATTATTGTTATTATATTGCTAACAATCGTTAAATTACTGTTTAGATTATTTGGACATACCTTACTGGTAAGAAATATTTATGGCAAAATTGTGGGGGGGAATTTATTAAAAGGGAGGCATATATTAGAATAACTATAGTACAGATCTATAATCCTTGACACAGAATTTTTTGTGGCAGTTGGGGGGGGGGTGCATTTGTTGAAAGGGGGGCTTTATTAGAATAACTACAGCAATCATCATGCCTTCTTATAATCATACATACATATACTGAGCTTCATTTGTTAATTTCAAATTGCTTAACAATGTATGTAACTAAAGGGAAAATACCATTAAAACTTAAAATATAAGGCATTGTCCATGAAGGCACTACTCCCTATCTGGGATATGAACATCTCCTAAGGATGATGCCAAAGAGCAGAAAGTTACGTTACATTGCAGAAAGGAAAGGGTCAATGAATGGACAGATGGAAAGATTAATACTATGTATCCCCAATTTTAAAAACAATGACATGGATATTTTTATGAAAATTTTAATTCTTCAAACAAAAAACTACAAGGGTTCATACTTATTCTGTGTTAATTTTGACTTTTCATTTTCGTAATTATATTTTTTAAAATAGTTTGTCTGTGCTTTAGCTAATTGATGGGATA
Source organism: Unio delphinus (assembly GCA_029339505.1). Classification (NCBI taxonomy): domain Eukaryota; kingdom Metazoa; phylum Mollusca; class Bivalvia; order Unionida; family Unionidae; genus Unio; species Unio delphinus. The sequence goes on along the minus strand of JAQISU010000155.1, from coordinate 17,078,730 downwards.
TAATACAACTTTACATTATTATGAAATATATGATTTTTTGAGAGATAAAATAAAATTTGAATAAAGATGTACATTTTAAATAAATAGTGTTACACATAAGGTATAAAACAAATTATACAATGTACACAAAATAAAAGTGATTTGGATTTTTAACATAATTTTAACAATTTTACGAACATACTGATATGATGTCTACAGTGTTGCAATTTATAGAGATGTCTAGCACCAGGGCATGATGTCCCACCCAGTTACATTATCCTGACACCAGGCCAACCAATCCTAAGACTAACAGTAACCTCTTAATGCTGAACACCTAATGAGGCAGTCACAAAAAAATATAGAAAGATTTAGTTGTAATACCCAAATCTTATCCTTGTTAGAGCTGCCTTTGTATTCTGAAAAGCAAGACTGAATCATATTTCTCACAAATTGTTGGAATTGCTTGAATCATATTTTTGGACATCATTAATTAACAAATGAAATGAAGAATTTGATTGGAACAATTTGATTGGATGTTGGGCAGCTGCATTTTATTTACGGATGAGTAATCAATTTAAATTTAACAGCATTACAGATCATACAAACAAGACAACTAGAAGATTTTGTTGTCAGACCCAATTAGACTGTCCAATGTCAACTCTGTTTTTTAATAAAAATTCCACTCCTACTTCAGTTATGTCTTATCTGGTTGGGAAAAAAATAACAGGAGGACCAGAACAAATTATGGATTTCTCTATTTTTGCACATTCTGGAGATGGCAATAAAACCCAGAACTGCTGAAAGCAAGTGTGTTACAACTTCCCCATTATACCTTTGATGTCAAAAGCTGTTTCCGTTTCTTAGAAAACTCAGTTTTTGAAGGTGACCCACATAAATCTGCAGACTGGGTTTCTCCAGGAGGCATCACAAGCACCTGCAATGAAAAATCAGCAAAATATAACAAGTATTCTGAGAAACCTGGTCTCTCATTTGTGAATGGCATTATGCTGAAAGAAAGAAAGAAACAGGAGATCCTTAAATCAGGTTCAAACTTCAAGCATATAGTTATATTACTTTTAAAGTTGAAAACAGCATCTGATCTTAAAAAAATATATTTTAACAATCTTGAATACAAAACCATGCTGGACCACTACAGGTTAATTCATTATTCCCTGGTGCCTTGTTGACACACCAGGAGGTAGTAGCCTACTTCTGAGCTTTGTATGCTCAAGGTCACTTAACAGACACTAAACTTAGTGGTATTATAGAAAGGTAGACAAATGTAGCTCTTTCTAGCCTCAGATCTAAGGCGTACCAGTCTGAACTTTAAACAGACAGGTGAATCTTTGCAAAAAAGTAGGATAAGATGGGCATTTAGAATAAAAAGTGCCAATTGCAATACAAAAATGATGGGCCTGTTACCCCTAGTCCCCAACAAAAGCACATTTTTTGACATGCATGAAATAGCCAATGAAAAACAATGTTTCTAACACAACTAGGCATTAGATTACCCAGAAATCCCTTGGAAGTCAATGTATTAGGCTGTATTAAGAAATGGCCCCCAAAATATATTTCCTACTAAAATATCAAGCGAAAATGACAAAAACCTTCAGGGGTTAAATCACAGGAACACCAACATTTGAAATGTGTGGAAATCAACAACAAAATAAATGAATACTATTTTATCCATTAATTATCAGCCTTGTTGAATAATCATAATCAGGTCTGTGACTTTTACAAATCATCAGAGTAATTTGGGGTAAATAAACAACTAGTTACACTAAATATTCTGAAGGTAGTTCACAAAGAGACCAATTATTTGCCCAAAAACGTACAAATTTTCAAAGTAGTACCCTAATTGATCTGAAAATACAAAAGCAAAAAAATAAGACTGAAATACGATATATGTATGTACTTATGGCATCATGATTGACTGATAAAATGTACTATAAATTGGAACTCTTAATTTCATTTGGTCCTAATTATTGTCATATATTAATAGAATATGTCTGTGTGAAGTTTTGGATTTTTAACACAACCTTAAGAATTTTATTAATATCACTGATGTCTGCAGTGTGACTGTTATAGTAATGTCTAGCACTGGGGAATAGTACCATAGACATGTGACATCATGATCCATTCAGTCACATTATCCTGACACCAGGCTTACCAGTCCTAATACTAGCCTCTTAATGCTGAGTGCCAGTAGCATTTTAAAACGTTTTTGGGACAACTTGACAAGGATTCAAACCCATGACCACCCACATCCATTTTTATAAGTTATTTATAGAATAAAAAGATATTGACAAATAAAGAATTACTAGCTTATATTGTTTTGGTTGCTGCATGTGAACCATGTGAAATTCTATACAAAAGTTTAAATGCATTAGCACTCTATGGTAGTTTGCATCTCTATAATGATCATGTACTAAATATGTCTAGACTGATGTTTTTAGATTCCAACATTAAAAAATGATTCTTAGGACATGGTTCATTTGGATCAGGAGAACTAAAATTCTGAGACTTTTCATTGACATTTTAATGACCAGTTTTCAGTTTTCAAGGACTACTATAAGTATCAAAATTCTGCATCCAGTACATGAATTTAAGTACATGAATCAACATTGAAATGCTGACCTGCCAACCTTATCAAGACCATCTCAGTAATGCAGTCAGTTCTGTTAAGTTATACCAGTTTTCAGTAAGGCAGTCAATTTTTTCTGTAAGTTATATCAATTTTCAGTAACGCAGTCAATTTGTTTTGTAAGTTATATCAATTTTCATTAAGGCAGTCAATTTGTTCTGCAAGTTATATCAGTTTTCAGTAAGGCAGTCAATTTGTTCTGCAAGTTAAGTTATACCAGTTTTCAGTAAGGCAATCACTTTGTTTCTGTAAGTTATACCAGTTTTCAGTAAGGCAGTCAATTTGTTTTGTATGTTAAGTTATATCAGTTTTCAGTAAGGCAGTCAATTTGTTCTGTAAGTTATACCAGTTTTCAGTAAGGCAATCACTGTTTCTGCAAGTTATACCAGTTTTCAGTAAGGCAGTCAATTTGTTCTGTAAGTTATACCAGTTTTCAGTAAGGCAGTCAATTTGTTTTGTTACGTTATACCAGTTTTCAGTAAGGCAGTCAATTTGTTGTGTAAGTTATATCAATTTTCAGTAACGCAGTCAATTTGTTTTGTAAGTTATATCAATTTTCATTAAGGCAGTCAATTTGTTCTGCAAGTTATATCAGTTTTCAGTAAGGCAGTCAATTTGTTCTGCAAGTTAAGTTATACCAGTTTTCAGTAAGGCCATCACTTTGTTTCTGTAAGTTATACCAGTTTTCAGTAAGGCAGTCAATTTGTTTTGTAAGTTAAGTTATATCAGTTTTCAGTAAGGCAGTCAATTTGTTCTGTAAGTTATACCAGTTTTCAGTAAGGCAATCACTGTTTCTGCAAGTTATACCAGTTTTCAGTAAGGCAGTCAATTTGTTCTGTAAGTTATACCAGTTTTCAGTAAGGCAGTCAATTTGTTTTGTTACGTTATACCAGTTTTCAGTAAGGCAGTCAATTTGTTCTGCAAGTTAAGTTATACCAGTTTTCAGTAAGGCAGTCCATTTGTTCTTTAAGTTATACCAGTTTTCAGTAAGGCAGTCAATTTTTTCTGCAAGTTACACCAGTTTTCAGTAAGGCAGTCAATTTGTTCTGCAAGTTATAGCAGGTTTCAGTAATGTGTAATAAAATATCATGCACTGATATTGTCAAGCTGGAAAAAAGGTCATACATTCCAGACATGTGATTCAAGACAGTGACTGTCAACATCATATTCAACTTGTAAAGTTTATTGCAACCTTAATTACACTCAGTCAGTCTGACAAACTGCAATTCCAAACTCTCAACTTCATGTAATCCTTAATAAATTTAGATTTCATGTGGGCCATGACAACAAACATATTTCCTGTCATGTGACATAAATAAACACATAAATGTCATGCACAATGGCTTACTACAGATTATAATAACAGATTAGCTAGCAGGTAACAAACATCAAAAACAACATCAACATAAAATAAATTACTCAATATCAACATTTTCCATAATATTTTATATTTAGGCAACATCTCTCTAATTCAACAACCTTCAAGAACGTAAGTGAAATAAAATCAAGGACTTACAAAAAGGTGTTCATTCTCAATGACTTTCTGTTATACTTAATGACAATGGAACTTTGTAGGAAATAACCAGTATTGTAGACAAAGCATATGAATTTGCCAATATTCTTTTCATCAGTACATGAATATTCTTCTCCAGCATCAAAATAAAAATTACAGGTAAAATTATACATACATATCCCTCCAGCATTGATAAGCTTTTCCTTAATTTCATATGTTGGCTATAGGAAGGTCAATTTTTCACACTGAACATATTTCACTGGCTCATAAACCTGCAGATAGAGATCATAGTTGAACATGATCTTCCGTGGCTCCTTCTTGCTTTTGAAGATCTCAATTCGCAGATTAAAGCCAGCATATCCCACCTCAGTCACATAGTAAGGAGGTACCTTCACCACTGGAAAAGATTGAATGAAAAACTAGTTAGAGTTTAATTACATCTAAAACATTTGAGTTCTTTTGATCTATGTAGATATTTTTTTCAGAGTTTTTATTATTGGATTAAAACTCGGATCTGCTTATCAAACACAAAACATTGATAGTGTACAAAAATTATATTTTCTTATCATTTTATTTTTATTGGTACAAACTTTGTAGCGTCTCAAACAAGAGTACCACAAATGACATGATATGTCTATCTTGCTGGGGCTATTGTATGCTAATAGACAGAAAATCTATTGGGTGTATAAGTACAAAAAAAATTGCACTTGCTTTATCCTTCCTTTTGACCTTGCCCTTACAGCAGGTAGAATCACTGATTATGCAAGACACTGTCAATTCAAGCTAAATGAATAAACAATTTAAGATTTATTAATATATCTTCACTGGTTTAACAAACATACATATAACGCCATTTGTTCAGCACAAGATAGGCTATAAAAGGCGGCCAGTATAATTGGTGCAGGAAGAACCCGGGAAAACCCCAAAAAGTACGACCTGCTTACAGCACCGGTGCAAGGCATTTTGGTGCCCTAGGCGAGATCAGATATCTGGCACCCCCCTTCCACTCACGCCCTCCCCCACCTGCCCATCATGAAATAAACCCTTAGCCCAGCGCCCAAGGTGATTACCTAATTCGCCTAGCGGAAGCGCCGGTCCTGTCTGCTTACGAGAAACAACTGGCAAGCTTTCTCACAGACCTACATTGGCCGAACCCAAAACTCGAAACCCTCGCAGTGGTGAGATGGCAATGATCTGTAACGGTTAGCGCTTTAGAACATGATTTGCAAAAGTTTGAAAATATATATTTCAAACTTTTTGAAGTTGTATTAAGACCGATGCAGTAACAGTAACAATTATATTAAACTACAAAGTTTTTAAAGTTTGTTAAGTACTCTTAGATCGTAATTCCATCAGTTCAGCTTCACAACAAAAACTGCAATTCCAAACCCTATGGAGCTCAATGGATTTTTGCTATCTTTCAGCTAGGTGTAATTCTTGGATATTTTTCGATTTCACAAGATAATGGCAATCATATCTCCCATCATGGATCACTAAAATCAAAATGTGTCATTTTGCATGAACAAATATGAGCAATTTAGAGTGAGGAGCTCCTGTAAAGTTTATCTAGTTCACAGACTAGTTCTAATATGAAACCATAGCCAATTTAACATGGACAAACCAGTAACCGGATTTTATTGCGATAATCACGTTTCCATATATTTTGCTTCTATTCATTAATACTGCATCTTAAGGGTCATTTTCTTACGGTCAAATCGTAAGGGATGGCATGTCTGGAGCCACTGGGATTCTTTTTATGATGTCAAGCGAAACCAGAATGTAAATTTGTAAATTGTTTGATGAATACAAACCTCTACGATGATTAGAAAAGGTATGATGCAGATGAAACACCACCTTCTCCACAAAGTGAGAGTTGTCGCAACCTTCTTGTCCTCTGACAAATACTGTCCAGGCATGTGTGAAGCCCTCCTTTGTTGGTGTGGCTCTTGGGCTTGCCCTGTGGCCAATTTCAACCTTTGCTTCAACACAATGCACTATATCTGAAAAATGTTATTTAAAAAAAAAACTAAAATAAAACATTTCCATCGAAATTTGAGGTTGCACGAATGGCATACTTTTGGGTGTAGGTATATACATTTAGCTATAAATCCATTATTCTCCCAATCAAATACTACCATCCCGCAAAAGCAGTATCCAAATGATCTAAATCAAATCTCTTAAAACATACTACACCTGTACAAACCACTCAGATCATACACCTGTTATCTCAAGATTTCTAAATTCCATCTTACAAGCTAATTTTGGGAGGTCCATAACATCCAATAATGAAAGCATCAATGTCTTATGTCAATTTTCACTGATAAGATCGTGATACTTAATTTCATGAGAAAAGTTGATTAATAGTTCTTGTAAAACCTGAAACTAAACAGCTGTGGATCACTACTACTAAATATCTTTGGGGTAGGGGGGTGGGGGTCATTTGTTTTTTTAAAGAAGCTTTAACAATGTTTTAATCATATCGCTACGACGTCTGCATTGTGACCAGTGTTAAGAAAATAATTTGTACAAGAAAATCAAGAGATTTCTAATTAAATTTATGAGTTTCATGATGTTTCCAAATTATGGGCCACTAACCACCATTATCGACCATGAGTTATATATCAATGTTTGTTACCAATTTTGATTGTTATTTTCTTCAATTAGGATCAATTCGTTTGTTATTTTCAAGGAAAAAAGTGATATCCATGTCTGACTCCTCATTAAATGTGAGTTTATGTAGTTTTATTGCAGGAGGGTGTTTGTTAACGTTATTTTATTATGTCTACTTGAAGGTTATTTTAGTTAACAATCACAGCCAAGTGGATTTAAAAAAAGTATATCAAACATATCCCATTCCCATAACTAAAAATAAATGTGTGCACAAAATTAAATCTCAGTGTCAAGTTACCAGAACCAAAAGTAGTCTTAGAAATCTACTCATGATGTATATGTATTGTACCCGGTTTGGCCCAACCGTTTTTAATGTAAAGTTAACAAATATTTGGGTTTTGTATATAAAAAAATTATCTAAATTGTACTTTTGAACATGGCACAATATGCTGTGGTGGTTTAAAAAAATATAAAAAAGCTTAACAATATGTCATTTGTCTGCCTCCACTGCTATTAACTTAATTTTACCTTAATGGCTACGTCTGAAGATTTAAAATAAATAAAAGATAGAATATATTCTAAAATAGAATTATTTATTAGTACATGTATTGATCTATCAAATTTCATTAGTCGGTCTCAAGTGAGTTTTTCCTACTTACATAGATTTTGTCTGAAACCAAAACGCCAATGAGTATAAAAATGTTTTAAAACAATGCCATTTAATTAAATAAGAAAATAGTTTGAGATCGACTCAAGATATGTAAACATCCAATTTGATCTTGTTTTTAGATGCATTACCAGGTTCACTGTACCGGGTAAATTGCGACAATCCAGTACTTTTATGGGAACTTTTATGTGAAGTTTTACGGCTTGTTCTCATAGACACATACTGGGAACTCAGGACGATAGAAAGAAGAGAAGAACGAGTTCCTAGATAAAGGATGTCAAATGATGATGGAAATGTCTTGGGGAATTTATGTACCGAATCGAACCTGTAATGAAGAGACAAACATATTGCTATCTTGCCGGTGCAGGAACTTGATTTAAATAATTAACACACATATATTACTAAATTCTAGAAACATATATAAACTTTATAATCAAAATTCATGAAATACATATAAATTTATATTTTCCTTTTTAAGCTTTCCAACATCATTCATTCGTATAATTTCTGCATTTTAGAATATTATACAAAATAGTTAATTCTCGATTAGTTTCAAGATAGCCAAAGTATAAAATGTAATAACTGTATTTGATGCAACGATTCATTTAAATAAATGCATTTTACTCACTTTAAAATAGAATATTGATTTAGAATATGTTGCTAGATTTTACTCTTTCTTGCTTAAGGAATACTTTTATTCCATCATTAAATCTAAACATGAAGTTGGTAACGATTTCGTCTTTTACAATAAAAATTACCATAAATATAATTAAATATGAATTCTTTAAAACAGTTAAACATTCCATTACAATATGTTATAAATAAAAGATTTAAGTGAACAATATTGCTATCATATCAATTTTACCATTAAAATCTCAAACATTAAAAAGTACTTATTTCTAAAAGAAGTTTTCGACATGTACAGTTCTTACCTGTAATGAAGAGGCAAACATATTGTTATCTTGCCGGTGCAGGAACTGACCTGGGCCATTCAGCGAGACTATTTATACGCATTTGGCTCAAGTGAGGGCCAAATAAGGTCATACCGGCCAGCAAAAGATGTCTACTCATCATCATGCAGAAACCATTTTGTTTTACGTCATCTGACAGAAGTATGACTCAAACTTGTGGTTTATTTATATTCGTTTGGCGCAGTCACGCCAAATATGGTTATCCATTTCTTGAGAACCATTTTGTTTTGCGTCACTAGAAAGAAGTTCACTAAAGAAAAGTTAACCCACTTTTAGTAACAGAGTTGGATATTCGCCAATGTCTGGTTTGTAGAATATATTTTACTGAGAAACTTAGGGCTCTCGCTGAATCAGCGAAATGGCACGTATGATGCTTTTAGTAACATAATACGCTTATTCCACACAGCATTGTACATTGGTAAATCTTCAGTTATCTTACTAGTTTTCGGCAATATACATTGCCTATTTTTCGCTTGCGCAGCAACTATTTTCATTCCATTAACATATATAGTTGTGCTTTAGAAATAAATGAAATTAATCTAAATATATTTTAGAAACTTACTTTAATATAAATTAATAAAACATTACTTTAATACAATTTAAAGAAAATGGCAACCTTTTTAATTTTACTAAAAAATATCCTAATAGCGGTGTTATCAGAGGGAATCATTTGTTAGTAAACAATGTCGGTTTTGTTAGCTGGAAATTGAAAGGGTCTGAAATTGTACCTTCGATTGAAATATGGAGTACTAGGAATTTTGAGTTCTGAGAAATGGAGATGGATGTATACTCCCCTAACTAAAGTCTCTATGATCGTGGAAAAACCTTTCTATACAAAAGATAGAATGCGACTTTTCTGGAACTTGAACATATTTTCGTTGGAAAGGAACTATAATTAACTAGAAGAAAGGTACTTGCCCAAAATTAGATATTTTGAATTATGTTCGAACGAGCAAATGGAAAATTTCTTGAATAATTTCGAAGGAAATCTAAAGTATTAGGAAGTCTGAGTACTGAGTAATAGAGATGGATACGCTCTTGACTGAAGTCTCTATGATCGTGGAATAACCTTCATACAAAAGATGGAATGCGACTATTCTAGAACTTTGAATATATTTTCGTTGAACTATTATTAAATAGAAAAAAGTACTTACCTAAATATTAAATGAATTTAAAATCTGGAAGTTTGAACGAGAAAATGGAAATTTCCCGAATACCTTCGACTGAAATCTAAAGTACTGGGGATTGAGTGCTGAGAAATAGAGATGGATGTGTATCCCCGTAAATGATCGTGTAAAAACTCTCCTAGGAAAAAAACGAAGTTGACTAATCTAGAACTTTGCACGCATACTCGTCGGAATTCCGCAATATAATGAAATACTAGAAAACAAAGCTACCCAACTAAAATATGAAAATTAAAATATGGACGATTGAACGAGCAATTGGAAAGTTCTGGAAAATCCTCGACTGAAATCTGAGTACCTGGAAATTTGAGTACGGAGAAATGGAGATGCACGTATCCCTCCCACTGAAGTCTCTATGATCGTGGAAAGCCTTTCCTGGGTAAAAAAGATGGAAGTAGACGAAACTAGAACTTTGCACGCATCTCCGTTGGAAGTCCGTATAGATGGGAATTTGATTTAAAAGTGTAAAAATAAAACAACAAAAAAACTATAACAAAGTGCCTAACAGCAGAATATTATATAATTAATTAGATTTTATGTATTTGACAAAACTATATATCGAAACTAACATGGCGCTGAGCTTTACTTGACAAAAAGCATGCAGCAGAAGGCACCACGAGCACAGCTTGGATGGTTGCAAATGCTGCACGTGGAAAAATAAAACCGTTCATGATTTGAACTACAGGTGGTAAAACTATATAAAAACGACTTGTATACTGAACTGAAAGATGGAAAACCTTGGAATTTTTTTAAAAATGGAATAGAGAACTTACAAAGCTACAAAAAAACTGGGAAAACCATATTTACCAAATTGCAAAAGGTTTATACAAAAGGTAACTTTTATCCAATACGCTAAAAGATCCTCTTAAGATATAATTTCAGTAAATGGGAAATTTTGTTTTTTGAAATAAATCATACAACTATACAATCTTTACAGACATTAAAATGCTTTGGTAAAAAAAAAAAAATATATATATATATATATATATATATATATATATATATATATATATATTATATATATATATTATATATATATATCTATCTATATCTATATATATATCTATCTATCTATATATATATATATATATATATATATATATATCTATATATATATATCTATATATATATATCTATATATATATATATCTATATATATATCTATATATATATATCTATATATATATATATATCTATATATATCTATATATATCTATATATATATATCTATATATATATCTATATATATCTATATATATCTATATATATCTATATCTATATCTATATCTATATCTATATATATATATATATATATATATATATATATATAAATATATATATATATATATATATATATATATATATATATATATATATATATATATATATATATATATATATATAAATATATATATATATAAATATTTGATTAAAGAGCCAAGCAAACAAAAACACAAAGTTAACATACAATACAAATAGTATATACAATATAGCACTCACTTGATAACATTGATCAACTGGCCTGGATCACTAATTAAATAACTATCAAACCAGTCCGGGTTGACGAGAAGATGAACACCAGCTAGGAGGTGTATATACCCCACATCAAAATTATTAAAATGTAAATTCATAAAATGTAATACATACACGCATAATATGGTGGGTAAACAGAGAAACATATAAAAAAAATCATTTTAGACAGTGGGGGGCCATCCGTCATATGATGCAAATCTGGGACGGACCGCACACAAAAAAAGTTATTAATTTCTCTCCCCTCCAAAAAAAGCATGTATAGAAACAAATATTTTACCGTTATGGGAAATCAAGTTTACAATTTGCATAGACACCGTTCATAGACCCTGGCACGTAATGAAACGTAAACTTGCTTCGTCGTTCTTAACCTAATTATCTGTTAATTTTTCCCATTGAATTCAGACACATAATGATTAGTGACAAACATATTAAATATGTTAAATATTTTTGCAATGGAATTATAGGTATTTTTTATTAGCTGCATGACACGACGGTACTATATCAGACGGTAAGTAAACGGTGTTAATACTCTGTACATGCTATATATTGGACATTAAATTCCGACACAACGATCTTGGACAAAATTACTGAATATGTTCAATCTGTACAATTTTCCAATGGAAATACATGCATTATGGATGAACTGCGTGCCACGACGGAACGATAGTAAACGATATTCATTATTTAATGTCTGCCAGGGTGTTTTCGATCAACGTGTATTTTCGAGAAGAAAAAAAAACAATAAAAATTAGTAAAACTATTTAACGCAATGTAATAACCTATACATATATTATCCATCCATTATTTTGAATAAGTCTTATTACTGCATTCCATTTAATATTAGTCCGATAATACTCCGATTTGTTACATTCGATACGAGTACACGTATATATGTCAATGAGGTGCTAGCTGGAAAAAAAACCCGCATTAACGCGACCCCGCTATTAACGCGATCCAATTTCTTGGACCCTAATTATCGCGTTATACCGGGGTTCCACTGTATATCAATCAGCGTATGCCTTAAAAAAGTTTTCCATTTCTGGTCTAAATCTAATATCGTTGGTAGTTAATTTTCCTACTTCGTCTATTTCATCTCCCATCAAATTAACCTCCCCCCTCCGACTACATCCACCATAGAGTACTTTTCAAAAAACTTTAAAAAGTATATACACTTTCTAAAGACACACACACATACATACATATATATATATATATATATATATATATATATATATATATATATATATATATATATATATATATATATATATATATATATATATATATATATATATAAACACACACACACACACACACACATATATATATATATATTGTGGGTGTGTTTATTTAGTTATTTGTGTACAGGCATATTACATAGACAATACAGAAATGCACTATGTACATTCTAAGATACTGATCTAATAAATAGTGTGTTTACTTTGGTTCGGGTTCTACACAAAACCTCGAGTATGAACGTAAGTCAGGTAGGATAAATTGCGACGAAGGTCATGTTTGGATGTGTTGCGACATAGATTCGTAACAGAGTCATGGAGATGCATATAATGTGGTAGAAGTTTACAGTTTTATATTGTTTTGTTTAGGATTAATCTGAAATGAATCATTTCATTAAATGGCAACGTGATCATATGACTGTTTGAAATATACAATAGTTTGGGATTGTTGTGAATTCATTCAAAAGACATTACAGAAGATACCACAGTGTTACAACAAAACTGTTATTACATCAGCACATTAAAGGTTATTAGTCCATTGACACATTCAATATCTGGAATTCATTCACACCTTATTATTTTGGAATTGTGATAAAACTTTTAGGATATTTTTCGATTTAATTCACAATACTGGAAGTTCACCAAAAGTTTTTCATTTATATTTAAATTGTATACATCAATTTCAGACTAAATGAAATAATTGACTCAAAAAGTGCACAACTGATTCTGCTCGTATCTTACAGCACGAGTATATAAATTTCCAGTACCAAACATTTATACTTCTCTAACAGATCTAGTCACAATATGCATTTTCCGCCACAACAAAAAAAACAACAACAACATAACCTAATGTAAAATTTAATTTATGAAAGTTCCAGGTGTTTACAACAGGATATGTTACAAATAGTATAATTAGGAACATGAAAAACACAATGCGCATTTGTTTAGAGAAAGAAAAATTTGTTTGCTTCTATTAATAATGTTCATAATCTTAAACCCATACTCATAGAGGAAAGATCTGTTTAGCTTTATTTATATCAATTATTATAAATGCGAGATCTAGATTGACAGAATGCTCTGTTCAGTTTCTATTCCTTCCCTCATTCTTTTAAAGTATTCGCATTTGTTTTGAAATCCAAAATATGTGTTCAAATTAACAATGCAACTTCATTGTTCTCTTCGGAAAATAAATTGAAAAGTATCTTTTATTTTGTTAGAATATTTAGACAGATACGGTAATTTATCATCTGTATTGCGCTCTTGAATAAGTTGGAAATTCTGTTACATCCAACGAAAAATACGGTTCTGAATCAGCACTGACCCATACGAAACTCAGAACAAAAGATCGATTGTTATATGTGATTAAACATGTGGTTATTGGACATTTTGTTAAGTTTGTAAATGAAATGTCCCGAACTATGTCAAAGTCTCATTGCACGCAAGTTTACAACATATATCTACCCTTTGTAGAGCAAAAATGAATAAATTAATGTGTTAGTCAACCCTTCAGAGGCGTATGCCCCTGTTCTTTGGTTAAATTTGCGAAGTCATTTAAGCCACTTGAATGTATCAGCAGATTTCAGAACTGACCAATTTTTTCTGTCTTTCTTTTTTTCCCCACTGGCAATAAAATCTGTATGCTGAAATAGCTGTAACCATGGAAAATTTGACAAAGACTTGATTTTAAAAGTCATTCAGATCAGTCGATGGCTGTCAGATAAATAGATGTCAGAAGCAAGCCTAACGTGCGGATCGGAAGAAAGGTTTATTCTAATAAAGATTTTAAAATTAAATTAAAATAGATTGTAAAATTTTTAAAAAAATTAAATAGATTTTAAAAAGGATTTAATCAGCATCATTTCGGTTCTTGTATAGTGTACAAGTTTATATGAGTATAGATCGATGACTACCAGCAGACTAGTAATGCTAATAATCTTCACTCTGTGTCTAGGATTATTAGAAAATCAACTCAGTTAGCCGATAATTATAATTTTGTCATTAGTATACTAGGACAACATTACCGTTTTCATTATAAATTCCGTTTTTGTCTGGTTTGGAATGCGCAGATTTTCTAGCCCACATGCTAGGGTATCTTATTACAATTCAAATGGAAGAAGTGTTTAGACTATCTGAAATGTATAATCCATTTGACAACGTGATGATGACAGCCTGAAGCAGCCTACTCCGTTTGAGACGACTAAAATTGTCTTTATCATACCACTGTAGTTTCAGGGATTTTTTAAAATATTGTCCCGTATTTTCATGTAAGGTTTATGTTCGAGAGTAATTAAAGATATATAAATGTATATGCAGTTTGCAATTTCTTTTAGTTTAAAATGAAAATCATTTATAGGTGATAAGGTTTTCTTTTTATGAATGAATTTTATAAGAAAATGTATTCAAAGGCAATTAATTATGTACATTGGAATTATACTTAAAACAATTTGAATTTAGTAAGGTACACCATTATTGGTGTATATAGTTATATTTCACCTATATTTCATCTAATTCCTCTCGTTCAAATACTTTTTATATTTATATCTATCAATTTGTTTTAAAGTAATCTAGCTTTAAATACATGTTCTACAAAAAGGTAACCCATCACTACTTAATATTATAACATTATTGTAATAAACAATAAAATTACCAGGAAGGACCTCAGAGCATTGATGAAATTGTAAAATATATCTTAAATCCTTCCTGTTAGTGTTAGTGTTAAAAATTGTATCCATACCCCCGTAGATAATATGTAATAGATGGGAAAAGTTTATTTTAGTAACTACAAATTTAATCGGAATATTATCCAGGAACAATGAACTTGTGTAAATTTGAGACAAATTTACATGTAAGTCATCATACGTTCTGAACATTTCATTTTGCCTTCCCCAGTTTTTTAGTAGAAAATACCCCAGAAACTCTCTCTCTCTCTCTCTCTCTCTCTCTCTCTCTCTCTCTCTCTCTCTCTCTCTCTCTCTCTCTCCACACACACACACACACACACACACACACACACACACACACACAAATTAGGGCTGTATATTTGCTAAACGTTTGTGTCCTCCACCATCTCACCTAGAGAAGTCTATCCTTTTATCAAAATATAAATTTTTTAATCCTAATTCATAGATAATACACCACGCTCTCGGAAATATTCACTCGTCATATTCAGAGGAGGCGTGAGGAGTAAGCGAGACCCGGGGCCGACCATGACCACGCGGGGCCAGAGTATCGGTATCCCGATTGGTATGCTACTGCAAACATTGAAGCGCGAAGCCCCTTCAAGATCGAGGCCTGTGGCGGTCGCCCCACGTGTCACCCCAAACGTCGTTCATGGTCATATTTCATCTAGAAATATCACCAATATTCAGTTCATGATCTGCTTTTCTCTGTAACTTGTTATTGCAAATATTTCACATCAATCCAAACAATCTTCGGAAATAGACGGGTTGAAAATCAAATAACTTTATAACAGAGACGATGGAACCCATATTGATCAATATGTTGCAGAAGGAAAAAAGAGAATAATCATTTATTTGAATTTTAGGTAGAACAATTAAACTCTAAATTATGATCAAATAAATAATATGTAATGATAAATGAGACTTTCTCAAGAATTAGGGGATGAATATCTCTATCAGCTATCATGTTCTTTTTTGCATGAAAGACAAACATGTATATCTCATTTTTACACTTTCATGACTACAGTTTACAAATAATTAACGGATACAGTCACTATAAGAATCTTAGCAAATCTTTGTAGGTTTTTAGATTATATTTTACCGATTTTTATAACTCTTGTAAGATATTATGCAATAACATTAAATGTAATATTCATGTTCCTTTTCTATACATCTCAAATGTAAACTTTACAGCCCGAGTGTAATACAAGTTTTGTCTCGTCTCTCGGTCAAACAACATTCCTGTTTTAGTGTGTGTGTGTGTGTGTGTGTGTGTGTGTGTGTGTTTATATAGTAGGCATTAAGTTTGAATGCAGTAGCAGGAAATAAAATCAGTATTTACTTTATATATTTTCTAGATATCAAACCTTTTATTGGACATGACAAGTTTTAATTTCAAGCAATTTGCCGGTTTGTGAACTGTTTATCTATATGCTTGTCTATTAAAGTATATACTTAAATGGAACTTTGTATGCAATGCACATATTTCTGCACGATAAAGGCATTCAATATTTTTATGCCGTAATTCTATTCAAAATGTACTGCAGGACATTATTAGAATTAAAATCAACATTGTTCATTTGCAAAAGAGAAACAGCTTTGAAGTAAACATTAAGATTAGAAATGGTGATTTAATCAGCGTTCAGTGTTCACTGTGTTAACCTCTATATCCTTGAAATGAAAAATTGTCGAAGGTTTACCCCAAATGGCTGTAAGTATATGTTTATAATGGGTGGTTTAATAGCTTAAAATTTCTTGGATACTGTGCACGTACCTATTATTAATGTTTTCCAAGCTCAAATTTGTTACGAAGTGATGCATTTTCCGCCATTAAAAGTGTTAACGTACCGTCCTTGTGACATAGTGATAACGAATATTTTTTCACTTGTACGGTACTAGAATGTCTTAATTCCGAATGGATCTCAATACTATTTAACAGAGTAAATAATCGTCAACCTGACGAGACATACCATGAAGTGGATCGCGTATGTTTTGACTGACACCAGTTCCAAAATTACCAAGCAATTTGTACACAGTTCGCCGGATTATCAAAGAAACGGTCTGGATAAGTTTTATTCTATTTGAAAACACATCCAAGATGTTCCTGAAATTTCAATAGCATTTTAATAGATAAGACGGATATATATATATATATATATATATATATATATATATATATATATATATATATATTATATATATATATATATATATATATATATATATATATATGCATGTATGCATGTATGTATGTATATGTGTGTGTGTGTGTGTGTGTGTGTGTGTGTGTGTGTGTGAATAAAGTAATATTTTAATAAAGAAACGGCAGGACAATGGCATGAAACATTATGCAATATAACAATAAATTCATTATTTAAAGGTTTTCAAAATCAGCGATTCCATCTTTGACAGAAGCATCACAAAATATATATTTGCAACCTCTAATAACTATTATTTTGTTCCGCTTTCCCATAAGTTACTTTGTGAGTTAAGACATTCCGTTTCGTCAAAGTCTGGTATTGCTATGAAAATGCCAGTAGTATATAAGCCATGTAATGTGGTTTTTATATTTGTGCTCAAAATTTGGTTGTCTGGGTGAAAACCTTAGAGCAATTTAGTTCATGTCTTTCTTTAAAATGGTAAGTCTCATCTACTTTTGGCACAAAAATTAAACTTTTTTTAAATATTATAAATCAGTGTTTAGATGCTGTTAACGATATTTCATTTTGTTTACGTGCACAAGAAACTATGGGGGGGGGGGGGATTGTATTAATCGTTTGACTGACAAGAATAAGAGATAAACAATTTTAAATCACCTCATCAAATGACCCGCTGAATTTAAATACTTTAAATAGCTAGTGACGTTTTTGTAAGACTATGGATCTCCATTTGAAGACCAAACCGATAAATATGTCGTAGCTCAAAATATCACCAAATCCAAATATAGAAGTCGGAAAGACATTTTTCCCACATCTAGATCTTGAACAGGCTGAAATTGTAGTTGATATACATAATAGTTGCAAGGCAAATATGCTATTTCAAAAGTCATCCCATGATCCTATCTAAATGCATAGTAGTATTGATGTTTTTCTTGGAAGAGAAGGATCTTTAATCCCCCACTTGTCCCACAGAGCTTTAGAGGGAATCCGACAAAGTACGATCCATTCACATCTGCACAGCGTAGGCGATTCTATGATTCTTGTTTCTTGTTACCGTAGGTTTGCTCAATGAGGTAGACAGTATCTTCAAAAATTCTCAATCTAGTATTCTGGGGTTTTATTAGTAAATCAGTTGACGTTATGTAATCCGACGTTAGCATTCTAATCTGAAATTATTATAGTGTAGCCAAGAGTCGATTTTTGTTTTTATTAAAAAGGTTTCAACTTTTGGCCGCAATTCGCTTCACTTTACGCGTAGATTATTTGGAAACTGTTTTTTTCCATACTACTCTTGTTTCGAGAAACGTCTGTTATTTTTAAGTCTTCGTCAAGACATTTACAAAAAATATTGACTCTGCAGAAGTGGAAACTTTTAGCTAAGGCAGAACCATGCTTAGAGGCAAAAAAAAATGACGAAGGTTTTTAAATTAAGTTAGAAAATATAGGAAAAACCCCAATAATTTAATATAAAGCATTACACACACACACACACACACACACACACACACACACACACACACACACACGCTTATACACACATATCAACAATACCAGGATGCATATTGGTCCTTCCAATTACAACACAAAACTTATTTAGTATTATATTTCTAAGGATAATGTTCAATCCAAAACTACTCTATTCTCGATTGTAGACCCTCTCTGGTGGGTCATAGATTTTAGTCCACTCATATTTAACCACTGATCATAGACTGATATATGTGTGTGTGTGTGTGTGTTATATGTATATTACTAACCGTACACTCACTGCATTCATGTTCGTGCCAATTGAGTTTACTGTAACAGCATAGAGAATCTCAAAATTATTTTTTAAATACATATTTGTGAAAAAATTTAAAATGTTTTCGGTATTCTTTCCTAATAAACGGACAATTAACCTATAAATATAGTTAATTTATTGTGTTAAGATTAAATCATCTAATTATATTATTACAATAATTACATCTTTAATTTTATTTATTAATGTTGCACCCTCTGATAGGTTTAAAGCATGTGAAGTCGTACTAATGAAGAAACAAAAACATCGATATGATATATTATTCTAAAAGAATGTCATTGTTAACGCGCATAATTTGACTTTGTATTTCACTGTTCGAGAAAATGTTTAAAATACCGTGTTCAAACATTCCCAAATAATCGAAATTTTTCATCGTCCATTCTTCAGTTATATCGAGATAATTCTACCTGTATATTATGTGACCACATGATCTGTGGATTGCAATTTCTGCATACCATGAGGTCTTAAATTGCAAAATCGTCAATGAACCTGTATTTGAAAGAGATATTCATTTCCAATTCAAAAACACTTGGACTATATTACCAATAAAGTCATCAAGTGACAAATAATAAGGAAATGTTTCGTAAATGAACTGGTTCAAAACAACTGCAGATCTCATGACTCCATAAAAGCAGGTATGTCTGCACAACGTTTTGCGGAAATGCTTGTTGTATAGTGGTTTATTTATCAACGTTCTAGAAGGTACCTAAAATGTTAGAACTGAATAGCAAATAGCATTAAAATGGCAAGATGGTGTACTAAGTAATTATTTTGCCCTTTGTAATCGTACTAAAATGGTAACGTGCTATAAAATCAAGACAATATGCTGTTTTCCTGGAGTAGAAGTCCAATGTTGCCGAGTAAAGAATATGTTTTTCTGGAGTTGTATCCAAAACAGTTTTCAACTGTTTTCACATATATTTCAATGTTTACTATTGTATGTTATTACATAAATAATGTACACTTCTCTCTATTTTATGACGACGAGTGTTGACGATGAATCTCAGCATCAAAGAACTATTAGTCTCTGTACATGTTATGTGATTTGTCAGTAGCAACCATAGTTTTCTTGACTTTCAACTGCTTTCTTTATCCGTAAGTCTGACCTATCACCAAATTAACACTGAGTGAAGTGTAACCTTACATTAAGTATGCGAATAATTAATGAGCCAGCAAAGTCGTATAGTGTAACATTTCATATATTATATTTTCATATTTATATTTTATTTTTGATCACTTCTACAATTTTAAATTTTAAAAAATACATAAACATGAATAAATGTCATGTAAAACATCTAACTTATTTAATATTCAAATTTAAATCATAGAAGCGCTTAGACAGTTAACATTGTATGGCAATATAAAAACAATCTACATTCATGATGGAATTATAAATGTACTAAAGGTCTATACAGCGTAAATATAAAGCGTATATTGATGTTTATATTAAATATATTATTGTCTATTACATTGAGAATTGATTTTTAAAACGATATTTATTCATCGTGTAACTACGAACCACGACATGGTCCTATTCTGATTTATGTTTATGAACATTAATTGATTACTTTTATATTGAATTACAAATGTCTAACTATTTTCGTTTCTTTTCCACCCGTTTTGATATGTTAAAACTCATCACTTTTGTATGTTGAAATTGCTTAAATATGAACTATCTACTCATTTTTCTAATTACTGTCAAATTGTAATTGATTGTCAAGTATTTATCTCGATCGCTCTTTAATATTCGACAAGGTCTTCTGTTTCTTTTTCGAATATCAATCCTTAGTCGAGTATTAATTGTGTTAATATACTCTTCTCTAGAGAGGTCACATAAAGACGTTTACACAGGTCCTCTCCTTTATACCATATCGCTGCTAGAAGTCTGGTTGACCCCAGGACCATTTAAATTGTTTTTAATGCCACATGTTAAAATCCAAACAAACAAAAAACAAGGGGAATAAATCCAGCCTGTATTTGGCGGCTCAGTCTCTTCAATGTGGCGTCGTCGACATATTGTAACGTAAACTGCGTGATACATTATAATATCACCAGCCTTTTATTCCATCATAGCAAGTAAAGATTTGCTGACATTTTCTCCAATGTATTTTGCAAGTCTACACAAAGGTCAATGAATAATATATCAGATGCAGTATAAATTGTGACGCAGTTATCAAAGCGTACAACTGTCTCAAGACGCAGTTATCAAAGCGTACAGCTGTCTCAAGACGGCATGTTACCAACTATTTTACAGTGTTGTGGCGATGGTATTTTCTTACATTCATATATGTGTTTAAAAACTTGTGTTTATTTCAATATGGAACACCGGTGCATGATATCTATTTAATACCTCACATGTGACCTATAACCTAACTATTTAGGCTCTATGTTAAAAAATTTAAATGTTCAATGGACGTGTTGCTGTTTGAAAATTACAGAAGTATTCACATTATGCCACTTTTACTTCGACCCTCATATTTCTTTTAGAAATGTGGAATGTAAACAAAATTCATTCATTATGCTTCAGTATTGTACACAAAACTTCGGAATCATAATTTTGTGTCTCACCTGATAAATACTTTTGCCTGATGCACAATTCTGACTCCAGGGTGAAATTGTTCTTTCCTATACCGATTCACTTGGAGTATTCTAATACTCTTTCCCAAAGTAGGTAAACCACTGTGGGGAGTACGAATTCTTTAAAGTGATGAGGACCAATCGAAATACCGCCTGACTTCAGTGGGAGAGATAATTATTCAAGGATTTCTGTAGTAATGCTACATTGATGCCATACAGCTGATTTCATTATCATCTCATTTAACAGAAAGTATAAATACTTCATGCAATGAGTCCTTCGTCCAGTTAACTTATGGTGTCAGTTCGATCGGCAAGTTAAGAACATTCTCGAAAACCTGTAATGCTCCATTTTTGCATGGTTTTGACAAAAACTGGAAATATAGTTTAATATTACTATTTGAACAGGTTGAATAATTATCATAAACTTTATTTGAATTTAAGAGAAAGGAACTTAAAGAAAAACTTCGTCTCGTTTATCGCCTCAAATCTTTCATAACTGAAGCGGGACCCATAACCAAGTTGAGGTTTGGTTGCTTTACTGGTTCTGTGATATCATTTACAGTGTAAGTCGAGAAAATATTCATTAGCAAAAACGGGGAACTGCGTGGACTCCTACAAGTACGCTTTACGCGACCTTTCTCGTGCAGTGTCCACGATGGATAGTAATCAAAAACAGGGAACGCCCAAACTCATTGACGGTGATGAAAAAAGGGACTACAGCAAGATGGAGCAGTTCCGGATTAAAAGACGATGCAACAGTATCAAAGCTCCCTCCCAGAATGACGTGGAAGAATTGGAGGTAAGAAATTTGTTTAAATTTCCGATAATATTATATTGCTTATCATAACCTTTATTTCACGAACGACGTTAATGATCTATACTCCAAGATATTTTTAAGAAATCTGAAATAGTTCCAAATATAGTATTCTTGATATGCGTGGCAATACTATGAATTATGCATTATGGTATAAAACTTAAAATAAACCATGTGTAAGTGTCATTTAAATTGTCCCACAATATTTCCTTGGACAATTTAAATTTTGTTGCTTTCATTAATCGTCACAATGCTGAATGATTCGTGAAGGTGAGGATCGTTATTGTGTAAGAAGTTCTTAGAATTTAAGCTAATGATTCATAGAATTTCATTAATGATTCTTATAATTTAATGATTACCCTTTAATGCTAAAATATTTAACAAGATTGGCTGCAGATAGATTAAAGATATGATATTCGATAAAAATGGCATCAAACTAAGTATAGGTTGTCATGCTCATTGAACAACGTTATTGTCTGCATATATACAATGAATTCCAAACATAATTATAATGAAATGATCTCTCTCTCTCTCTCTCTCTCTCTCTCTCTCTCTCTCTCTCTCTCACACACACACACACACACACACTTTTGATTTTCATCCTTGGTCAAATATAGCTAGGTTTGATCCGAATAGTACAATATATAATTAAGGCATTAAAAAAAATGTTCATCTGATGTTCTAACAATTCATATTTACAAACATTTAAATCATTGTCCACTACCCACATCTGCCCATAAAAAGTATTTTGCAAGCAGATTCCATGAAAATATAATTTTTCCAAACCTAAAAATTAGTTTTCGAACAATACATATTATTAATTTATTTGTGACAGAAAACACGTGTGCATGTTAAATATTAAGCATTACGTAAACTGTATGATGCCATTAATAAGAATACGTTTACAACAGTGTGATGACAAAAACTAAACCATAGACCTTTTCATTGTAAGAAAATTTATTGCACGTTACTGTTTAAACAAAACATAAAAACTATATATACTTTATCAAAAAGCCCCATTATTGTAATGTATTTACTGCCGGTCAATATCAAGTATTAATATTTTAAAACTAGTTTTAATTGTTTACTCATAGAACATAACTTAATGATTGATATGCTTGTTATCAAGTATATGATAAAAGGCTATTGACTGAGTGTTACAAAATATTGGGCCCTCATTCGTTTGGAGTAGAATACCCTCGCAAGTATCGTGGATTCTACGTCACAAGACCGTTTGTCCAATATTTTCAACAAACACTTACTAAGTTAGAGTCCGTTTAAGTTGTTTTGACTTGCAAGATTTTGTGACATCAGCTGCAATAAATTACCTGCAGTGCACTTACTTGTTTGGTACATTGATTTGCTTTGCTAGGACTCCCTATTAAAGACAAGTTTTAAAGAATTTTTTTTAATTTGGTAACTGGTCATTTAAACCTTTGCCTAAACACTGGGAAAAGCCTTTTAACGTGTGTCCTTCACAACTTGTACTTTTTCATAATATATCTCCGTTGGGCTGTACTGACCATTGCATGATTTTAACCGTAGAACATGTCTTATAGCGTTTGTGCACAAGTTCGTCTACATCATCCTTTTTGTCTACACCAGTAAGTTTTTGCAATCCAATCAAAGACAAGTGCTAGAGATCAGATTATATATGGCGACTCATATGCGATTCATTCTGACGTAGTCGATATATTGCGATATTTATCTCGTGCTACTTTGTTAATGGACGGTCTAGTATTGTCTTGTATTTATTCAGTCATTCCTTGTACAAAACTAATTAATAAAGTAAATCTATTTGAAGCATATTTTTCATGTTGTCAATGTCGATCTCAGTGAATATTTTGAACCCATGCACTGTGGCGTTTGGATGTTAAACGACCTTGAAAATTGCTGGCATCTATTGTTGGCAATATTGTCCAATGGATGTCCGCTAAGTTACAGCGTCTATTACCACGTCCTAAAACGCGTTTAAGCTTTCATTTTGTATTTAGTTAAGCCGAATGATGAAAAAAGGTCAGATTAATTTTCAGGGATTTGTAGCTAACATATTTCCATCAATGTCTCCAATGCATTCATTTGACAGTCGTTGACTAACGATAAGATTCAACCAGTGTTCATGTCTAACAATAACAATCGATGTATTTTCTTTTCTGCTCCACGTGAATGCATGCATCATGTTGTGCGTTTATGTACAGCGTATGTGTTTAGAAATTTTGTTAAATGTCATATCTCCATCAAAGTTCAAGAACCTTGGAAAGGGGAGGCTTCACGGCTATGGCGTTGATCTTGTTCTCTTGTTAGGTTGCTATGATATATATATATATATATATATATATATATATATATATATATATATATATATATATATATATATATATATATATATATATATACCTTATGCATGGATTTAAAAATTAAAAAGCAGCCTTGCTACATTTATCAAACTGTTCATATTGATTAATTCGTTCTTAATAAATCTGAAAAGGACGGTATCAAAGATTGCATTTCGCAAAATTTGTAATATTCATGAATTTAACCATATATACTAAATCGGTACTTTTTTCAACGAAATAGGAAACTCACGCCTGAATGAGATGAGATGTTTAATGCATGCAATTGTTAACCATGACTCTGAACGTAGAAGAAAAAAACAAATTTCTGATTGACTCATATATTCAAATATTACATTTTATAAAGTTATATAAATCAGCATACATTGAAAGGAATGTCAACTCTCAACTACAAGAAATTTGACATACGTTTATATTTTCTGAAAGATCAATTAAACAGAGACGCCGTCTTGTGTCTTATTTTCATGCAAATGGAGAATTAGACTTGGATTTGTTCCTCCATTCCTCGTACATAAATTATGTGGGGAAGAAAGGATGATTGCGACCTATTCTAACGACAAACACGGAGATTTATATGTAAATGAAATTGAGAACCCGTCATCAAACATAAAAATCTAAATGTCTGGCTGGATTCTAAAACTGTGGCATTTATACATCACGGAGCAGAAGAATGAATATGTTAGTATTTATTAAGAACGACATAAATATGAATGAATCTGACATTACACTAAAAATGTGGGACATCGTGCATTCACTACCAAATCTGTATATTCTGACAGTGAAAGAATACTAATGGTAGCGTTACCTGCCACAATAAATGATTATTCTAACGTGATTTAATGAAGAATGTCTACGTGGATTTATACACACAATGCCATAAATTCTGGTCCCCGTCTTGTAGATGAGAAAGTTCAATATTTAGCTGAAGATCGCGAGCCTGCTGCGTGCATCTGCATGAACACAAACGCCAATCTTTTACTTTTTGATGTTGGCATTCGACTTTAGTGCCAGTATCGTCGGTGTTACTAAATCTTGCAGGATTAATGCTCAGGACGTTTACGATTGCATACAGTCGTTGATATAACATGTACCAACAATAAATTCAATAATTATATAATCATATCCTAACACACTTCGCAATATAAGGAGAAATGAATGGAGACCGAGTTTACAGAACTTACCTATAGCAACAATAATCAGGAGGCGGAGTAATAAATTTAAAGGTCACCTGCTTTGAATTAGCTGTTTAAATGTAAATTGTATGTATGTATGTATGTATGTATGTATGTATGTATGTATGTATGTATGTATGTATGTATGTATGTATGTATGTGTGTGTGTGTGTGTGTGTGTGTGTGTGTGTGTGTGTGTGTGTGTGTGTGTGTGTGTATGTTTGTATGTATGTATGTATGTATGTATGTATGTATGTAAAACTACAAAATCGTGGAAATACAGGGTCCAATATTTTTGGAATATAACGCACATCCTCTACGAACATTTTAAAGATTTTCTCTGATGGCTTATTACCGCAAAGTTCACATTAAAAATGTAAGTCTGAAAACTGGAAAAAATGGTAATCTGCTCTTGATGTACATTAACAAGAAAGGGTCTAGAGATTACACTGTGAAGGTATGTATTGATCAGGTATAATGTGTCCGAATTATGTGATCCGCAAGAACTTCGACGCCTCCGTATCGCAAAATCGTTGAGATATGCATAAATAATACAACCATGAGGTCTCTCGATGGTGATTGTTATTGAAATAATTTTGTCATATCGAAATCATCTACAATTCGCTGATTGGGGAATCCTGTAAGATTCTTGCTTTTGGAAACTCTATGGACCTTGGTGCTAAAGCCGATCGTCCGAATTCAAAGTTCGGTGTCAAAATGTGAAAATGTACTCGGCTAGCTGACTGTGACAAAGAACGTGCTTCATTTATCATAGATTTTGTTCGTCTTTAATACCTTGGTTTTTATAAATGACGTGATTTTTTTGACAAAATAGAAAAGGCATAATACCTTTAATTATGAAAGGCTTTAGAAGATAGTGTACACCTCTGTATCCATGTACAAAATTTAAAATAAGAAGCAAAAACATAAATATTTAAAAAATCATCCTTGAAAGAATTTAAGAAATGTAATATAATAATTTGCGACAAAAGAAGAATGAGAGCTTAAGATACAATTTAAATTAACAAAATCTGTTTTCTGCCTGATTCATCCAAAGCTGTCTTCATGTCAATCAAGGTCTTTTCTCTTGATCATGCATTCCAGGTAGAACATATTTCTTTACATAAATGCGCGTCAAATATACAGAGAGTTTATGTGTATCTATGCTGACATACGAAACGTGTGATTGCAGGAAAAATCGTTAGTTAGCTGAACATTCTTTTTAAGACTTTCTTTTAAAAACACATAATTGTTCCATCATCCAGTTATCACTGGAAAATGGACAGCATCAAACCTTATTAAAAGTTAACATTAAGTAAAGGTCCCTTATGGAGAAATTATTCCAAATGTTGACTTTTTAATGCATTTTGTTGAAGCTAATGTATAAATCCAAAAACCTTATCAGAGGTAAAATTACTTTAACCGATCTCCCGATAGTTACGTAAAAATTAATATTGCAAATTACAGACTGCATTACATGCGTTAAGACTGTTTACTGAGATGTCTTTTGCGACTAATATGACTGCATACCAATGTAACTATGTTTCTGTAGGTTTTATCGTCACTTTTAACATAGTATTGGCTAGAGTATGCAGTGAAATGGGAGTTAAGTTCCTTTCCCAACAACACACTGAATCAGCCTACCCGGACTGACCTGGGCGGATATGAAACCCGCGACCGTGCATTACGAGTCTGGCACTCCATCAACTGCGTTATATATACTTATATGAGTTTCACTGTCTTATGATTTTATAAAAAAAAAAACATGTCAGACTTAGGAATATTCTCATTTAACTAGATATGAATTAGTATTAAAAACCTACTAAACCGGACAATCAGTTGCAGGAAAGAGGAAATAACTTCCACTAAAACGCAACAGATAAAAGTAATTATTGACATATGCAGTACTGTTGATTGACCATCGGGGCTCAGTGAAGTCAATCCTGCTCTGCTCTTCACTGATTATACCTGATGTGGCGGATGACTCCGATGCATGATGCGCATGTCCTGCAGCAATGTTTACATTGGAGGTATTTGTTGGTTCTTGACGTTGATGCATCAATTGGATATATTCCACTGTTTAATTTTAGCATGAATTGGATACGTGCCACTGCTTAAGTTTAGCATGAATTTGATACATACCACTACTTACTATTAGCATGAATTGTATACATAACACTGCTTAATTGTATCATGAATTGTATACATCCCACTGCTTAATTGTATCATGAATTGTATACATCCCACTGCTTAAGTGTATCATGAATTGTATACATCCCACTGCTTAAGTGTATCATGAATTGTATACATCCCACTGCTTAAGTGTATCATGAATTGTATACATCCCACTGCTTCAGTGTATCATGAATTGTATACATCCCACTGCTTAAGTGTATCATGAATTGTATACATCCCACTGCTTAAGTGTATCATGAATTGTATACATCTCACTGCTTACGTGTATCATGAATTGTATACATCCCACTGCTTACGTGTATCATGAATTGTATACATCACACTGCTTAAGTTTAGCATGAATTGGTTACATCCCACTGCTTACGTTTAGCATGAATTGTATACATCCCACTACTTACGTTTTGCATGAATTTGATACATCCCACTGCTTAAGTTTATCATGAATTTGAAACTTTCAACTACTTACGTTTAGTTTAAATTTGATGCATACTTCTGATCAAGTTTATTATGAATTGGATACATCCCACTGCTTGTTTAGCTTTGTCGAATTCGAATCTGCAAGTTTTAATAATATATTTTTTGACCTTAAGTGATTCCTCGTACGGTATTTTTTACAATATTGTTTGATTTATTTGTTTCTTCGTATATACCATATCGTTGTATTGTTTCTTGTCTCTGTTTAAAGTCATCATCGCTCAATTTGCTAGTAATAATTTCAAATAAATTTTCCTGTTTGATTTAATACGTGTATCAGCATACATCAAAATATAGTTACCTGTTTGATTCAATATCAGCATACATCAATAGGTAATCTAGGACTCTGGTTTTTATCTGTTCACTTGTTTTCATGATCAATGTTTGCACAGAAAATAACTAGATCAAACAAAAATATCGATCAGATTATTACATTTGATATGACCCTATTCTATGTTACTTATAACCTTTATGTTACTGATTGAAAATTGTACACTAATTATTTAAAATAATGTAATTAACAATTTGGCATTTAAGAACCTGCTTTCAATTTTAAATTCTTCTCCTTTATTATAACTTTAGTCTACTTGATCTCGAATAACTTGTACCCATTACTGTTTTTCATATTCAAATTGACGTGTCGTGTTTGAGAGAGAGAGAGAGAGAGAGAGAGAGAGAGAGAGAGAGAGAGAGAGAGAGAGAGAGAGAGAGAGAGAGATGGGAAGTAAGTGAGGTTTACGCTTTCTGTTAGACAAACTGAAATTGTTCAACAGATCAAATAACAAATGTACTACCAATATTTGTTATCACAAGGTATTTCAATATTTTTTTAAAGTATGAAATCATTAAATACTTTCAATATCTGGGAAACAATGCCGCCACTTTCACTCTTAAAGTTCGAGAAACATCATGGATCAATTTAAAAAACGAACGTAATGGAGAACATAATTGAGGGACCCGCATCTACCATTACCTGATGTCGCCTACCAAATGATCTTCATTTTTTTTCTTCTTTCATCCTTTTCTGCAATCTCCTTTACAGTAAATTCGCACGATCTGGTCATTACCAGGTTACTGGCCATATCACCTTAAAATGAACACAGCAGAAAGTACACCTTGCTATAACTGCAACTGCTTTGCTTACAGATCATATTGTGGAAACTGCTAATAGGTTCAAATATTTCGTAAGTGAAACTAAAATGAGCATTTTATTTATATATTTTACTTTAGTATCTACAACTTTACTCAAAATTGGAACATTTGGAACATAAAAAAGTATAGACTAATACACAAAGTCTTCAGGATAGTCTGGTCATCTATTCAAGCAATAGTGGTCACCGAATTTACGTCTGAGTATATAAGTACATATTTAATTGGTATATCATAATATTTAGACAGCCAGTGTTTGTCAATTTTAGGTTACTTTTGAGAAACTAAGACAAAATAAAGTGTTTGTTCGGTATTTGTTTAGATATTGTTAAACCATTTATAATTACCAGGATGTTATCTAGGTACTTGAAGCAGATATGATTAATTGCAATGTATAGATTGTACCGTGCATATTTGGATGCCATATGGCCAAACTTCATGATGTAATGACCTGATCCTGGATATAAATCTTGATAGTATAGGGTTCATCCTGCGTTCAATACTGGTGTACACAGAGTGAAACTATTGTAGTGTTTTCACTACCGTCTGCTCATTGATATTTCGGGAATTGAACTTTAATAAATCCAAGTTTGATTTGAATTCCATATACACTGTATAGATAAACAAATATTTGGAAAGCTTTTAAAGCATTTTGTAAGGCGCATTTGTCTTTTATTCGAAACCTTGACGTACCCTTACAACATATCAAACTCATTATTTCCGCCAACTTAGAACAAAATAAGCATGCAAGTTTATAATTGGCTGGAAGGTTTTCTCGGGTTCTTATCCCTTTATATATTTTGGATAGAATCACTGGTAAAATCTACTAGAACTAATTTTGAGATCAGATGAATTCCAAAATTCACCTGTATAAAATGTATTCTTTTTAAATTCCAGAAAGAATTGCAGAATCTGGAAGGCATATCAAGTCCATCTGGATTAGGAAAAACTACATCGGTTGTCTTCTCTTTGCAGAACCAGGTCGGATGTCTTGCAAACGCCTTGCGGATATTTGAGGTAATCTTTTCTCTCATTACAGGTGTGCAAAATATACAACATAACGGTAATTGATTGGTCTTCTGTGTTACAGCGTGCGTTTAAGCAAATCCAAGCAATTATTTACTTATCCAGTTGAAATTGCAAAGACTTTATAATACATTTGATACATATTAACATTCGTTCGTGCATCATCTTCACGCAAATTCGTTTGGCAAAGAATTGACTCGACAACACTTTTTTTTTTAGAGACATTCGGTGCTGAGTAAACCATTATATTGTTCTTTCAGCAACATAACATTAATGTGGTTCATATTGAGTCCCGGAAAAGCAAGAAAAACGATTCCATGTACGACATTTATGTTGACCTTGAGACCGATAACATTCGTCTTCAGGAATTGATCAAGCGTCTAAAGAAAGAAGTCGCAAGCATCACCTTAAACGATACACCTGTACCACAATCACCTGCTTCAGTCAATCGGGCGCTTGCGGGTGGGTTCTTCTGCTATTACATTACAGAGCATTTACTATATAACTCGTCAAACAGTTCATTTCTAGATACAAATCTATTTATTCATTCCATCAACAACTTTGAGAAGTATTACGAGAGATAAAGTTTGAATGTTCTACATATTTTGAGTGGTTATTATGACAGCATAAAATAGTCTCAAAATGGTGTTTATCTTGACAACATTCATGTTTTTCGCACGACATAATAATTCGGCTTAATACTAAAGTATTTGATTATAAAATTCTTATTTTTTTATTTCTTGCCCAACCTGGTTTAGGAAGAAAACAAACCACGACTAATTAACAATTACTGGAGACAATTTGATAAGCATGCATACATACAGTAAGAGCAACAAATTAATTAAAGTTGTAGGTTAGAAGGATTTCCATTGAAGATTTATGCATGAAGTAGATGTCGTTGATTTGCTCAATGCATTATCTTAAAATGATTATACAGACGACATATTTCAAAACTCTTGCACAATCCATATGTTAATTTGAGTATTACTATGCTCGTTCGAGTTGCTCTGGTGTACAATAAGTTGTAATTTAGGTTTTAACTTTTCATTTAAAAATATCTGATCATTTGGCTGAAGCTTGTCGAGTATTGAAATTTAAATTCATTGGTGTCTTTTGACATTACTTCGTGCGTGTATCCAATTTGCTTTTATTCTCTAATATCATCCTATTTCTAGAAACGTTGGCGTTGACGCCATGGTTTCCCCGCAAAGTCTCAGACTTGGATCGTACCGCTAACAGGGTGCTCATGTATGGGGTCGAGCTGGATGCCGACCATCCGGTATGTTGTTTTTCTGCCTAATATTAATTATAACACAATTTGTTTTCAAAATTTTAAATTTTGATTGGCGCAAAGAAAAAATTCCTGTATACACGATCATTAAAATTGTATATCTATTGTTGACGAACATTGTGCAAAAGAAAAATGGGTTTTCAAACTCGATTGTTTTTACTTCTGTATCAAAGCTGGTTCTAATTCAGACGGTAACGCAGTGAACGCTATTTCGGACGTTAGCAGTTTCACTGTTTAACAGTCAACACAAAATAGAACGTTTTATTGTTGAAAAATGAATTAGTGGAGAAGAGAAATAACATTAATATCAAATTGAATTCGGTTCATTATATCACAATGCGGGGTGCACTAGTTACGTCATTAAGCAGCCTGGAAATTATTGCAAGATTCAGCATAACTGATTTTATTTTACAAATTTGTTTTTTTATACTGTTATATATAATTAGAACATAAAATTGTGCAATGATTTTCAGTGATATTTTGTTCTTTGCTACATACCCATTTGATCTTACATATGCATGCTGAAACTATTTTGGATTTTTCACTGACATCAGCATATCAATATCTTTATATTCTCAGTATAAAATATTTACCAGTTTCAATTTTTTTTATTATTTTAATATGATTCTCACGGTATAGCGGAAACTATTTGGAAAACGTTAAAGTAGGGTATTAATAAATATAAAACCCCATTCATGCATTGTTCCCAATCTGGAAGGAACTCTCGTGATGTGGCGTATTAATACATCATAACATGTTGTTCTCGATGGATCCCTACACCATACGTTCGTTTTTCCCACAAACGTGGAATAAAATACGAATATACTATTGTGTTTATATTCAGGGTTTTACAGATAAAATCTACAGACAGAGACGAACAATATTCGCTGATATCGCAATGCAGTACAAACAGTAAGTACAGCCCCGATCTTCTAACATTGTGTTTGTTTTTTAGTTATTTTTTTCTTTTTTCTTTCTTTTTGTCTTGCATTAATGCTGCAATCCCTTGATATCAACTAAGATGAGCCACTGGCCAGAATGAAACCCCTTTATACTGATCCAGGTAAGTAACACATCAAACAACACGAGTAGACCTCAATCTCTGGCAGTTATTCCGTTCTTTGAGAGCACTATGGCTTAATCGATGGTTCATTTCACGCTTGATATATTTGTTTATTCATTAAGATATTGTTTACTTTTCCGTGTTGGTCCTAACTAGCAGTATGGGTCAACGACGAAAGATTTTCAGTTTTGCGTGGCCAGACAAAGTTACGTACATATAGGATATGTGCTACTTTACGAAAAATTATATCGTTCGTTTGGAAACAAAGAGTTAGCAGTAAATGAAAGTTTATCCTAACTTTTGCTCGGATCAGATATCATAATTCTCTTATATGGAAGAACTACCCGTGTATCTGCAAACGTCCACTCATTTCTAATTATATGAACACAAATTTCGCAATCTGTTGACTGAAAGTATACTTTGGGGCACACCAGTCAGCGACGTTAGTTGATTGAGAAGTTACTACTTATATTTTCAATCATGAAACAAGTCATATTTGGTAGACTTGTTATTTAACTTTTCTTTTTCTATAAATTAAATAGCATGTACTGCGATCATTTTGAATTTGACGCTGTAGTTTGGAATCAATCAGCACTCGCAACTGACACGTGTGATTCGATATAGCTCTTCAGCCTGAATGTCGCATATCCCGAAGTATCGACAATCCATGAGCGAGCGTCACTGACCTGGCAAACTTGTGTGCATTTCTTCCATTTTACGTCGCTTCCTCCTATCAATTATGGGCATCTAGCAATATAAATTAAATATCACAGAGTCTCTTGTTGAAGTTGTCGCAAAATCTACGAGATCAATTGGATCTAAACATTCTGGCGATACTCCGGTCTTTCTGCCATTTTTTTTTTAAAAAGCATGAACAAATTCAAAACCTTGTAAAAGCAGAAATTACCTTATCAAATATGATTCCAGTCATGTTTGCAAATCACATAAATAAATGCAGCCATCCGTGTTCCACGATTAATTGTATGCCATTGTTATACCAAGTATGTGCCATTGCGCTATCTATACATAAATGTATGCATATTTTCTAATCTCCCGTTCATTTAAAAAATATTAGTAAACGTTGTTCATACCCAACTCATTTAAATTCTTCTTTAAATTCTAAACTGTCTTTTTAGCAATGTACAGTCTGAATATCACCCTTGCAACAGTACTGAACCTACTCTTCTGACAGTAGTTAATGACATTCTCTCTGCTTGGATAGCGGAAAGATTACAGTCCTCACCCTCCTTGATTGGTCTGCAGCATTTGACACAATATACCATGCTATATTACTTCACCTTCCCCAGTATGTATTTTGCATTCACAATACATCCTTACTGTGGTTCAAGTCCTACTTAGTCGACAGGACACAAATTGTATCTGCAAATAGAATACACTTCAGCCCAGTTGATCTATATTTTGGTGCTCCACAGGGGTTTGTTCTTAGACCTGTTCTCTTCATTCAATACACTCAGCCGCTCTCGAGTATCATAGATCATCACCCAGTGATTATATATAATCAATTTTAAAAATCAAATGTACAGTCAACTGAACTCTCTCTCTCTCTCTCTCTCTCTCTCTCTCTCTCTCTCTCTCTCTCTCTCTCTCTCTCTCAGTTATATTTGATTTTTAAAATGTATGTTGTGTGTAATAAATGATTATATTGGTATGGAACAGGCTTTGAGAATTATATATTATTCAGCACAGTGTAAAGGTTAAAGGTAAATGTATTAAATGAAAGCGAATTATATACTCATATTGCTTATTGCCAGTACTTTATCAGATAAATATAGATTCAAAAATGGCCGTTCTTTGTTTACCGCCTTCTTTCGAAAGTGGCCCCATTGTGTTTACACTCCTTTGGACCCAATGATCCCATGGGGGCCATTTCTTGACAAAATGCTTGATGACTTATGTGTTGTTTGTTTGGGTTTTTTTGGGGTGGGGTGGTGGTGTTTATATTATTTGATCAGCCTTTTGAGATTAAAGGTATCAATTAAACAAGTACATGGTACGTACACTGTAATGTCAGTGGTTTAATATCCCTTCGCTTTCATAAAAATCTGCATCTTCTTTACAAACCAACCATAACTCTATAAATCTTGTGTTTCCTCTAGAGTTTGCAATATGGACAGTGTATTCATCTAGACTCTATCTAATAAGCGAACATATACAATTTTGCCAACTTGACACCATTGAAATGTCTTAGCTGTTCTTTCATCAACTCTAACCTCAACCACTATATTCTGACCTTTGAGAGATACTTGTATACAGTCAAACAATACACTTTATCCTCTCACTGAATATCGGGCATTTCACGCATTTAATATGCAGTAGAAACATGTTCATTGAATTTTAGATTAGACATGATTTGCTCTGACTGTACCTACTTGACACGTGAAGACACCTATGATTGATATTCATGTGGTCGTAACAGTGCATATTTTCCTTTCAAATGGGTGATCAGCCTCCCTTTAACATAGGTTTTTGCTGTAAACAAAAAATAGCTGGGATTTGTGACCATTTTGAAAATTCAACTTAAACATTCAACAAGATTTTCAAATAACTTTGAATATGCTCAAGGATGAAGAGAGGAAAGATATGTGTTCGTGGACACCATCTGACTATATTTAAACTGTTAGAGGAAACTTTGAAATGTTTGGAACTATACATGTACCATGTGAATGCTATACAACGAAATATACGTGTATATTGTGTACATTATACAATTAAATACACGCCTGCACGGTATACATGAATCAATATTTGTAGGTTTATTACAGCAATATGTGATTAACAAATTTGTCTTTTTTCATGAAAACAGGGATCAGAAGATTCCAAGGGTAGATTACACAGAGGAGGAAGTGAAAACATGGCAAGTGGAATTTCTTTGTGTCCGCCTATAACGTATTAAAAATTGTTTTCCTTGTTTTTACAAATGAAAACTTGTGCTGTGTTAATTATCGGTTTCCACGAAGAACACCGTAAGAAATAAATTGACGAAAAGAGTTCAATTTACAATGCACATCTATGAAAAAATCGTTTTTACATGTTTACTGCTGTACATAAGTATGTATATTCAATAACTATGTCATCATATTATCAGAAAAAAAGTGTATAACTGAAGTATTTTCTCCGACTTTTGTAAACCAAGGGGTTTATTACCGTACTCTTTACCAGAATGACACGGGTTCGAATCTAAACTAGACAGTGTCGTCCGCCTGGGTTTGTCATCAAACCAAGGTACTTTGCTTCATCTGCATAGTCATAATATAAACTTTATGAGGAATCAACACTCTTTACATCAGATATATTTTCACAATATCAATGAAAACTAAATGAGATTATTTAATTTTAAAAAGAAGGGTGGGCTTATAGTAGGAGATATAACATTGTGTATATATATATATATATATATATATATATATATATATATATAAAAAAGTTTGTATTGTCTTTAATTGTGTTCCTCTCCATAATATATGGGGGCCTATAGGGTTGCATTTGTTTCCCATCGTGAAAACAACTTTTTAAATTTTTCATGGTTAAAACCAAATGCAAGATGTTGTTTAATATCGAAACGACAGAAATCATGTTCGATTTTCGTCTTTCTTCGTCAATATTTGACTGATCATCGGCACTGATTGACAAGGAAATTAGCAATATTACTGGAAGCAAGACTCTTAAGGTATAAGTTTACGGCCAATATATCATAGACCTCGAAATATTTTTTCTAGTTCGTAACATTTTATTTGACGCTCAACAATTAACAGTCCCGGCAAAACACAATGCATGTGGCCACATTAACTAAATATTAATTATCGTCATATTTTTTAAATTAATAACGCAATATGACTTATTTGAAAAAATATCCCTAATTTAGATGTTATGTCATCTTTTACATTTAGACAATTAGAATACATTATCTTTAACATTCAGACAATTAGAATATATTATCTCTTGCATTCAGACATATAGAATACATTATCTCCTACATTCAGATATTTAGAAAACATTAGACAATTAGAATATATTATCTCTTGCATTCAGACATATAGAATGCATTATCTCTTACATTCAGATAATTAGAATACATTAGACAATTAGAATATATTATCTCTTGCATTCAGACATATAGAATGCATTATCTCTTACATTCAGATAATTAGAATACATTAGACAATTAGAATATATTATCTCTTGCATTCAGACAATTAGAATGCATTATCTCTTGCATTCAGACAATTATAATACATTATCTCCTACATTCAGACAATTATAATGCATGATCTCTTACATTCAGATAATTAGAATACATTATCTCTTGCATTCTGACAATTAGAATACTTTATCTCTTGCATTCAGACAATTAGAATACTTTATCTCTTGCATTCTGACAATTAGAATACAGTATCTTCAACATTCATACAATTAGAATACATTAGCTCTTACATTCAGACAATGAGACTACGTTATATTTTACATTCAGACAATCAGATTGCATTATCTCATATATTCGATATTCGTTGAAAATATGTATTACTTGGCGTTTCTCTTTAGCCCGTAAACAGTACTTTTTCTGTGTTCAGGTGAAAATTTTTAAACGTGTATTTGTTTTTAAAATATCGTTTTGAAATTATTGCATTTTGAAAGGTATGAGATAAAATCAGCAATAAGACCGGAGTAGACTGAATGTCTGCATCTACCCAAAGCACGGATCTTCACAAAAATTCAGGACCCTATAGTCTCACGAATTCGAAGTCAGTAAACAAATGGTATATGATAAACTTGAGTAGATGTTGTCACAAACTACGGCTATTCATTGTTGACTCAGATCTGACATCGTACTTTGCTCCAGTTAGTCAGTAATCACGTTCTACACTGTGGACTTGACAAAATGAATGAGCAATTCTTGACGACAAGCGTGTTTATAAGCATTTGACTGTATATCTTTCGTAAATTAAGCTTGTAAAAATAGTCTTTGGTTATACTGTAATTGTGATCTACTACTAAGAAGTATAATTCCTATATAAATCAAATTAAATCAACTCCTGGACGGTAATTTTATGAAATACGTGTATATTGATTATCGAAGCCGCAGTCTAACTTCATGGACGTTCTACAGGAAAATGCATTGATGTATCTGCAAATACGATACATCTATTTAAAGCGGCCCGTGCATTTCTTTGCGAAAAGGAAAGAATATATCATAACGCAGCGTGTTTCGCTGTATGTTTAGCTACATAGATTATTTCTGTTTTAAAATTATCTTTTGTAAATAGAAATTTTAAATTAAACACAAAAAGGCAAGCAATGCACATATTTAAAGACAAGGGAAAATAGGTCCGAATCACTCAAAAATTCACGAAAGTTCAATGATGCATCGACAGCGCGCATACCGTTGTGTCCGTTTATTGCTTGACCAGTACTCGTTTGAAGTGTACATGAAAATGCAGTAATACGTTTTGCATCATGAAAAGTATTGAGTATATACCAAAAAGACTTTAAAGAATCTCGTTGATGATTAGAAAGTTATTCAAATAGTGAGCAAACGTCAAAACTCTCTCTGTCTCTGTCTCTCTCTCTCTGTCTCTCTCTGTCTCTCTCTCTGACAGTTTATGTCTGTTAATCGTCCGTCAATCCGTGCAAATCTCTATCCCATATATATATATATATATATATATATATATATATATATATATATATATATATATATATATATATATATATATATATATATATATAATAGTCCCGTATTATATTTTTACATTATTATTTAATATCTTACAATTTGCTCTAATCTCTAATCTGTATATAAACTTAACCAGGGGAACAGTGTTCCGAGAACTGACGAAACTCTACCCGACATATGCATGCAGAGAATACTTACAGAACCTTCAACTCCTGATTAATCAATGCGGATACAGGTAAATCATATATATATATATATATATATATATATATATATATATATATATATATATATATATATATATATATATATATGCGGCTAACTGTAATACCTAGGTGCTTTGTACGTAAGTAAACAGCTGGCTAAATTA
Organism: Unio delphinus; assembly: GCA_029339505.1. Lineage (NCBI taxonomy): Eukaryota > Metazoa > Mollusca > Bivalvia > Unionida > Unionidae > Unio > Unio delphinus. The sequence goes on along the minus strand of JAQISU010000155.1, from coordinate 17,039,584 downwards.
TTTGGTTAAATGTGTTTTGCTGTCTTTAAAATACGATGTGATCTGACACAATATCAAACAACTTTAAGTTTTCTCATTGAACAACAATTACATATTAAGGACTTTTAATTTAACGTTATAATTATACATTTAATACGCAAAAGATAACACAATGCGCAATGTCGTTTATAAAGTTATATAGTATATGGAGAAACTGAGTTAGGTTTAATAATGTACGGGTAGCATGTGAATGTTATTTTTATAATCAAATAATATACAGGTGCGTTATAAAACAAGATTACGGAAGGGATGCAGCTATGTAAGGAACGTTGTTCACAGAGATTGGTGATGAAGCAAAGAGACAATAAACTGTTGAGAACCAATTGTGTCTATACATATATGTCTTCTTTTAGAGAGAACAACATACCACAGCTAGAAGATGTGTCGGAATTTTTGAAGGGTGAGTGATTTGTTTTATGGAAAACACGCTGTACGTCGACATGGGGATTCTGCACGACGACATTAAAGAATTAAGAGTTTGACGTGCGTATATACACAGTTAAACACGTACATGAATGAAATATCTCAACAGAAAATTGATCAAACGTTGTTAGTACTACAAATTACAATATGTCCAAGTTTGTCTGTCACACTTACTTCTTATCTGTACACGGAAATTTGAAATAAAATGTTTCGAGATTTATTTGAATTCAGCGATACATTTGTGTCGTATTCAAGCGTAGTTGATAAACATTATTTTCATGTATAATATTTTAGATTGACAGAAGATATCCAAGCGAAAACTTCTTAAATAAATCGTGGGGAATACTGCGGCCTTAATTTCATGAATATTCACGTTTACGGCGATAAATGGTAACCAATAAAGTTATTGAAACATTAGTAATTAAATAACCAACAATTATATAATATTATCACACCATTTGTATTGTGTTTCATAGCACGAACTGGATTTCAGCTGAGACCTGTCGCTGGTTACTTGTCTGCACGAGATTTTCTGGCAGGACTCGCATTCAGGGTTTTCCACTGTACACAGTATATACGTCATAGCACACATCCATTTTATACTCCCGAACCGTAAGTTTGTTATTTTATTTTATTTTTCTTGATTCTCTTATTTAATTTACATTCGTATTGGTTTTAGCAATAGTGTAAGCAACACTTCATCTGCTTCTGCCATGAGAGTGAAATAGTTTTTTGGAACGTTACACTGTCCATATATAAATTACACCATGTACTTCCGGATCAATTATGTGCATGAATGTTACATTGATATTGCGTCTAATAGTTGAGGTGCGCTTTGAAATAAATTCCTTCTTATATGAACAGCATCGATTGTGAAAGTTTATTATTGGTGCTGTTTGTCTATTACATATTTACATATTGTTATTCTAAAATGTAGAAGGCGATGTCGTGAAACGGTTACAAACAACTGTTCTGAACATCGATGTCTGACGATACAATTGTTGCAACAACTCTAAACATCGATGCCTGACGATACAATTGTTGCAACTGTTTTGAACATCGATGCCTGACGATACAATTGTTGCAACTGTTTTGAACATCGATGCCTGACGATACAATTGTTGCAATTGTTTTGAACATCGATGCCTGATAATACAAGTGTACTATTTATTAAAATGTTGAGGAAACAAAATTGTAGATTATTTTAAAAAGTCTCAACCTCGATTAATATCTAACAGGATAGATTCGAAATATATTAAGAAGTATATACGAAGCTAAGAGATCTTTCCCAACGAATTTTAGAATGACAAAGTACACACGACAGTAAAGGAGACATTTTTCAATGAATGTTTGAATGATAAGTACATGCAAAACTAAAAGATACAGTTTTCAATGGATGGTAGAATAAGAATTACACACGAAACTAAAAGATGCATATTCCATGAATTTGAGAAAAAAAAGTAAACACGTAACTAAAGAAAAAATGTTTCAATTAATTCTAGAATGCGAAGTACACACGAAGATTAAAGATATATTTTCCTTGAATATTAGAATAAGAAATACAAACAAAGATAAGAAAGACATTTTTTCCATGAATTTTGGAATAAGAAGTACACACGAAACTAAAAGAAACATTTTTCAATTATTTCTAGAATAAGAAGATAAAGCAAATAAATCTACACTAACCTTTTTAGACTTAGAAAAAACTATTGAAATCTTCCAACGTTTACAAAAGACTGAAGAAATAATTAATTATATAAATATTCACTTTGTTTATGAGTAATGATGTGTCTCAAAATAGCATTATTGACTGCGAGATATGTACGTTTCTAATTCTATATTAAAAGAATACTTATAATTGAAATAATTAAAGCGTTGTTAGATTAACACAAATCCGAACCGCATAACGTGTTTGTGTTCGTGTATTTCTACTAGTTCTAATATTGCATGTGACTAAATTTACATTTTGAGCACCAAATAACTTAAGTATTTAAAATAAAGCTGAAGTATTTCTCCTGATTTTTAATCGAAGCGTCATTAAATGTATCGTTTGCTTGCAGTGATTGTTGCCACGAGCTTCTAGGTCACGTGCCTCTCCTGGCCGACCCAAGCTTTGCCCAGTTTTCTCAGGAACTAGGTCTATCTTCTCTCGGAGCTTCGGATGAAGAAATAGCAAAATTAGCAACGGTAATTAGTTCTTGGTTTGTTATGTGTTTTTCTTACAAAAAATGTTTTGGCATTAAAGATTGCATTCAAAGAATGGGACGGGAAATGTTTATCAAAACAATGTTTGAACGAAATTATCCATATAATTCGAGAACCATACAAAATGCATATTGCCATTACATTTCGCGAAATCGAAAAACGTCTAATGCATATTTTTCCTGTTGTAGTGTTACTTCTTCAGTGTGGAATTTGGTCTATGCAAACAAGATGGCGAGCTACGTGTGTATGGTGCTGGACTTCTCTCGTCTGCTGCAGAAATGAAGGTATGTATGCATCACCATGAGCACTTCTTGTACAGGTTTAATTAAAATCTATGGATTGCGTTGAACTTCATAAATTCCAGCATTTTCCGAAACCGATTACTTCCACTTAGGTATTATGTGATTTCGGACTATATTCAGGATTTGCTTACTTCCGAAATTGTAGAGCTTAACGTGCAAAAAACTGCGCGTCTGCGTAACGGAAGAGTTAACACCGGATGTATTCAAATGAGCATGGGCATTTTTTTGTATCGAAAGATTTAACTTAGTTTAAATGGCGCTTGTACTTAATTCAGCCTCGTGTTAAAAATAAACCATGATGCCATTGCCCCCGGCTGCAGTCATATTGTTTTCGGACAAAGCCACTAGCGACGCGTAGTAACACTGATGCTGGCAGCATTTTTGAAAGCTATAAACAAGCTATATATTCTTCTGGACAAGTAATTAGTTTTTAATATGGTGACCACTAAGCATTGTTGATATGGCTCATGTACAAGTGATTCGAGATACCAGAAAGAGGATGTTTGGTTCATTGGATTTGGAAACGGTTTTCCAAAGCCTGACAAGGAGAGAGAAAGGTGTATGCTATGGGTACATCATTGCGGCCGACGTGATTTTCCCATAAAAAATGTGACGAAGGATACATATATATGTAGTTTGCACTTTGTTGGTGGAAATGGACCCACCAAGGAACATCCAGATCCAAATAAACTGAGAATCATAGTACGTATTTTTTTCTTTTCTTCCTATTTTTGTAAATTTGCATACAGATGTTTATCATCAGAGGAATCGGCAGTTTCTTTAAGTCAAACAACCTGGATAACATCAATAATAATAATAATAATAATAATAATAATAATAATAATAATAATAATAATAATAAATTATTAACTTATTACTTCTCAACATAGTCTAGCACTGCAAAAAGCAAAGCAGCAGCATGATTGCATCTATCCATTGCGGATGCTACACATGTACAAGCGGCATCTTTGACATAGCCAGAATCATAAGACAATGTCACTGTGGCATCATAAAATACATTTACTCTATATGATGCCATAACCTTGGCTTTAACAAAATAGAATGAGTTTTTTTCACAGTCTTTCATGTCCTGTACATGTCCGCTGTCAAAAATACCTTTCCTTTTCTTAATGGTTTCGAGGTGTGCAAATCTTGTGTAGAATCCTCATCACTGTCCTCAACTGATGGGTCTGGGGTTATGAACTGTACAGACTCTTGAATATGGTGATGAATGTGTCCATTATTAAAATATTCTGGAATATTTTAGTTGATAGAAAAGTATCCCATCCAAAGAGAGGCATAAATGATACTGATTTCTTCAGATCATTATCCTTCTGTGAGGTTTTAGATTCTTGTATCTTTTTCTCATACCACTGACCGCTGTCCACATCAATTGGGACATCCCTGTCTTTCCCTGCCTTGATACAATCTTGGACTCTGTCAAGAACAATAATAGAAAATAATAATTAGAAGAATAACAATAGCAAAAACAATTAGTAACACATATAATAGTAACTTTTATAACTTACATAACAGTAACTTTTATTACTTATATATCCATTCAATTATGACAACATTACTGGGATTATTTGCGAAAATAATAATAATATCAATACTGAAAGGATAATATAAGCAATGGAACAATAACAATAATAACAACAACAATAATAAATTGCACTCGTAAATTTGAATATTAACGTATTGGTGGGTGTTATTGGGTGCCTTATGGTTTCGAACGGTGCATAACCATACAAGAATGTACAGTTATAAATCAAACACATGTCAAAATGACTTCTGGTTTGGATGATTAATGTAGATATAAAAATACTGCAGACAGGAAAAAAATCTACATTTCTGTTATTTACAAAACTTTGCATACAAAAGAGTATTGAAAACACAAGATACAAAATGCATGACACAAGAAACTATATTTAACGATCGTAGTCAGGAAAACAAAAAATACACTAGGTCCTGACATGTATAGTACGTGTATTTGAATTTACTTACCTTTTAAGCAGTATGCTTCTTTTCCCGTTCTTGGGCAGGCCTCGACATTCTAACCATCGCTGTAGCTGAATATTAGAATGCTCATCTATATTCGGATGAATAAATTTCGCGCCTGGTACATCGTTTTCAGTAAGAACAATAATACGGAAAGTATCACTTGTAACTATTACGCTAGTTTGCCTTGTCCGAAAAGCTATTTTTAGAAACTGATGTCACTGCGTGTGATGTATCAAAGGGGTAAAAAGTACAAGCGCCATTACAGACAAGAGAGATATTAGACTGACATTAAGACAAGTAAAGTGAAGGGGCAAAGTGTTCGGGACTATTTTATTATATTATTAACGTACATAAGGGTCATCCAAGCCGGTCGGCGTCGGAATGATCTCCAGACTTGGATAGTCAGTCGCTATATAGCAGAGGTGCTTAAATAGTGTAGAATGGTAGTGAGTACTATAATACTCTCGAATTTGTTGCAGAAGTTGCCATTTTGGATTTCTTTCATTAGAAAGAACATGTCACATGATGAGATACGAAATACAAACGTCACTGTGTGTATGAAAACAAAGTATTGTTCATAAAGGATTCAAAGGTTACTTTCATTGAGAAATATATCCAATAGCTTCCAAAATGTTAAATTGACTTGTTATTTATTCCATTTACATTCAGCAAACAGACTATAAAACTGCGTACTGCATTTGCTGTGTAGATATATATTATCTTTCTCCACCCCAAAAAAAATACATCTTAAGTTTTTATTCTGGTTTCACAGGAAAAGTCGAGGTTGATCTGACTGGAAGTCACAAAGACCATAACAAAACAGGAATACATGACTCTCGAGGGTGGATGGGGTTAGGGAACCATAGGAAGGCATTTGGGCTTCTTATTTCATAATTCAGGCTTCATCTCGGTTTTGTTTTTCTTGAACGAGAGCATCTTCCTTCTGACTTTATTCGTCGTATATGGAGCGATGCGTCCAGTCATAAGATTTTCCTAGGTTATATTTTCTCTCTGAAGTCAGAGATTTGACATAAAAATCAGAAATCTCCTTTGGGCTGTCGTAAGTTTGGACTCCTTTTAAATTAGTGTCAGCTCATATTATTATTGGAAACCGGTGTTGAACTTACCGTATCACTTACGTTTTTGTATGCTGATCGGTTTAATGCCGATGTGGCTCGTGAGATTTAAATGAGTGACAAAGGTTTCATTTTGTGAAATGAACGATCTGAATAGTGTAGCCAAACCCTATCCGCATGAAATGGTCATAATTTGTAACCTCTCTTTTTCTTTTCATTTCGCTAGCGTTCGTTCTTTCTTTTTGTACAAATGAAATGCTGCTTTTCACTAAATTAAACCTTAGACACAGGATAAAGACATTTGTGCCACTGGTCATAATACAAAGTTGCAACTCCATTTTTCAAACTGATACTTTAATTAATAACACAAAGGCAAATGGTTTGAAATTTCATTTGAATACTGTAAGTGCCGTCGTTATGTGCAAAATAATACACTTTCAAAGTTTATGCCAAAACCGATATGTTCTGAAACACAAGAGTTGCATATATAACAAGAAGGAACAAAAGGTTGCAATTCCGTTATGGTTGGATTCGTATCGAAAGTGAAGGAACCAAAAGAGCCGGGCAAAGTGCTGGGAAGAATCTGAAATGAAATTGTCTAATGTTACTTTCTAAGGACATTTCAAAGGAAGAAATGTTCATACATGTCCGAATTCAAGAATTATAATCTAACAAGTATGTATGTATGTATGTATGTATGTATGTATGTATGTATGTATGTATGTATGCATGCATGCATGCATGTATGTATTTGATATCTTATGGCTGGATGGACAGACATACCAATACCACAGTCAACCTATTACGAGGTCTGGATACAAAAACTTTCAAAAACGACAGTTAATACCTTAAACACCGAAACATTCTTAACATGCTATGAAATATTTAAATATTTGTTGATCGTACATTTTAGCATGCCCTCACTGACAAGGCAACAAAAAAGCCGTTTGAACCTTTGCGGACATGCCAACAGGAATGTCTTATCACCACCTTCCAAGATGTTTATTTCTACACTGACAGCTTTGAGGAGGCAAAAGAGGCCATGAGGTAAAAACAAAAACTATTTTTGTATGGGACAACGGTTTCACTTCGGAAAGATATGAAATGAGAAATTAATTTATAATAACATTACCATGCCTAGTACAAACGAACCTCCCTTCGAATATGCAAAATGTTCATTTGGGAAGACATCGCTTTTAGTCGAAAGAACAATGACTTTGCCCATTTGTTCGTAATCTATAGGAGATAAAATAATCCGTTTTCTCATTTTCGACATATATATAAAATACAGAATTCTTAAATTTGTGGTTGAAACCGAATGTTGTCGATTTCTCTTCGTCTGTGCTTTATAATTTTTGCAAATTTAAAAATGTGTTTTAGAAAATAAAATAACATAACTATCTCTAAACAAAAATATAAATCGACCTATTTTCTTCAAACTACAATTATTTTTGCGATGCTTCTTTGTATGGCAGTACAATAGCAGAAGTAACTATTCCTAAACAATTTACAGGGTGTAAAAATTGTTTCGTCAGTTAATGACTTTTCAAACCCCATTGTTCTTCTTGTTCCAGAAATTTTGCCAGCACCATCAAGCGTCCATTTGCCGTGCGCTATAATCCATACACCCAGAGCTTAGATGTCTTGGACAACACGAGGTGCATAGCTTACGTGGTCAGTGAGCTGAAAGGGGACCTTTGCATTGTTAGCGACGCTTTGCGTAAGGTTCAAATGCAAGACAAAATGAAACTCACACCAAAACAATCCTCCATCAAGGAAGAAGAACCAAACTAAAACTAACACCAAAGCAATCATCCATATAGTAAGAAGAACCAAACTAAATATATCACAAAGAAAATAGCTGCTGAATATGCCGAATTACTTTGTTGCAAGATGATATAGGCAATTATTAATTTATGAAATATTCAACAGTAGAGCATACACTGAAGACTGTTGGACTTTGACACTAAAGACCACCTAAATTAAAAACCTTTAATGCTTGTGCTAAGGTCTATGTAGCTTGTAAATGTGTTGTCTTGTTCGAGTAATGCATTCATTAACGTAGCTTGCGTGCAGAAGAAACGGTTTTCCATATAACAATACGTTTCCTCTTGTCTGTTTGGTTTTCTTCACATACAATTCTAAACAGATCTTACTTTTTCATTTAAAAATGTTGTGTTCTAACAATGCTCGTGCGAGAATCGTGTTTTCTTCTTCTTCGATTCAACATTTTGTCGCCATTGTGACAATTTCTACAAATAGTGCAATTTACGGAACGCTTTATGTCTGTAGAGTATTCCTCGTAAAGTATGACCTTTATCGTTAGCATATCACCACAGTAGGGCTTTCACGCTACTGCATTATTATTATTATTATTATTATTATTATTATTATTATTATTATTATTATTATTGTTGTTGTTGTTGTTGTTATTGTTATTATTATTATTATTATTATTATTAAAAAGCGTAAAATCATATACTCTTAGCAATGCTGTTTTCCATGATCAGAAGGAAGGAGAGAGAGAGAAGAGAGGTCATGCTCTCTTAAAAGAAAGGCGTGACTCATCTCGTGTAGATACGGCTACATCTTGTGGAAATTGGCAATGCAAGAGGGACAGGGATTGTAATGATACAAGTCTCCTTTGAGTTACGACGAAACTGGCTAGCTCGTTCACCAATATCAGCTATTTATATTTATACTCAGTCTTTTAAGGAATAGCCAAATATGGTGATACGTGTTGCTCATGTGTTTCGCCAGAATCTCAGTGTGACGCTTCATCGTTTCTTACATGTTCCCGACTGGACTAATACGTCATTAGATAGGCAATTGTGCCAACTCTACTCACTCGAAAATAATTTAGGAATTCTCTAGTTCAGCGACCTGCACAACTTACAGAGTGTATTTTTGCTGACTTTACAATACAAGAGAAATGTAGGCATATAGTGCAAGGGAGTTTTGATTTGCTTTTGCTCATAAGGGCGCAATCTTTATTATAATAGTATATTATTGTGACATAGAATATAAATGAAATAAATCTTAATATATTTTAATAGAAAATTGCTTTCAATATAATTTAGTGCAAAATTAATTTTAATACAATTTAGAGAAAATTTCAATCTTATTACTTTTACTCAAAATGTTTGTCCTAATTATACCCTCCGGGTCATTTGAGCCGAGTCCTCGTTGCTTGAAAGGAAAAAGAAATTACATTCACCAAAACAAGATAAAAGGCGAAAGATCACAAATACAATTATAAAAGCAATCCGAGAAATTTTGTAAGGTTCGAAAAATACAACGAGATCAACATTGGAAACTACTCAGTAAAATACAAAAAGATACAATGGAAAGTACAATTCAAAATATTTCTGTAAAATTCCTAAAATACAATGAAAATAAAAATTACCAAAACGGGTTTTAAAATATTTTGATAAAATTCTACGTAATCTACTCCTACAACTGAGCTTGTCAGACGATTATCGTCATGACGAGAGGATTATAGATGGTTACCGCCATATTCATTCTACGGAACAAGGGTAATTTTCTATGTGGTACTTTATTAACATAAACAGTAACATTTGTATTACCTTACTGTGTATTTGTGTGGTGTGTAGGAGTGGTTTGATTATTTTAAAGTGCTAAATATGAGGGTAACGCTAAAGTACCCCTTTTTATTATTCCATTCATTTTATCATTTAGCTAAAGCCACGAATACTTTTAGAAATACATGTTTCACATCTTGTCTATATTTACATCACAAAATATTGTAAAGATATTAAAAACCTTTTCAAAATTCTCAGTTCCAAAAGACTGTAAGCTTTCATTGTGATTTTGAATTACTTCCTTGAATCACACTACATTAGGATTACCCATGAAAATCTTGTGTACTGAAATTATACCTAGCCTTGGTAGATATAAATAGGATGGGAAAAATTTCCTTATGTATTATTTTCTGAGTGTTTTATAAAGTTTTCTTCGAAAACGTCTGGTTATTGTTGGTTTTGGAAAGAGCCCTAACACACTTACTATAACAAATATTTCTCCACCAGTTCTTTAATCTACAAAAGTGAGATGGACCACCATAAAATCTGTGTCACATTTCAAATTCGTAATAAAGTGTGCCAATATTTGTATTGTGATACCAGTGACAAATGACCTTTCGTGGGCAGGTAATTTGCTGTCCCTTTATATCAATTGTATCCTTTTATTTTAATGGTAGTCTTTCTGTTCCATGCATTTCCCTAATGGTAATGTCTTTCTGTTCCATGCATTTCCCTAATGGTAATGTCTTTCTGTTCCATGCATTTCCCTAATGGTAATGTTTTTCTGTTCCATGCATTTCCCTAATGGTAATGTCTTTCTGTTCCATGCATTTCCTTAATGGTAATGTCTTTCTGTTCCATGCATTTCCCTAATGGTAATTCTTTCTGTTCCATGCATTTTCCTAGTGGTAATGTCTTTCTGTTCTATGCATTTCCATAATGGTAATGTCTATCTCTTCCATTGATTTAACTAATGGTAATGTCTTTCTGTTCCATGCATTTTCCTAATGGTAATGTTTTTCCGCTCATTTTTGTGTGTAACGTTACTTGTATGTGAAGTATTTTTTTCTGCAAGGGTGATCTACAAAGCAGGTTAGCTGAAATTTGAGTGAAGGTTATATTAATTTGACTTTTAGTGGAATAGAATCAAGCCAGGTAATGAACACTGTGATCTTTAAGATAGGATAGTCTGCATTTTCTCTTGATGTGTTGTCCATATTTTTCATACTAAATATTAAGTCTACTGGTATATTAATACGGTAATTAAATACTGCCATGTACTGTTATAGCGAACAGAGGTGTAAAAACCTGCTAATATTGAGGTGAAATCCAGGTAAGGTATATGTACCCCGTTGATACTGCTCACTTTATCTAACAGTTTGTAAAATTAGAACAATTACTTACTATCTTTTCCAACACAAGAGGTTCGATATTTTCTAGTATAGTGCGATGTATTTGTAACATGTTATAGGTACTTCCAGTTACTGTATTGCAATGTTAGAATTGTCAGGTTTATTGGGAAGGTAACATGTTACAGGTACTTCCAGTTACTGTATTGCAATGTTAACATTGTCAGGTTTATTGGGATGATACTTCTAAGCACTAACATGCATGTGTTCATGTCCCGTACAACACCTAACCAAATCCAAAGATAATGATAAAAACAATAATGTAACTATGGCATTAATAACATTTTTATTTTTTCAGCCATAAATCTATTTATTTTGAAACAGACGCCGATATATATATATATATATATATATATATATATATATATATATATATATATATATATATATATATATCAATTTGATTGAGAAAAGCGGGTATTTATTGCTTTTCTAGAATTTATAACGAATTTGATTTAAATCTTATATATTGTCATCTTTATTATTATAGTGTGCAACAATATAGTAAATACAGAAATATAGAAGCGATCTGAGTGCAGACTCAAATAAAACGTGCACATCCTAGCCATTGTTCCTGTGAGTGTGTGTGATTGTGATTTTTAACGTTGCTTTTTAAAAAAAATCAGCCATATCGCTACGATGTCTGCAGTGTGGAAGCTTATATAGATGTCTAGCACTGGACCATGATGTCGCAAACATGTAACATGATGTCTCACCCAGTCACATTATCCTGACACCGGGCCGACCAGTCCATACACTTAACTCTTAAGCGAGGCAGCTGTTAGAACCATTTTTATAAGTCTTTGGTATGATTCGGCCAGGGATCGAACCCACAACTTCCCGCTTCCACGGCAGACTCTCTAACCACTAGGCCACCGGAGCGGTGTTGTTGTTCCTTTGAGACATAACCGGAAAATTAGTTAATTTAGTCGTCTCATGCATTGAGCGGCCATATTATAATTAAATTTCGACCTATTTTATGATTATTATGTTAGCAAGAACTTTATAAATTGATGCACAGAATTTAATGAGGATTAATACTACGTGTGAAGACCTGATTTTAACTTTTAAGTGTTTTATCAACTTTGTGAAGATTTGTGTATACTTGTTGTGCAGATTGGCATGGTTATTGGTATATATCTGTGGACGTACAGTAGATTAATCCTTTTATAATCAGGAGTCGGTGATCTACAAGTAATACACCCATCAAAATCAATTTTTCCAGAATAATGTAAAAGATACTAGTACATTACACAAAATACAAAATCAACTGTTATTTGAACTTTGTAATCGGTAAAGCCTACTGAAGTCAGTTGCGTGTTAGATCAATCTTTATGTTATGAAAATTTAAAGTAGGTACCAATATTCTTTTTATCTTTGAAACTTATTTAAAGATTTTAAGCGACGTTTTCTTTCAAGTGAAATGCATTAAGTCAGTGCTGATATTCATTCGAAATTAAGTACTGCATCCTTGTTTTCTTTAAACGCTCATATTTAGTTTTTGAAGATTTACGTGTTTTGTTAAACACTGAGAGTTTAAATATGTGCAGATGGTTGGATGATGATGATGATGATGATGATGATGATGATGATGATGATTATTGGTTGGTGTGGTAATTGTTGTGGTTGAATCTGACGAAGTTATACAATGTTAGGTATTGTTAATAGCAGAGCTAGTTATTCGCATCATCAGCTGTAAATTTCCTTTGTTCGAAATTTACTAGAAAAACATGTGACAGTTAAATGCCATACCATGTACTACACGCTACAACCGTAATAATTTCCTGTATATGAATAATGATCACGGAAACCACCATTACAAGGTGGGTGTGGTGTGGTGGGGGTAAATGTAAAAATAAAAATAAAATGTGTAAAATATGTAAAGGTTATTTTCCAGCTTTTGAAAGATAGAAATTTAAAAGAAACTGTATCTGACTCCTACCACAGCATATTAAATTGATAGTCCCTGACATAATTGCGATAATCCGTGATACGTAGTGCGATATACTAAAAAATAACACAGTACACAATTTTCGCGGTATCCAGCTATACTAAATAAGTCCTCGAATAAACACTATATCGATTCTGCTCCGCTCGTTGCTACATCATGATAGATATAAGAGTTTGAAACATAGATGAACGTTGTAAATCAATAATCTTATTTGTAATGATTATAAATTGCAAAAGAAAGCACGAATAATTAATCTGTACTGTAGCCTTATTCAGAAAGAAGTTCTATAGTAATGGCAAATAATTGTCTCACTTCGCTCTTCCATGACCTACATAAACAAACAAAAATCTGCACCCACCCACCCCCACAACAACAACAACAAAAACAAAAACAATAAAATTGGTGACATTCTTCTTCCGGTGTCATTATTACAAACAAATTCTTATAAATATTGCTACCTGAAAATCCGCACAATTTCTGCCAGCGCACTGACACGGTGTTTTGGACTTTAGAATAAATTCTTTTTATAAAAAAGATAGTGAGTATATATCGAGTTTGCGAGAAAAAAATGGACAGATGTTCTCAAATCCGTACTATAAACGTGCATTTTAATTGGAAAATAAAATAATCTTAAAGTGATTAAATGTATAAGTAGTACATCAGACCTAGTTTTGATGTATAAAGATACCCTGCCAAATTTTTTTTAAAAATTTAGTATATTTAATTCTGGCGTACCTGTTTATGCAAAATTCTTACATTTGAAGAATAGGTTTATACTCATTATCATCAGGTAAGCTTACCATCCTACATAATAATTTTTCATATTAAAGGTAGTCATTTCAAAGTAATTACTAGTACCTGTATGTTGGTATGTCGTAAATTGACTCCCTCAGCGAACAGGAAATAACCACGCTCCGGGTCGTTGCACATGATCCGCACTCGGGCATTGGCTTTTGGTGAATCTATTCCAACCCCAATGCCAATCAATACAATCCGATGTTATGCTAATAGTTTCATAAATTTGTAGAAAACTGTATTTATTTTGTGACAATTAAATTTTAATGACAATTTCTTATACGGAGGCCGTATTTTACAGTACTTAAATTAAAGGTAAATATGCATGGTATGTAAGCATTGCAATGTTTAGCAAATTCGAACGCTAATTAATACGATAACGCTATTATAATAATTATTTAACAAAACGTTTGGCTGCGATCTTGACTTTGCAAATATTGCTCATCAAACTCTGACATGCTTGACCAAATTATACAATCTCTGTTATTTTCCTCTTGTATGTGTGCCCATGTTTGCGTGAGCATGCGTTTACTATTTTTCTTTTGTACTTATAATTTGGCTCGTAAGAGTTGATAGTTTTACTTGTCTCAAAAGTGCGAAAGTCGTTAAATACAACAGATAGACATATTTGAATGCATGAAACAAATATTTTATAAGTCTCACCAAAAAAATTATTTAAATTTTGAAACAGAAATGATTGCATTCGACGTGACAAAACAACATCCATTTGGTCACAGACCATTATCTTTCAGTATCTTATACATGATTGAAGCGTCTCGTGGCTGCCTTTAGAACGCTATTAAATACTGAAATTTTCAACATAAATCCATAAATTAGAAGAAAACAATGCTTTCGAGCGGATGCTGTTCCGTAGTATGTCTGGATAGAAAAAAAACAAAAATTGAGTATCAGTTTCCTTAATCAATACTGAAGCCAGTTGTGCACGATCTCACATCGCCATTTTAACACCATGTGCCAAATAGGGCGAAATGTCTGCTACATAAATCAGAAGGATAAAATGTCTATTCCGTATGATAGACAGGTGGGAAATGTCCGTTCCATATGCCAAATAGGGCAAAATGTCTGTCTGATTGTGGAGGTCATGGGTTTGATCCCCGGCCGAGTCATACTAAAGATTTAACAAATGGTATTAAGAGCTGCCTCGCTTGGCGCTCAGCATTACGAGGTTAGTGTTAGCAGAGGCGTAGCTGGGGGGGGGGGGGGGGCAGGGGGTACATATGTCCCCGGGCGCCAAGGTACAGGGGCGCCAAAATGAGGCTTGCAACGTTACATTATAATAAGTAAACAAGGGTAATAAATCGGTCACAAGATCGCAGGGGCGCCAATTTTATAGTTTGTCCCCGGGCGCAAAATATCATCGCTACGCCTCTGAGTGTTAGGACTGGTTGGCTAGGTATCAGGATAATGTGATTGGGTTGGACATCATGCTACATGTCTGATGCATGTTGCCCCAGTGCTAGACATCACTATGAACTGCCACACTGCAAACATCATCGCGATATGACTGAATTTTTTTTAAAGCTACATAAAAAATACAAATCACACACACTGTGTTAAGCTATAGTCTCTCCACGTTGCACAAGCATGCTCTACACTTGTTTTGATTAATCGCTAGCTATGCTTAACTCGTCATTGTAAAATAAACAATAAAAAGTATTTTAGATCAGCAATCGGTTTTTGTCATGTTTCAGAATCTGGTGTTTAATGTATATATCATTTTGCATGTTTCTTTGCCCTGGTATATCTGACCGTCAGGCTATTTCTGTCTGTCTGTAGGTAGGTGGGTGGGTGCGTGGGTAAGTCATTCTCGACACAGATATGCAGTCCAGACGAGCTCATCATCTTAGTGTTTGTCATCTGGACTCCTAGGTAAGAAATGGAGGCGGTAGCTGTTCTGTAATAATTTTAAGTGAATCGTCTGAGCATGATCCACCCAGGCCGATGCAAGGGTATTTTACGCCTTAGGCGAACCTTTCACATTGTGCCCTCCCCCTCGGGGCATCGCTTATTATAAACCGTTTATTGGTAGTAATACACGTTTGGCTGGATAATTTATTAATTTCATTATATTGTCTACATATTTAATAATAATAAATGAATAACCCGTGTAAATGACTTTTGGCGCATCCACCCCTATCTTGCTGCTATAGGCGACCACTCAGTTCGCCTGTTTGGGCTAAACGGGCCTAGGATCCACTAACATCAAAGGATTGACCTTACTTGAAGAAATCTGCAACACTGTTACCATAAGCAGACGCCCTGGCTTGATGCAAAGTTACCCACTAAGACAATGGAGTTCTTTGTACATAAACACCAGATCAAACATGAAATCGAACATTATAATGTCATCACTTTTTTTCTAACCTAAGTAAACAGCCCATAAACCATACTAATTTGAAAGGGTTTCAAGGACATTTGTTTTGTCTTCAACTAAAAAGGTGCTGACTTGAGCTACCGACTTGGTCACTTTTACCAAAAATGTTTATAATTGGGATACCTTAAAAAGCAGGGTACGTCATACAATCAGATTAGTACAGTCTTCATTTTGCAAGACTTTAATAAAATAGCATCTTAATATTATGAAACAATAGACAAACATGTAGTAAAATTATTGTATGCAAAAGCCAGCATTTAATGGAAAAACGTTCAATTCGATTAAATTTTTTCATCAAATCTGAAAAAGAAAGTTATTAAATGAACTGCAACGCTACTTCATTGAGTAACAACAAATACTTGTTTGGTTTTATGAATCTAAAATACTGAACTAAACTTTCTGCTGATGTGTCAAAACATCTGTGAATTGTTCTAGTCGATAGAAAGAAAACGACGACATTGATTCCACTATCTTATTGAGACTCAATGACAATGTATGTGTCATTGTGTTTATCCAACTTTAACTCCAAGTTCGAGGACAGTAACCTGTTTATACATCTTATTACACAATAATTGTAATAATCTACATAAATATTTTCCTTAAATTACATGTTCCATACACTTTTATAAATATTTTCACTTTTATATTGCTCTTATTCGTCCATTCATCTGACATTCATTCCGATACGGGGATTGGGGGAGTGGGGTCCTTTTTAATCTAGAAATGGTATTCATACATACTAACACTATTGATGAATGAGCTTGTCAGACATGCCATAGCCTACACGATGGAATCAGACGGCTACTCAACGGATGAAATCTGGAGTCAAGCTATTGATACCGCTGAAGAAGGAGACTGTGAGAATACATGATTGGAAAAGTTGTGTTCGTCTGTAACTGCATAGTAAATAATATGCTGTGTCTATTCTAAAACTGAATATTTCACAGGAAAATCACCCATTTCCCACAGCTAAAACGTTGAAATATTCCACTATCTCGAGGCTCTGTTATGGAAACTCACGAGTCAGCCACAATATATTTTTCAATCGCATTACGTCTGTGATGCGCGAAATCGTGATTTCTGTTAGGTGCAATCGGGTTCCTTATCACGTGAAATCGAAATTTCCACTTCGTGTAATTGAATCTGGTAAGACAGCATGGCCATTGCGTAATAACATCATGCGTCCTCAAAGCTCGAAGCTCAAACACGAGATTTTGGCGGAAAACGGGAAAAGTTGTTCGAATCACTAAGCTTCAATATGCCGTCTCAAAAGATACACTAAGAAAAGCATTGTTATCACTGGTTATTTTCCTTCTCCTTCTTGAGATTTCGAAGAGCATTTAAAGTCTTGATTACGCGATCTCGAGTTTCGAATGCACGATCTTGAAAAATATACGATTGAAACCAGTTTTTCAATTTGCAGTCATAAACCTGCAAAGTCGAACCTTGAGAATGTGCATTCCTTTGTCTCAAATATGCGATCACGCAATTCAAAAGACTTTCTGACTTTTCTCTCTGAAGATCGCGTTTACGAGATCCAAAACGCATATGTCTTGCATACATTCTGATGTGATTCAAACGACTTTTTCAATCTATTCTATCAAATCTGCGTATGAGAACTTTCAATGAAGCACATTCGAACATTGAGAAAACGAAATGTTTAATGTCATGTCATGTTGGTTTACCCTGGTAGTTCATCTACGCTGACTGGGAGTGCCGAAATCATGAAAGTGAAAACTTGTGTGCACGTAATGGACAGTCTGGGTAAGCGAGATGGAGACATCATGTGATTGACAATTATCTTCTGATTTGTTTTCTCTCTAGTTCTCGTAATCGAGCCGTCAGATCGCAAAGCGTTTTCTTGTTATGGCCCCAAAGGTTTGTCATAAACGGCGCCGCATTAATAATGACATAAAAGCGATCAACAACTCATACAATTATTTGGTAGACTTTTTAATAGCGCGAGATTGTAGTCATTAACTCAGACCATGACAACGTGCGTCCTAGAATAGTTCATGGAAATGTCTTTTGTATTTTTGTTACTGGTTATGTGAAATATAGCTAGCCTGATGCCCCATCCTGCTTGTTGTAAGTGGCGGCTTACAATTGCCGAGATCGAGGTGGTTAAGTACTTACACATTTCTGAATCTATATAAGACGAGCCTCGAGAAAAAAATGCTTACTGAAGCAAATAATAAACGTTTCAACTTAGTGATTGATACCTATTTACCAAGTTGCACTGAAAGTTGGTGAGAAATATAGTTTTAAGTTAAAGGTAGCAAACTCAACCAATCAGATGCAATATCTTCTGTTAGCAAACACAGATCTTATTTATCAAAGAACCTGTTTAACCGAATGATAAAAAAAGCTAAAAGCGGAGGAAATCTGATTAGAATTCGGTCTCCAAGAACTATCTATTGTCAAATTCTGTAAACCATATGATGGGCAGTCTTATTAATGTGTACATCTTCTTGAATACACACATTACATATCCTGAAAATATAAACACATTTAACCAGTTTGATAAAATAACAAAATTATCAGAAACAGTCGCAAAGCATTCACACGATTATCTAATTAGATGCAAACCACCACATCAGTATGAATAGATCTTGCTCATAACTGTATTAATTTAAGAGCTTGAGTTAAGCCTATTTATCAAGTTTTGTTAACAAATTCAATCAAGATCATATCATGAATATCATGAATACATGTTGATTTTGAACATTATCAAACGCATTAGAAATCTTGATCATATAAGAAGTCTGACTAAAATCAGATTTTAAAAATGGCGTTTCCATAGTGGTAACAGATTCAGTCAATAGAATCCAGTATCACTTCAATGGTATGGATGGATCTTTTCAGTTATGTAAATTATCTAAGATTTGATAATACAAGTACGTATTCCAAGTTTGATAAAACTGGTTAGAACTACGGCCTCCAGAGTGGTAACAAGCTTCATCAATCAGATGCAGAATTACTTTGTTAATACGAATAGATCATAATCACTATCAAACACATCCAAGTTCTTGATGATTTAAGCCCATATTTCAAAAATGAATCAGAAGTATTATATACACTGAGTAATACCAATGTCAGCATGTCAGATGCAAAAAATAACATCATCAATATGCACCGACTTCGCTTATTATCGAACTCGTCTGAGATTTTAATGACAAAAACCTACTTTTCATTATTCCCTTTTCCTCAGTCCAAGCTATGTATTCTTTTTATGACTGATGTGTTGTCCGATGCGATGATAAATAGGGCTGCACAAATTGCCCGCATTTCTAGGTTGTTGATATCAATGATTGGTTCTTTCCGAGACCATACTACAGGCGAATGGAAAGGGGTAGGCTTTCGGTGTACCGGTATGAATCGAACATTCAGTTACAAAACGTTCCTGATCTAATCAACTCGGGTGGGGACGAAAATCACATGCCACGAATATATGCGCCGATAGTAGGTCCTTGTGCGGTCTCCAGTTTGCTTGGAGTAGAAATCAGAGAGTACGCAACCGATGTCTCCCTAGGTGTACTAATTCAGCTGTTGCGTTTAGAGTCCCCAGGAGATAATGGTAAAGGCGAGCCAAGAACAAAGTTAGGGCAAAGAGATTCCCTATGAGGCAAAGAATCTAGGCGGTCCTAACCGGGAAAATGCGTCCTATTCCCTAACGCTTAGGAACTTGATCCCATTTACACTAAGTCCTAAGAACAAACAAGATGCGAATTCTCTTGACTAGCGAACTGACCCAGATGATTTGCCGTCTGCCCAAAAAGGAACAGGTCGTTCAATCAGGTATTTCTGAGGATTGTTGTGATCCTAACTATCGCCGAATTACTGGAGGATGGGAACCTTAAGTGAACCGCACCCTGTGAATCTCCTCACCCTGGTTACCGTATCAAACGTTCAGATACCGTATCAAACGTTCAGATGTCTTTGTTCATCACCAGTTTGGAAGAGTGGTACAAAAAAGGATACCTTAATAGAAGGTAATACCCTGATGCATTCGGTCATTCTGAAAACTTATTCGAGCCAACCAGAAGTGAAAAGGCATCGTTCCTTACTGGTTTCCATCCTTGGAGGAGGAGAGGCTACATTTGGGGTTTTCAATCGTCCCATAGCTGCTCACGATCTATCCTCGCAGAACGGGATCGATTATCCCTTCTGAAAGCTGTAGGTCGAAATTTATAGCCCGTTTCCCTTTTCTGTTGGAAAAAACTAGCGGGGACGGAAAAGGTCTAATGACAATCCCTTTTGAAACCAAGGAAAAGAAGGTTCATGATATCACTGTGGAAAAGGTAGATTTACTACCGGATAATGGAGATTCCCAAATCCAGTAGGAATTGAAATGGAACATTGGGAATGCTGAGAGGAGGAGACTCCGATCAAATCATTTCTAAAGTCAGGCGAGCGAAGCCAGACTCTCTTCCCCAAAGAGACTAAACGATGACATGAATCGTCCCTATTGATATTTCAAGACTTTCGGTCAAACACCGGTGCTTGGTTGCACGAAGTGTGTTGCCCATTAACCAGTCACTTGCATACCATGGCAATCTGATGGAAGAACGTCTGTTAAACAAACCCAAGTCATCATCAAATCTTTATGTGCTTCCCCAAAAAATGTGACCTAATTATTAAACATAATAACATGACATTAGCAAAAGTCTGCCTCTTTTAAAATTGTATAGTAAAGGATAAAATTCCTGGTCCTCATTTCCCAAAACAGAAATCAAAACAATGACTGATATTTTGGCATTGTATTTGCTTTGTAACACTTTTAACTACACCCAAACTCATGAGGCAGTGTCCAGGGTGGCAGAAGGAGAGGTGACAGAGAAAAAAGTGGACTGATAACATTACAGAATGGACCAGGAAAAGTTTTGCGGAGACACTTGCATTGGCACATGATTGATACAAGTGGAGAGAACTGGTCAGATGTTCAGCAGCACAGTGCCTCAACGACCACACTAGGTCAAGAGACTGATAATGAAACTAATGAGACCAGTTAATTCCGACTGTAATATTATTATCACTACATCACGTAAAACAGTATGCATAATTGTATGAAACATCATGCATTGATTACTACAATAAATTTATACCTATTTAAGTAAAACTTTTTTTTTACCAAGCCTTTGTAAGAAACATTCTGATTTGTGAGAATTACATCATATGATGTAAAGACTTGAAGCTATTAGTTCATAACAACAAAACAAACATATACTATCCCCATTTAATAATGGCTACGAAGGTTACCCAAAATACCGTAACAATATGTTTATGGAATATGAATGCGTCAGAAACTGACCTTGCAGCAAAACTGAACAAGGTGGACAGATGAACAGACTTTGCTAACATAATGCCTCAAAGGCATTTGTGTTGGGTTTAAAAACATGAAGTCAAGCAGTTATGGTCATCATTTATTGGCTTCTTTATTTCTTTCTTTGAAAACAATTATGATGCACATGCTTGTTTGTTGAGAGTATGTCCATGATCGAGGACCCCAATTTTCAGACCCTGGACCCAATTTACAATCCTCGATCTTCCTCTCCCATATGGCCTGTTTCCAGTGTTCAGACAAACATTTGGCCCCAGACTTAATTTCATATACACATAAACTTATTGTTTGTGGACTGTCTGCACTATCTTTCTTATTGGAAATCAAAAATATTCACTGAGTTTGAGATGCATTTTTCTCCATGTAAATATCAACACAATTAAATTCATATTACACATTTTTTTCTTTGATGGGTCACTTAGGTAAACATTGTGACCCCCAAATACATGTACACTCAAACCACAAAAAAATATCTCCACAAATATTTCTTTTACAGATATTGTAATTAATCACACAGGTAGTTCATCATGAAAACCATTCACAAGATTCAAAGTTCAAGTATGTATAAATGTATTTTAAAAAAAATTTTGAACAATGTACACAGGGGCCAAACAATCTTTTTTCCCCACATGGTATAAGGTTTTGATAAGCTATGTACAGTACAGTTATCTCAGTCTGTGTGTTATCTGAACCAAGGAGGTAGGCTTGCCCTGTCATACTGCTTTTCATATTTCTTTTTCCCCCTTACTTCCATTTTTTGCATTAATTCCATATCCTTTTCATCTGGTGATTTGTCTATAAATAGGTCTGGAAATTCAAATGTCTGTCCATCACCCTGAAAAAATAAAAAATAAAAATATAATTTTTTAAAACCACTTGTAACCTAGATGGGTAAACTAATGTCAAAGACTAGTCCTGCTCACAAAACGATGTCAGATACGTATGATACTTAACAGCACTTGTATTCCATAAATATCTGGGTATGTGAGAAAGCTTGCAGGTAGCTTCTCGTGGGTCAGTGGTTCTTCTGGGGGTTTCCCAGGTTCTTCCTCCACCAGTAATACTGGCCAACATGTATAGCCTATCTTGTGCTGAAAAATGGCATTAAACCCTATAACAACAACAACATCAATAACATTCCCTAAATATCACCATCATACATAATACAGATGTACAAATCTTCATTTAAATAGAAAATCACCAAGGATACCTGAAAATATCCACAAGGTTCACAAGAAAAATGACTGTTCCAAAATTAATGGTTTTAAAATATTATCCTGAGTAATATGATCTATATTATACATCTCCAAATCTAACAATAGTCTTGGGGATTTATGGAATACTCTCTCCATAAATTTAAACTTCAGACCTTCGTCTTGAAAAACAAGAATTCAAATTCCTCTGCTCCAAACAGCAAAATGGAGGTCATTACACAATTATGTCAGAGGGAACTTCAACATCATTGGATTATTTGATTTGTGAAAATTACATATGACAAATGCTGACTAAAATAAAACTTCAGTTACCACCAGATTATTAAAGTTGTTAAAATAATTACCAGAGGACAGACGGGAAATTTGTGGAGATGTGAAACTTTCTAGCCAGTTACTGCCAAATTTAAACCTTTTATATATGATATAAAGTTGAAAAAATAAAGAAATTTAAGAACTTAAAAAATAAAAAGAGTATTAAAGACTTCAGCACTGCCGAGTTGGGTATTATTATTAATTTGCAAGACATTGTCAGACTGGTTCCCCAAGAAGGGAAACTACATGTAGCATCATCATAAATGAAACACTGGAAGCATTGTTTAATTAAATATAGTTATGTAAATGACAAGTGATTCACATTTTGAATATTTTCTCTTAATGCAAGTATGAAAAATAGTGTACTGATTTGAAAAAATTATGATCCCATAATCCTTTGCTTGTATCAAAATGGCAGACATAATCTTAAATAAAATCGCATAGCCATATTTGAGGTTCACATAATAGAAATAGTTTGGATTTCTGGGTTCAAATAATTGTAAAGGCATTGTACAGCGTGTGTGTGTGTGTGTGTGTGTGATTTGGATTTTTAGCATAGCTTTAACAATTGTTCAGTCATATCGCTTCAATGTCTGCAGTGTGGCACTTTATAGTGATGTTTAGCATTGGGGCATCATGCGGCAGACATGTAGCATGATGTCCCACCCAGTCACATTGTCATCATACCATGCCATACAGTCAGAAACATAACCATATATACAATCTGCAAAACAGTCATTTTATTAATACTAGTAACATTTCTGCATCTTTAAAATGTTAGCACAGCAACATAGTCAGTACATGCCAAGGCTTGCAAAAGCTGGACATTATTCGACTCAATTCATAAATTAAATATTGAATCATTACCAACTAGAGATCATCAATGAATCTAGATGTCATAATTTACTTTTCAGTGAACACATCTGATGAGTTAGATAAGGCAGAAGTAAAGGACAGAGAATGCTAATTTTAAGATTTTATTCTGGTCAGACATTACAGTATGCTAAGGGCTGTGCCACTTTATAATTACATACTCATACCAAAGTAAAGGCAGACACCAGCATATATATATGTATATAATGTATGCAATTATTTTTGTTTTGCACTTCCATCAGTTTCAATTTCCACCAGCTTTCCTACTAAATCCATTTTCATGAAACCACCATTCTTGAAACCAGCATCCAGGTATGAACTCTGATTGGCCAAAAGATATGTAACATTTCCAGGTCAATATTCAACGTAGATTTTGACCAACTGACTGTTGTTACAATAATTTCTGCTACATAAATAGATTATAAAAGTTGGTGGGAACTAGCTGAAACACTTAAAATATCCATTTCAAATGTAAGTTGGCAACATTTTTCTTGTGAAAAGTAACTACAGCTCTCCTTTGTTATAATGTGGCAGTCAGGGTCCATAACTGCTGACCGCATTGTGTACCAAACTGCGGTAGAGAGTACAAAGATATACACACAACCATGAAATATTGAGAATAGCTTAATATACATGACACTGATATAGCAATATAATTTTTTAAATAAATAATGGTGTTTCGAAAAGCAAATGAAGTTAAAAGACTAAGTTTCACCTTGTTTGCTTTCAACCCTTATTGTTATATACAGGTATGATTCTGGTCATGGTTCCATAGTAGTATCCAGAATCACATTATATTGAGGCACATTATAAAGGGGGAGAGCATTCTTAATATGTCACTGATTCTATATTACATAACAGGCTATCATCAAAGTTTCTCAGCTATTTTCCCCTCCTAAACATTTTTATGAGTAAATGCTTCAGTGAAAACTAAACTTTTTAAATTTTGAAAGACACATCTAGGTGTAAAAGGCAAATGTAATTACATCAGCATATCTTGAATGGTTCTTGAATTAAGCTAATGACAAGCAACATTTGAAGTTTCCACATGAATACAAGAATTTGCTTGACAGGGAGCATGTCTCAGGAGTAGTCATGATGATGAAACCCATAAAAGGCACATCTTGGCCTATTAGACAATATTAAAACAAATGTACATCAGAATATATTCAATAATATTTTAGCTGTGCCAGTTGTAAGCTGCATCCATGTTTGCGGTGATTAATTAAATTGAAATTAATCATCAAGGGGCATTAACTCTATCTAAAGTGGGAGTTGACAAGAGAAAGCACTTAAACTGCAAATCTATTTCTAGGGGACAATGTGCACACCAAACTGCATCAGAATATCTTGAACAGTTCTTGAGTTAAACTGGTCACAAGGATTTGCTAATGTTAAGATATTAAAAACAAGAAACAATGGTAACTATTATAACTGGTTTTAAAAAGATGAATCATTACAAGGCATATCTATATGTAGTAGGTAAGTTACCCACCATATGGCATTAAATGATGCATAAGGGTTGCAGACATTTGGTGTCTACATGAAGTGTGATGGATGGACAGCAAGAGCAACAGAAAAGGTGAATACCAAAGGGGATTCCACTTCTCATACAGAGCCGAAATCAGGCAATAATAGTCTTACCAACTGGACAAAGGCTAATTTGTAGTCATCTTCTCTTGTGATGATGTATCCTTCACTGGGATGGAAAATATCCTTTCCTACAAAAAGTGGAAAAATGGTTTATAATTCATTCCGATTTTATGAAAGTCATAAGTTTTGATCAATATCATGCATTTGGCAATGCAAAAGACTGAATGAGCTGAAGGAACAGAGGCGTAGCGATGGTATTTTGCGCCTTACTGGCCAAAAGAATTTCTAGTATTTCTGAATAAGACAACTTCTTCCTGTTAGCTACTGAGTGTTGACATTATCTGATATTTTTATGCAGAACAAGATTTTCAAATTAACAGCTGTGGTAGATACAAAACACAGATGTCAGATTCATAACATTTTCTTCAATTTGGACCAAACAGCAGACATCACAAAAAAGTCCTTTAGTGAAAACCCCATGCTGATACAACTGTTGATTCAGGTAAATAAAACAAGATCTTTAAGATAGCCATTGTGTCGTCCATAATGATGTCCATGTGGCACCATTTTAATTTAGGACCAACAAGGTATCACATGAGCTCGTCACTGAAAACCCAAAGTCAAAATGACCATCTAAGACATAAAGATAACAAGATTCTCAAGATGGCCACTAGTGTTCTCATCAAGTTTTTTAAACCGTAGTTGTCCCAGTACACTTCATTTCAGTCCATGATACTTTCCAACATGTTATACGTGCAATACTTTGGTTCCAATAAACTTTATGTCATTAAATTCAAAGCCCTATCACCCATATGAATATATATATATGAAAGATTTCATACACTTGGGTGGATATCAGTCAATCAGATGGATACAAGTTCTTACTTCTTCTTAGGTATGTAATTCAATAACTATTCAGTCATTTGATGCTGGTTTTTATCTTTGCACTCACATAGTTACTTCACTGGCCAGCAATGATTGAGTCTACTGGTGGTGTGTGAATATATATATATATATATATATATATATATATATATATATATATATATATATATATATATATATATATATATATATATATACACACACACACACAATTTTCATAAGAAACATGTCACTACCAGCACAAAATGTATGACAAATATTACATTTTAAAGTAAGCAAATTCTTAACGATCATTCTGAAAATGGACACACCATCATAAAAGGAACCATAAATTACCATCACTGACTAGAAAGATCAGAGATTAGTTATTTTGATTCAGAGAGTGGGAATTCCCCAAAGAAAGATCACAAGAAATAGTGAATGAAAAATTTCATACTCTTGGGTGGATATCAGTCGATCAGACGGATATCTTCCATAAACTAAATTTTGTTCTATTTTCTACTTAGTTAGCAATGAATGAAATAAAATGGAGGGGGCCCACTGGTGTACAGTACTTAGGGCACTAATTCAATGTATTACTTTATTTTTATCATATTATTAGTTGCTGTTTTTGTACTGTGTCATTCCTGTGACAATGAAAAATGCATCTTACCTAGGAGTTTCTCTTATATTGACAGTGTATTCTGTGCTGGAAAAAAGATAGTCTGATCAATAAACACTACGTTTCCTGCCATATGAATTTCTTTTTTCTGTCTATTAAAGTAAGAAAAGGAACAATTTTTATCTTTCAATTTTACCTGCTCTGTAAAAATGCTGGTGGGTTGTGGATCTAAACGAAACAAGGTTTTCTTTAAAATTGAGAAGATGGCCCACAAAAAACTACCTACTTTTTTGGCGACTTTTGAATTTTTTATTTTCACTTACTGATGCTTTCATTTAAAAAATTAGATACTGTTTTACCTTAAATTTTGTTCCCCAGTTTATTTCATTCATTATTCATACATTATGAGAAATCACTTTTTCAGCACATGATAGCATTCATGTGAGACCATTTCTAAAGTAACAGTTTTCCATATTTTCAAACATACCAGTAATGAAAAATGTTTTTAAACATTTCCTGGTCCATATCAGTTACCGTACTGGACAACTAGATAAATTAATAAATTTGCTGAGACCTCATGGTTTCCAGGAGTTAAACCAGCATTATCACATGACCAAAATAAAGATTATATTTGAAAACTAAAGCCAAATTTTGCAGAGAAACAATGATCCCTACCATTAATATTTTGGCCCCAATATTTTTAAGACTTTTCACTACCTAAATCCAAGCACTCCACAAACTTTTGTCAGTGCAAATCGTCTCGATCTAAAGATTTGCAAACCAAATTATGTTTTTCTTGACCAGCGTATAAGCCACCTAAAATCTTTAGTGAATGTACATAGTTAGGTACTGAAATGTTTGTAAATAAAAATAAATTCACAGCTATTGACCTTGGCTGCTGACCTCTGACATCAGTGTCAAAAAAGTTTCTTTTATGCTCCAAGTGCATGTTGTCAATGCAGTTGAGTTATGTTTGTAATGCAAAAGTCAAATTATTGTGCAGAAACCATTTTTCTTTTTTATGTTAGTGACCATGGCCTTTGGACCACAAAATTAACCAACTTCTTCCTTACACAAGTGTACAGTAGCCACGCCATAAGGTGAATATAAATGTTGCAAAACTAATGTTATTGTACATACACAAAAAAAGGTGACTGACAGCTGGACAGAAAGACAGACAGACTTAAATAAAATCCTTAAATCAGGTGTATGAAGTTTTCATAACTCATTCAAATGGGACTTAATATATGTATATATGTATGGGGGTGTTATGGCACATCTGCACAATAATGTTAAATATATCGTGCCTATTGAAAGGTAACTTCTAAAAATGGAAAGATAAACAATTGCCAAGATTAATTGATATAGAATTGTGTAAAAATGTGGGGGAAATTTTATATTGGATACAAAGAATAACAAATTATCCCAGGACTTCTCTCAAAGCATGAGGCATTTTTTGATACATTCAATATATGGTCCTATGTGTGTAATGTCCATGAATTTCTACAATGTTAAAAGCTTGATATAAGAAACTTGGTTTAATAAGAGTCTGATCGGTATAGCAGATTATACCAACAATACTTACTTGCATTAAAAGACAAACTTCTAATATTAATGACTTTGACCCTGGGCACATCCTTACCCCCAAAAGAACTTAGCCACTGAGCCAGAGCTTGAAAACTTTCCAGATCCCAACTGAATGACCATGTACGTAATGGACATAAAATGACCAACCCAAATGTCATCTACTCCTGGGACAGTCTGTAACCCTCAGGGATCAACCCAAGAGACTCAAGCATCATGGTGATAGTCAAAACAGGGAATTAAGATAGTGACTCATTACAAACTCAGAATTCTAGTTTTCATTGGCAAGTATTATTGTATTATTTTTATTTCAAGATGTACTACTAAATCTAGATAATAAGCATCAACGCTAATTCAAAATCTGCACATAATTTTAAATATGTTTCTCATCTGTGAAATTTATATCAACATAGTTATTCCAAAGGTTTTTTTTTATATCCACAGCTAACAATTATTACATGAATACAACTTATTAAAGATTTATAACTTAAAGGCAGAAACAAAAATGAAATAAAAACCACTTCTAATAACTGAAGTAAGGACTAAATTTACCTCAGAACAAGGAAAGTTATGGCCTATCAGGTTTTATTATTATTAATTATGCACACTAATATGCAATTAGTTTTGATTAAAAAAATAATGGAATAGTCATGTTTATTCAACTTCTGTATATGCATCCATTATGATTATTTTACTGTTTCTTCTTCTGCAGCATGGGAGGCTATTATTAAACCTGTGATCATGTTAAATATGTATTAACTATACAAAAGAAGAGCTGCTTGTAGTTTTAACACAATGTTTAAAATATTATTACTATATCTTACATTGCTTTATCTTGCAAAACAAGTAAGATCTAATAGCATTTTCCAGAACAAACTCAGGTAGCCGACCCAGGAATTGAACCGCGAACCCTCAGATCATAAGTCTGATGCTGTACCTATTGAACTATTGTGGCTCCTGTACACAGGAAGAGATGATGAAGCAAGCCACAGCAGTGTAATGTTTGATACAAGGACCCAACCCCATTAAAGATAATAGTCTTTACTAACTTCACCTATAACTATCAGGCAGAAATTATTTCAGTTTCCATGATATTAAGAAACTTAAGAGTACATATTCACTCCCATCCAACCCCATAGCATGGTTAATGACACCTTAAAGTGGAATCTGCTACCCATGTTCCCATTATAACAAAATTCCAGTGGCAAACACAATCACATCAATAATGTCAATAATCACAGCAAATAACTCATATATATCTAAAGGTACAAAGACAGAAAATGCAGCAGACAAAATTTATTACCGTATGTAAAACAATTGAGTTGCTATCCTAGAATTTTTTTTTACAGAAGGTTAACTTCTCCATGCAAGTTGAAGTGACTTTGCAGAAATGACCAGGGCATGACTCGTAACCATATCATTACTAAATCCACAGTGCTGACCATAATGTTGTGTTGCAGCATTTTCCCACTTACCTTGTCTCATACATGTTCTGACATTCAACACAGGGACTTTATATATTTTCTCCAAATACTGTTTGACATCCAGTTTGCTCATTCTGGAAATGTATAAAGATTAGCTTATAATGAAGTCAAGTAAAATATCCCAGAATTCATTACAGGAATGAAAAAAGCGGGACCCAAGGGCTTAAACTACCGTTAGGTATAAAAAATGTGGGATAGTATAAATAAAAAATTAACATCTCATAAATATCATTAGTCTACCTTTTTCTCATTTATTCAAGAAAATTAACGCACATTTCAATATCAGCCTTCTATGTCACATGTCCACATAAGGAATTTATTATATCTGAATAACCATCTCCCTAAAGATTTTTATTTTGGATGTTTGGGTCTACATTTTTTTTTCTTCTCATTCTTATGTGCTCTGGAAATAAATGTAGCAATATTTAGCTAAAGATTTCATCATCTCTTCTTTACATTTTATATTCATCACAATTTACCATGTGCTTTTCCTTGGTGTCCAAGCTAATCAAACTCAGTGAAACATTTTAGACAGTAGACACCCAATGCTGTTTTGGCAAGTAACAAACTCTATTCAATAAGCCAGCTAGATGTGTTCTCGATTCAGTCAACCAATAATCAACATTAATGATTATGTGTCCATTTTTTCTGGGGGCATCATTCTAGCACCAAAAGCAAAACATACGGATCAACGGTGCAACCTAAAATGAACACATATATTTATATCCTGAACACCCACAAGACCTAGCCTAAAGACCCATTGGACCCAGCAAAAGAGTTTAAACGATATTCCACTTGTTTCAATGATACATAATATACACTTACTAACAAGCTTTATGTCAG
The DNA here is from genome assembly GCA_029339505.1 of Unio delphinus. Classification (NCBI taxonomy): domain Eukaryota; kingdom Metazoa; phylum Mollusca; class Bivalvia; order Unionida; family Unionidae; genus Unio; species Unio delphinus. Next base: position 17,008,713 of record JAQISU010000155.1, on the reverse strand, counting down.
GTCTTTAAACATATTCAACCATTCTAGGATGTTTCAGACAACTATGCTTGAGCCAACATAATTCTACTGTACTGAAATTTCCTAAACAGGAAAAAGTAAGTCCTATAAGTCGATGTGGAGTATAATTCGAATTCACCAATTCGACTTATTTTCCATCCTTTGTCCATATATAAGTCGATTTAGAGTATAAGACGAGGCCAGGTCAATATCTTGGCTTTGTAGTTTACACTAGTAATGGTATCGTTGTATGATATTCCATATTACTGGCAATCGTGAAATTGCATTACCAATGCTAACATGCTTGTGATTTTAGTTCTGAAAAAATCACTGCTATATTCTGTTATCAATTGACACAACTGAATAAACAGTCCATGCTTGTTTTATTATAACTGAAAGCACATCCATGTTGTTGTTCATTTTATTACCTGTAGTTACAAATGTAACTTACCGTATTTACTGTATGTTATCGGACGGCAACATATAATTACGTTTTTTGTTGTCGAATACATATTAAATTATTTGATTATGTGTCCAAAAACATACAGGTGAAGATAAATTTATGTTCCCCCCACCCACCCACCGTAACGAAGTTACTGCTAGCTCACATGACAACATGCTTCCATGAAGTTAAACAAGTATTTTGTCTAACACCACGGAAAGAATAATGAATGAAAAACAGGCATTATGTGCCTACTTTGTCTCTTTGATACATATCCATCCATCAGAAAATACAGTTACACATGTATCAGAGATTGTGTGCATAAAAAAGAACCGCCATATTAATAATCTTGCAATAGAGTTTAACCCTCTGCTAATCAGTGATAATTAAATCTACATTACAAACGCACGCAATCTTTATTTCTATGTAATTAAGATATTATTACAAACTAATGAAAATGATTTTGGAATTATAATTCTTAAGATAGTTATAGTATCGATTGTAGAAATGCCAGTACATGTATAATGGCTCATTTTAGAAGACCATTGTGAATAACAAAAAACAAACAAGTTGCAATATACGAGTCGACGAAATTAATATGTTGGCATTTTTTATTTTATTTTTTACAATAAAGGCAATCCATTCATTGTGTTTCTCTCTTCTTTTTTCCCCACATAGCCAGCTTCAAAATGAGCAGAGTTAGCCGACTCGAAACAATGAACTGCTCAAAGATTGTTTTGATGCCTGTCAAAGATTTCAAGGTGTCTAGTTGATAATTGTTAATAATATAACTTGTGGGATTTCTTTGACATGTGTGTTTGGAAATAATAGGCAGCCATCTGGATTTCCTTAAAAGAGCACACAATGTACGGATCATTTAGCACCTACAATCAATATTTATAGTCTACAAAGAGGTTTATTACCTGTAGAACAATAACTATGATTTAAAATAGGTATATAATGCCTCAGGGATAAGGGATTTGTTTTGTTGCACAATGCTAATGAATTTTACAAATCCATACAGACTCTCTGATGTATTGTTTATTTATATTAAGCAGGGGTCATGGTTTCTAATTAAAGCCATAACTGTCAAACCTGTTTAAAGTGGTTTCGTGTGTAACAATGTCTGCACTGACAACAAATCATATTTTCTTTCAGCAGAATCAAGCTATTAAAATAAAAAGTTTAAATAAAATACCCACCACTATCAAAACTTTATATACTGGATAGCTGTCATTGTAAAACATACTATTGTTAGTACTGTAATAATTTTGATGGATAAATTTATTATATGTTTTGCAATAAGCGAGTAGGCACTGTTTCATGATAAATTTATTTTTGACATAGACGAAACACCAATATACTTTGATCTTGTGCCAGGGAAAATGGTGGACAATGAAAGGAATGAAAGGTGTTTTGATTCGCACAATGGGAACAGAGAAGAGACACATTACTGTCATTTTAGCCATTGCGGGTTCTGGCGACGCATTACCCCTGATGATTATTTTCACGGGAATGTGAAATCTATATCTAAAGGCACCACAAGGGTTGATTATCACAGTTCAAGAGAAAGCATGGTAAGACGAAACACTAATACTGCGATGGATTGAAGAAATTTATTTTCCATTCACCAGAAGAGAGTGACCACTATTAGTTATGGACTCATTCTGGGCTCACATCACTGATGACGCAAAGAAACAGTTGTGGCGCGGAAATGTTGTGCCGGCAATAATACCAGGAGGCTGCATATCCAAGTTTCAACCTCTTCATGTGAGCATCAATAAACCTGTCAAGAGCTACCTCTGCTGCAGCTGGACGGAATATATAAGGGATGCTACGAATGCATTATAATCATCTGATGAAAGCGACCAAATGAAGCAAACTTTGTATCAGTTAAACTAACGATAAACACACTGTGAATTTTACATTAAAACGACGCAGCTGATCTTCATAAATTGTAAAACAATTACAGTGGAGCAACGTCTGAAAACTTACAAGGCATTTAATTATTATATTTCCTCAAACAAAATGATGTACGAAATCATACTGGGTCCAAAAACATACGGTAAATATGGTATGTAAACTTTCAATGACACAATCCATATATAAGTTGATTCGGAGTATAATATGAAGCCCCAACTTTCAAGTAAAAAAGTATCGACTTATAGACTGGAGAATACAGTAGTAGTAGGAACAATATTTGAGGCAAAAAAGCTCCCTTCATACAAAATTCTTATACTATCAGCAAAACAATGTAAATATTCATTTTTCTCTTCATGTCTAGTATTTGTATACAGAGCAAGAGGGTGGAGTCTTAACAATTTCTAAGTTATGACCCAGAAGCATGTCCCCTAACCATAAGGCATGATCCAAACCTGTGTTTGATTCACATGTATCTTCGCAAGCTCATTAAATGTATAAATGGCAAAAGGTTGGGGATCATAATAATTTCAAAGTTATGACCCAGGAGCAGGTACCTACACGAGGTATCATCCTAGCGTGTTTGATGCATATCATGCCATATGCGATTTCTCATGCCATTAAATGTTACTATTAGTATTACTTATATGATCTTTAAGCAGGATTGGTTGGGAATTTCCAACCTGTTTGATTCCATTTCATCCTGAGACAAAACAGATTGGACAGTTCAACACATACAAATTTCAGTCTGGGATACTTGCAATTGATAAATTTAATTGTATGGGTTAACCTTGGTGTCTGACGATCTATTAGTCAGTACAGTTGCTATAATTTTGAGAACCCAACACCAATTTTACCATTGTACATTTATATGATAGACTAATAAAATTACTGTCAAATTTATACTGGCAGCCCTTAACCAGTTGTTTTCTAAGTAGATCAGTAACATTTAAAGGAATACTGTTATTTGCTTCTACAATTGCTGATCCCAAAGTCCAGTAGGTTCAGAGAGTTAATTTTGATCTTACTGTGGATGAACCATGAACTGTACAGAGTCTGGAGGTGTCTTCAACTCTGGTTTAACCATCTTCATCCAGAACATCGGGAGAAATATACGGTTCTGGGGGTTTCCATGGACATACACTGGGTAGGGAGGTATTTTCCTCTTCCACAGTGGTCTGAAATGCGACAATGATAAAGTTTTCAACAGATTGACCACAATAATTTCTCAGCATAAAAGGAGTATATTACCTTCCAAATCTTTGCAAATAAACTTTCCTATCATGATGGAGCAGCTTGACACCCCCCTCCTAAACAAATAAACCTTATTTTTCCCTTCAAAAGCCTTGAGATGTCTGCATAGTACATCACCATCGACATGACTGATAAGCTCATAAACATCTTGAGCTAAACAAAGTGATCTAAACGAAATCAAGTTACATATATCCAAACACTCTCTTCAATATTAATATATTTTTTTTCACTGAAGAAATATACTTTAACTTAATCCAATTTCAGCATTCCCTGCTTCCATCACATTCCAGCCAACCCAAATGTTATGTCAAAGGAATTTGAAAACATATCCATTTGCTTGTGTGAGAATTTGACTATATTAGAAAAAAATATATCTGAGAGAGTTGAAATCAGACTAAAGCAATATGACTTTAGTTTGGAGAAAAGCATAATTTGGGCTGCAATCAAGCATGTGAGATATTCCAGAAAGTTTGACTTCTCATTCAGATGTTAGTAGACTTCTGAAAAGTGACACAGTGCTATTATTTAGGCAGTACAATAGCATCCACAAATACAGATATTAGGGGAGGCTTCTTACACTGTAGGACTAAGGTCATATCTCTCAAGACATAAGAAACAAAATAAATTTGTGTTGAATTTGCACATGTGAAAATGAAATAAAAAAAAAAATGCAATAAAATGAATACCAGTGAACAAAATGCATATTCGATAATAAATGAAAGAAACTAACTTTCGATTATTATGACTTTTTTATCCTGAGCAATTTATTAAAGAAAACAAATATATCCATATATCCATGAACTCAACATATGAAGGATATGCATCCAAACAGTAGCATGCATCGCTTATGTCTGATACAAGATGACACAATATTCATTGATGTGAATAGAAAGAAACAAATCATTTTTGGTTGTACTTAAATATTAGAATATGCTATTAGACTAAAACCTAGTCCAGCAAAATCGCAAATGAGTGAGATTGTGAGTAAATATCAACCGATTGCTTGAAGGCATCTGCCATTCATGCATGACATGGTATAACATGAAAAATAATCAAGACTATATTATATCCAGGTTATTTATATGACAGCATCTCACAAAAAAAAATCATTATTAGAAAATACTTTCAAAGTGATTGCAAATGACAACCGTTTGCTCTAATAGGTTAAAAAAGTATTTTAACAGCAAGTTATTACCTAGCAAACATCAATGCCTGTTTGTATCAATTACGATTACATATGGCAAACAAACAGAAACCCCAGTGGTAAAAAAACACAACTGGCATCAAGAAAAAACACATTGTTTGAACTTACGGCCAGGTAAGCAAATGCAAAGGTCTAGGGATTCTTTTAAGCCTGGCAATTTTTTCATATATATACAAAGTTGGCCAACATAGGGAAGCCAACTTTGGTTCATTTTTACCATTATTCACAGGAATTTGAAAAATAAATTGAAAGAATCGAAGTTTTTAAAACAATATGATTTAGTGCTTGGTGCCGATGACCAAGCATCTCCCAGAAGATTCAGAAGAGAAAATAAAATCACTTAAGGAACTCAAAAGAAAAGATGATTTCGCCAACAATATGATCATTAAGATGGATGAAACTCCTTGGTCTGATTCCTGGATGGTCTGTTAGTAAGAAGGGGGCTAAATGTCGTAGATGTTCTATCACTGGTAAAGACAAAGCAATCTAACTTTAGTCTTACAGTTTCCCCTGCAGGATATTGTTGCCTCCAATAATTTTTCATGGCATGATGGAGCTATGCAATATCCAAGCACTGAAAGGATGGTCATATGTGTGCAGAAGAAGGGTTGGGTTGATGAGATGATGCTGCAGTGGATTAAAGAGTTTTGTCTCAAGTACACAGTTTTATATTTTTTAAATAAAATTTAAGTTTGAGTACATTTTATGACATGTAATTTTCGATTGATTTAAAAGGTATTCCACAACATAAACTAAATAAAATGATGTGTCCTAAAACAGTCTGTGCACAAAGAAAATGACATTTTTTGGTGTCCCAATATAGTAAGGTATTAAAAAAAGAAAAGCAGTGGCAATGGAAGTGTTATGTTGTCCTGGCAGTTATCTTCAGTCATTTTGCATATCGTTACAACTATATGGTCTTAAACTAAATAACAGAAAGGAGCAAAGTCAACAAATTTTGAAGAATTCAACAAATAATTAATTTTCCTAGAGAACAAGTGACAATTTAAAAAGAACTCATGGTATTGTATATTAAAACCCAAAATAGTCCAAAAGTTCTATCTGTTCCAAATAAATTCCAATAATAAATGTGCTGATGTGCCTGTAGTCTCAAATGTACCAATGACCTTGAATGTGGTGATATGATAACAGTCATCATGTAACACAGTAATATAATCTAAAAGATCCTTGGAAAAATTCACAACAATTCTAAAGTAAAGATTTAGTCAAAAAGTATTAACGAACACTTTGTAATTCCAGTGAATAATTTAAATAAATAATTCCACTCAAATTAAAAAATTAACAACAATAAGACTGCTCCACTTCAGATGTTAAAGTAGGAATAAGTAATCCTAAACAAAACAACTTTATACACATCTCCACTTGGCCTGGGTTACATTTACCATTTCCTCATGTCAAATTTCATTTATCTGACCTTCTAAGGTCAGAAATCAAGACTGTATCCATAATTCAAACTGAAATAAATCTGTGTACAATTAATGATGATCTGAATATTTTTACAATAATCATAGGGGAAATATTAGCTATGTCTGAATTTTGTTTACAAAAACAATGTCACTAGGCAGGAAGATCATTAACTTGATTTTGGACAAAATACAATTACAAACTACAATAATACATAACATAATTAAAAACAACTTTGAGAAAAGCCAATAAAAATTACAAATGAAATATACATAACATGCATTACAGAAATAAATATACATAACAAAAGAAATAAAGCACCTACAGTTAGTGAATATATGATCCTACATTATTTATCTACTTTTAAAATTAAATTAAACTAGAATGTGATGATGTTAACTGTGTACCACAGGCACTTGTAACAATTATTAATAATATTTATGATACATAAAATATATATGTAAAGACTACTATTGCCAATACAGCATTATAACTAACATAAATTGCATATAATTATTATGATTATTTTTTATTCTCACACTTTCCATTTTATTAATATTATTATTACTGATCATAATAGTGTTCTTAATACATTTACATACTTTTATTATTACACAGATAGCATCCTTTGCATTATACATGATAATTTATGTTTTATTACCATAATATGGGGACATTTAGTTTAAACTGAATCATAGCATTTGCATCTAATAACTTAGGTTTGTTGGGTTTAAAAAAGGGGTTTGAACAAGAAAAAATTACATTTCCAATACATTTTTTATAAGACAATTTTGGACAGCAATTTTGTAAAATGAATCTTTAAAACTCTTTATCACAAAGCACTTTACAATGCTATTAGTTAACTGCTCATCTTCTGATTATCTCCATATTTTTTTAAAAATCTATTACAAGTGTCTAAGAAACTACCAGTTTATTTTACTATCCAACTATAGCCTTTATTTAGTCAGAGTTTAGCTGAAAAGGTGATTCGTATTACTAATAATTTATTATCATCATAAGCACTGCCTCTAAATGTATTTTTTTTTAACTGATAAAGAGAAAACGTATAGATATTTTTAAAACCAAGCATGTCATTGTCAGTCGAGTAACGTGACAACACCATAACGTCAAGCAGCGTCAGTAACTGTAAGTTACGTGCACTCACTTCCACAGGCATTACCTGTTACATGTTAGTTCTTAAACCGCGACATATATACACGCATCAACCTCTAAACCTGCATAAAGTATTTGGGAACAGACAAATTAACCTCGAAAACACATTACACACGTTATAACATTGACTTCTCAATGCTTACTGTATGCATTTTGCAATTATCTATCGCAGAGAAACAGAAATATCAAGTTTAAACAAAATTAAAATTAGTATTTTTTTTTCCTTTATCATTTTAACTTACATCCATGACCTACCGGCCAATATACGAGTTATATGCATTTTTTTTTCTCGACTGGTATTCTAACTTACTTTTACATAAGTGACAAGTGTATTTATGTTTCATAAAACAAATGAATGCTGGCTGATTCGGACTATGGCTGATTCAACAGGCTGACCATGTTAAATATTAAAAGGAAAACAAAAAGCAATGTAACATATATACCTGGCATATTTTAGTACTCTTTTTCGTATGCTTAGTAAGAGAATCTAAAAGGCTGATAATCAGCTTTAAAATTTGAAGCATCTAGTTATTTGCAAAGTTATAGCAGAATCAGATAATTTTAAATAATTACGAGTTATTACAATTTGATTTGTAACCCAAAAAATTCCAATCATCATCATCATCATCATCATCATCATCATCATCATCACATGCTACAAGACCACGAAAGAGGCTACAATAAAGGTAATGAGCATACTTAAATTATTTCTCCTTGATCGTTTCTATATCCTGTAAGTCAAATGTCTCGATAAATGTTTAATATCTCTTTTCAAATGTATATTGGATCAATGTCCTTCAATTACACCGAGTGTGTTTCTTTTGGCTTCACCTGCATACTGTTTAGTGTCGTTGAAAAAAAAATTAAAATAAATAAAATTTTGTGTCTAACCAGAGAGTATTGTTTTATAGTAAATGCCTCACCTGTTTTTATGACTTTATCTGTGTCTGATATAATTAATTACACGACCTACAACATTTCACTTATCATTTAAAACAACCTGGATTTTGTAAATAGTTTAATTTTGAACTCAGTAAATTGTTCCTGATTTTTTTTTTTTCATGTTTAAAAGCTGTAATTAACGTAGATGCTCCAGCTGGCTCAGGAATTTTCTGCTATAAAGTCTTAAACTTCGTTTTGGTGTACTTTGGAGCGATAATAGAACGTCTATTACGTTGTACCATCAGTGTTTCTTCTTCTTGCAGATATGCATTCTCTTTTGTACCTTTGATTTTATAATCATCGGTTCTTTAATTTGTAACATCTTCATAGTAATCCCATAGAAACACGCATCCTAAAAGTCGTGATAGTTATTACCAATCCAGACAAACTTCAGTTTTGAGATATTAATAATGACCATAAACGTATGCATAGGATAAAAATTTGAAGTAGCTAAAGTGTGTCGGTTTCTTTGAAATATACTCTAGTATCAAAATTATATTGTTTTACGAAGCTATTTCCCTTACAAACTGTTGCATCTGAAAAATCTACACTTTCTCTACTAATGTAGGACTTTATTTCAATCGAAGAGTGATGCGTATTCATCCGAATTGGTCATGTTCTGAATGACGAATATAGCATCAATAAGTCTAGCATAATACAAAGGTCATTTTCAAATTCTCTTTACCTAATGAGATAAATAAATATTTGTCTAACACGGGCAACTCCTTTCCCATGGTCAATCCCTTTCTCCGCCCAAAAATCTTTCTATTGGCATAAGAACATTTTGTAAAAGATAAATAAAATACATTGGACTTGAATTCTTGGAAAACGGGTTGACCCCTCATTTTACGCTCATAACTATATTGAGTGTACATGGTGAGGTGCTAGAGAGAGAGAGAGAGAGAGAGAGAGAGAGAGAGAGAGAGAGAGAGAGAGAGAGAGAGAGAGAGAGAGAGAGAGAGAGAGAGAGAGAGAGAGTCGCACTGGACCTAAGCAGTTACGTTGATCATGAAATAGTGACATACAAAGCAAAAGTTGACAAGTACCGCTGCAGAATTGATAATATTCCAGATGTAAAAATGGAAGATAAGACTACAATGGTCAGAACACGACAAAGGACTGATGGCTGTATTCGTGATTAAAACGACAATTCAATTACAGCATGTGCCGAGCAAATTTTCGATTGTTGGTTTACCGTAAATTAAGTGAATTATATAAATAAAAAGTTGTATTTTTTTTTTTACTTTATTGCTTTATATAAGTTTTATGAGAGCTACAAGAGGCTTTGGGGGTGTTTTGGAGTGGTTTTGGGGTGTTTCGAGGGTTTTTATAGAATGATATGTATGCATTATGCTGCACGCTTTTCAAATCATGCTTCATTTGAGATTATGCTGAATTGTTTTAACTCATGCCTACCTAGAATAAATCTCATCTTGACACAAATTTGTAACAAAAATGTTATATATTTTTTATTTGACTTTAATCAGTTTCTTATATCAATATTAATCTCTGATGATCAATTTGAATAATCAGTCAAAGCTGTGATGTTAAGGTTTCGAAAATATATATTTTTGTGATTTGTAACTTTGTTTCGCTTTACCGGAACTTATATATACATATATACATATAACCAGATTTGTTCTGCTGTGAAACATTATTTATCCATGCATGAGATTCAGCGAGATTACACGAGATGTGAAACCATTGATTGGAGAAGTTTCCAGACCAACGGTAAAAAACAGGAGTCAGTAACAACACGAGAAAATGGTATATTTTCATACATCTTACATTAGTAATTTAGGTGTTTTAATTGGTTATAACCTTTTGACAGATGTGTTGGTTAAGAATAGGATAAAACCATGATATCGGCTTCTTGAACATAGGCCATGCCGCCGACATGTGTGTGCATTATGTTCATCAGTGTCGATTATGTACATGACGCAGCATGCTTATGAAACGGTTGTTCACAAACATGGCAGAGCGAAGTATAATTGATTATTAAAAGTACGGGTAGAAACTACTATTTTATATTCAGAAACAAACCGAGATTGCCGATCAATTTGCAGATGTTTTTGGGGGTTTACCATTGCATGTAAGGGCGGTCTCTTCAAACAACCCAAGAGCACCCCAGAGCCATGTATTAGCATCAAATCTCGCAAAAACGTATCAAGAAGCTGGAAAATAGAAAAGAAAACATACGGACATTGTTATTATCATTGATTTATAGTATTGGTTGATGGCCCTATTTCTGATAATCTACCGAAACGAATTCTATGCATCAAATCTCTCTCTCTCTCTCTCTCTCTCTCTCTCTCTCTCTCTCTCTCTCTCTCTCTCTCTCTCTCTCTCTCTCTCTCTCTCTCTCTATATATATATATATATGTATGTGTGTGTGTGTGTGTGTGTGACAGTGAATACAGACAAGCTTAAAGAGTACCGGTATGTGAACAGGTATATATGTTTCAGCAACTGCGTTTCTATAACACAGGCACTGGCAATATTTACCTTTTTTAAGAACACGAGCTTTATGTTGGTTAATTGTGTATGTGTGACATACATTCTTTTGTAAATCTACAAGTATGATTGGATTTTTTTTAATGAGTGAATACATAAATGAAATATAAAATATTGTAAAGTTAACTCTTTTCACATTTTTTTCTGTATGTGTGTGTGTGTGTGTATATATATATATATATATATATATATATATATATATCCAATTAGACTAATTTATTTGCAACCCTTATAGACAAATTTGATTTGCAAATTATGGTATATGGTATAGACATGTATACATATTTACTCAATTTTTTTTTAAAAATATTGTTTTTAACTTTAATACTATTTTTGTTTAACTGAAGTCTGTTAGATCCAGATTATTGAATGATCTGCACCTTGACTCTTAGCACCTCTGGGTCCCAGATGCTTTACACTACCTATTTGTACATGAGAAGCATCTGCATGATCAAAGAAAGGAAAAAAAGCTAAAGAAAAGTTTTAATAATCAACACAGAAAAAAAGAGTATTTAGTAGTGATGGGAATCGGTCAGAAATTCATAATCGATAATCGGTTTCCCTTAACCAACTGATCATCGATTATAATCGGTTACTAAGAGCACATTTTAATTTTTGTTAAACAGTTATATCTTTGATCAAGAGTTCAATATGTTTATAAATGTACAGGAGTAATCTCTTTTAATGACATGTATACTTTAACCTGACAATAATATTACATTATGTGTTAATTTTGTTCTACAACTTTGTTAAATGAACGCAACTTTTTATCATTTATGGCTGATCAGTCGTATGTAACTGAAATACTGCTACAATGCCCCGAAATTCTTTCATTCACATGTGATGTGTCAATAATTTAAAGTATAGAAGGACATGTTTTTCTTGTTTGCCATTATTTATAAATACTACAAAAGTTGTTGCAATTTGACTGAAACAAATCAACAAAATGTGATTAAATGTATTGTCAACAATTTAACAACTTGACCATATAATAATGAATATATGTTCCTAATTATGAATTATAAGGTTTCATATTTGTAGTTGTAAAGGAAATTAATAAATTTCAGGTCAACTTAAGTGGCTGGGAGTTTTACTAACCTTTGTGCTTTGCATACACCTAAAAAGTAGTCTCCCTTTACACACAATCGATTATGGAGTTCACAATCGATTATCTGCCCAACCAACTGATGATCGATTATAATCGATAATCGGAACAACACTAGTATTTAGATTCTCGTGAATAAAAGCTGGAAAGTACACAATTATGTTTATTGGACATCATGTGCCAAGTTGACTATGTATATCTCATGGCGGGAGATATGATTGCCTTGCCATCATCATTTGAAATGGAAGAGAATTATTAAAAATTATGTCAAGTTGAGAGTTAACTGCAAGTACAAGCCATTGATATGCATAGGGTTTGGAACTAGTTTGTGCAACTGTACTAGTGGTAATTAATGTAATTAAGCTCTGTGCATACTTTACAACTTTTCCAGTTCTGCATAATGTTTATTGTCAATGCGTAAAACTTTTTTTTTCCAGCTTTACAGTAGCAGTTTTTTATATTTTGTTACACCTTACTGAAAACCGATCAATCTTATGGGACAAAAATCAACTGCCTTACTGAGATGGACTCGTCAGGGTTGGCAGGTTTGACAATGTCGTTTATTATCGCCTTAAAAAACCCAACAAATTGCAGTGTTTTATGTTAAAACTTCTCACTATCAAATTGCTTATATTTCAGGTTTCACTAAATCCAGTCCAGATTTTCAGTAGAGGTGCAGAAGAGGAAAAGGCAGAGACAGCTCGTATGGTGAGGTCTTTTTTTCTTATCTCGAAACCCCACCTGTTGACCATAGGTGCGTGTGTCTGTGATATAGCGAAAGTGCGGAACACTTGTCCATTTTTCTATCCACGAACCTGCTAGGTCTTTTTCCGTAAAACTTTCATATATGGTTTATTCATGTGCATGCAGAAGTACATTTTAATGACGTAAGGTCCCAAATTAAGTTCAATGGAATTGACAGCAGTTTTCCTTGCTGCATGACTTCTGAAGTGAACTACTGGACAGTTTTGACCATGTACAGCACAAAACATGTCTCGACAGAATTTCACATTGTACAAATGGATGCCATTATGCTGTCAGATATGGCTATCATTACTGAAACTCAAAAACTTTGAACATCTTCATTTATTCATAATTTGATGATATTTGACGAAAATCATCTTGGCATGCAGACATTTGAAGTGAATACAAATGTAGTAATTCTGTCTTCAAACATAGTCACCATTGCTAAAATATCAAACCCCTTCTGTTGTCTTTCATTCTACTTCTCTCAACCTATCAGACCGATTTAAAATTTATTATTAGATCATTCAAGTGGTCTAATTTTTAGAATATGCGCCTTGGATTCTTCAAATATTGAATACATCTGAAACAGCATTTGCAGTCCTAGCACTCATTCTTGGGGCTCCGAGTGGCTGAGCAGTCTAAAGCGTGGATTCGAGTATAAGATTCGGCTAATGTAATTTTTTGAGAAAGCTTGCCAGTAGCTTCTCGTGGGTTGTTGGTTCTTTCCAAGGGTTCTTCCTCCACCAATAATACTGGCCGCCATATATAGCCTATCGTGTGCTTAAAAATGGCGTTAAACCCTACAATAACAACAACAGCACTCATTCTTATTGGTTCCCAGCCCCCACACCCAAAAAATATTGAGAATACTTGTATGCCATCTGCATCAGTTGACATGGTTTGTAACCTGCACCCCCCTCCTTTTCAAAACTAATCAGCTTAACCCAGTAGCATGTTCAGCATATAGGATACATGTTCCACATGTATAATGAATTACTTTACTCATAATTTGGCAACCACTTTTACGCGAAGTTTCTACCTTGAATTTTGTCTTGTCTACTTTGGTTGATTTGAAATCTACACTACCCATGTCACACGATGAATTGTGTTACATTAAAATGTCATTGGTGGTTATTACTTGTTCCAGTCAAGATTATGTAATGACTTCCAAATTTCCAATCAGGAATTATTGTTACCTTATTCCTGCTGTGTACTGGCATGACAACAGAAACTCAGTGCAAAGTTTTGAACATTGATGTGTGAGAACTCGCACAAATTAGTTAAAAGTCCCATTGTGAAATGTACTTGGCAAAGTATACACTTTTTATTTAACTCCTCAGGAAATTTGTTTTTTTGGGTTGGCAACTGTTTATCTCTATGTTTTCTTCAAGCATTACATGAATGTTTGTTAAACTGAATTTGATTGGCACATTGTACCCTGAAATAAGTATTATGGCATACATTCAACCTTCCTTAAAGGAAGTTTTACAAATGCATATTTAAAATAACTAGAACACCCACTATGTCTGATTCCCGATGTAAGTGGCCCCGAGTGACCAAGTGGTCTAAAGTGCTCTCCGTTACAGATCTCTGCCATCTCACCACTGTCTGCATGGGTTAGAGTCAAAGATTCGGCTAATGTAGTTATGTGAGAAAGCTTGCCAGTAGCTTCTCGATGGGTCGGTGGTTCTTTACTGGGGTTTTCCTCATCCAATATTACTGGCTGCCACGAATAGCCTATCGTGTGCTGAAAATGGCATTAAACCCTTTAAAAAAAAAAAACCATGATTCCTGGTGTGGTGCATAACATTTTTGTTTGGCAGATACTGGATGGTAATACTGATGATGACCACAATTTTTAGCTATGAAGTATATTGGATTATTGGAGCTGGGAAAATGTTAATGGAATAGCCAGCGAGTAATTTCGAGCCAGAAAATGGTGTTGAAAAAAAAAGTCAGATGTACATGATAGATGGATAAAAATAGATGGTTTATGCTCCCTTTCAGTAGTATTTTCAAATTAAATGTTTAAATACTGTGCCTAATTAAAATACAGTAAAAGTAGATGCAGTTTTAATTTTTGTATCAATCGCTTTAGCCTTGCACTACTAAACCTTACATCCATACCATGGATAAGATAAACTGAATAAATAATGATGAAAAGAATGTAATTAAGAAGTGAAGATATTTATTTGAATACCTCTATCTGCACAAGTAGACTATGGCTTTGATGGACTAAAAACAATGCATTATGGAACAGATAATTAAAAAAATCTGGCATGGTAAACTATTGATTCAAGAAGGTTTTTGTGCAGATGCATCCAGATGATCTATATGCTCTGCAAACAGCCATAAAGATCAGTTTACTAACATCTTCAAGCAAAGTTATACATATGCCCCTCTAGAAGGCAGCACATAATAATATGCACAGATATAGAGCAGGGCATGTTCAGAAGTAATTAAAAGACAATTAGATGGGACATCTTTTAAAAATATTTTGTTTTTACTTGAGCTCTAAGAAAGTAAACAGGAAGAGAACATATATTGAAGCGTTTAATAAATAGTGCACTATGACCGCTTCCTCTTCCACTCGCCTTTTCTTCTCTCCCCTTCTTTTGAGGACAAAGGGCGAAGTCCCCCTTAAATAAAATCATAGCAGTAGCTCTTCTTAAATTGTATATGGGAAACAAGTTTGAAATTTTTCATTTTATGCAGAGATGTTTAACCAGTGAATGAAGGTGCTGATGAAATAAATAAAATTAACACAGAATCAGCAAGGGGAGAATAGAATAGGACCAGGGGTTGTCAATAGTTTTCCTTCTATACTAACAAATACATGTATCTGTGGCCAAACAAGTCTTATGCATTTGCAGGAAAGCACAGTGTGGTAGATTTTGTCGGTATTCATTATTATTCCTATGCCTGGATTTGTTCTAGATGAGATTTTCTTTGTATGAGGAAATTACTTTGCTCTGTTTTGAAGATGACATGGTAATGTCTTACAAGTATAAGTGAGACATGAAATTGGTAATAACAATTTCTAAGCATTCATGCTGTGTAAAACAAAGGACCTGGTGGCTAATGTGTGTCGAATAGAGCTACCTTTAAATGGCCTAAAACGATGAATAAAACTCTCTGACAACCAATAGGTAGTCAGTTTGAAAATAATAGTTTTCTTGTCATTGATGAAAATTGTATATAAATATATGACAACTATAGAGCTGTCTGTAATCTGCAGGCTGGAAATACAATAAGTATGTAAACATACATAAAATTGCACTGCCTAGCTTCCAAAGATGGAAAAACAACCAAGTTCTTATTTATGTATTGCATCGCAGCTGTAGTTGAAAACAGACAAAAACGTTTGACGAAGATAAAGCTTGGACTGATTGGTTATCATTGACATGTAAGCTAAATATTTGCAGATAACGCCAGCCTCTTGTTATTAATTTCTGCATGAATCAGTGCAGATTTGTGATTTTTTTGTCTTGATTTAAAGATGAAAACGCACATTTTCTTCTATTCGTAGGAACAAAAAAAAATAATATGACAGGTCTGACAGTCTAGTGCTGCTCACATATAACTGGAATGTAGCTTAAAAAAATAATTGGTCCCGTACCCTGGACAGCCATAATTTTCAGGCCCTGTGAAACATATTTTGTAACAAAAAATTTAAGAAAATTTCACTTAACTAAGGAGATTAAAATAATTGTGTTATTTTTTTTTTCAGTCATCCTTTGTTGGAGCAATTGCAATCGGTGATCTGGTGAAGAGTACATTGGGTCCTAAAGGAATGGTAGGTGCAGCCGGGATTTGAATTAAAATTTTTGTTGAGTATGTAAGTATCAGCTTTTAGCCTTGTAGACAGGGCAAAAGCTTAGCTCAGTCGTTTGCACTCCAGACAATAACTAAACAATGGCACATTTTTTACCCCCAGTTTTAGCTTAGTGGAAGAAAGCTTGTGGGTATACGCCTGGTACTGTAATGTTCCATCATGTTTTAGCTCTTTAGTAATCATGTTATCAATCATCAATTATTTGATTTACATATGATATTTTTTACTGGCAATTGTTGCAGTTTAACTGAAATGTGGTACGCAACTTTAAATAAGCAAGACATTCATACAGTTCCAATATTCCATTGCTTCATGCACAGAAGTTACCTAATTTGTCTCTTTGGGGTGTATTTTTCAAGTCTGATCCTTCTGAAGGTGTGACTCAATGACGATGACTTTAAGTTGCACTCTCAGAAATAAAAAGCCAAACTGTATAGATAGAAAAAGTAAAAGAAAATAAACAGTGTAAAATATATTTATATATTGAGTGGAATATGTTACAGATAAATTGACAAACTATATTTTGTCCACCTTTGTGTCATTAAATCCATGAAAATTCATAATACTTGACATTTTATATCCATTTATATAGATTCATGAATTTTATTATCTTTGAGATTTTAATTTTACCATGTTCTTTGATCGAGTTCCATGTGCGATCTTTTTCATTATTTAAGTCATCTGCAAACATCATCAATTACTTGAATATAGCACACAAAATAATTTCATAAGACAAATTGTAAAAAATGTGTCCCTGTGAAAAAACTTGTTCAAAGATCACTTCTGTTTATACGTGTACTTCTTTTTTTTCTACAGGACAAAATTCTTCTGCAGTCTTCCAGAAATGATAGCATACAGGTTACTAATGATGGAGCCACTATATTGAAAGCCATAAGTGTAGATAACCCAGCAGCCAAAGTCCTTATTGGTAAGAGTTGTAAATGTTGTCCAGATCAAAACTGTATTGCCATAATGCTTTAACAAATTGCATACATGCCAACCATTACGCTTTTGGCGTAATCATTACGCTTTTTCCCACTAAATTCCGCGTTACGCGTTAACGTTTATAGATTACGCTTTTTCGATATATCCATCTTGCAAAAAAAAAAAAAAATTTCATTTTTATTAGCATTACTTTATTTTTTACATACTGTTTTATTTTTAATTAAAAAATACCCCGCTTCTACATAACTACGATATACGAGTATACTTGTCCGTGGACTTTCCTAATATTCATGTTCTATTTATAGCAACTATCATGTTACTAAGATACTTTCAAACTTTCGACCTCATATTCTATTTATAGCGGCTTAGTGAGGAGAGAACAGACTGGTTTCTATTTTGTTTAAATCATTATGCACATACTCTTTGTTCTAATTTTGTATAGTGCAGAACCAGTCTAAAAGTTTTTTTGCGCTAAAAAGTATTAAAAAATTCTCAATGCGTTTATGAGTGCAAAAAATATCTCTTAAATAATTTCACAGATGGGTTAGAAAAAGTCAATAATAAACAAAGCAAAATGTAATCAATCCTCCAAGCACGACGAGGGCATCATCACGTGACGTCTAATCGTTGGCGCTAAATGGCTTCAGATGTTAAGATGGATTCTAGTCTTTGTGTATGTTAGAGCACATTTTTTCCCCCCAAAATTTCGCAGATGGATCAGAAAAAAGCAAAACAACGAGTCCTCCAAAAATTCAAAGATGAATATATGAATGGCATAATACAGCGTTCCATTCTAGGACAGCATAATGCTCATTGCAGACTGCGGAAACGATTTTAGCATTGGTCATGGTGGTAAATTTGATGTGGAAAAACACGTGAAAACAAGGAAACACATCGAATTAGCTCGCCTTACGAACTCTAATACTAAGGTAACTTCTTATTTACCGAGGTTTTAATAGAACACGGATTACCATTAGCGGTAGCAGACGACGTTGGTCCCTTGTTGAAGCGGATGTTTCCTGATTCGAAAATTGCGGGAAAATATGCTTGTGCAAGAACAAAATCATCTCATATTGTTCGGTGCCTAGCAGAAGATACTTCACTTAAAATTGCAGAAGCAATGAAAATTGGGCCGTTTAGTATTGCCACAGACGGGAGTTGTGATTATGATGTTAAAAAGTTGTACCCAGTATGTGTTAGATACTTTGACAGTGAAAAAGGCAAAGTCATGAGTGTTCTTCTTTCTTTACCAGAATTAACAGTAGATTCCACTGGACAAAACATTTTTGATTTGCTTGACAATGTTTTGAAGAAACATGACATAAGTTGGCAGAACTGTATGGGGTTTGCAGCTGATAATGCATCAGTGATGACTGGAATTCATAAAGGAGTTGCATCCTATATTTTGAAAATGTCTCCATCAGTGTTCATAACAGGTTGCCCCTGTCATTTGATGCACCTTGCTGCTGGTAAGGCTGCTGATAAATTAGAAGTAGATATTGGCCATTTATTAATAGATATCTACTATTATTTGGAGAAAAATAGTAAAAGGAAACAGGCTCTAAAGTTGTTACAAGATCAGTTTGATCTTGAAGACTATAAAGTTATAAAGCATGTGTGTACAAGATGGTTATCCCTTGGCAAATGTGTTAGCCATTTACTTGAGCTTTGGGATGCATTACAAGCATTCTTTCAAACTGAAAGTGAATCTGCACAGAGAAAACATGGTGGAAAAGTGAAGAAGAGTGGTACAAAAGCAGAATCTGTTATTGCAAGTCAGAAGAGAACAAGAGATGAAAGTATAGACAGACATACTAACAATAAAGAGATTGGTGTAGCAGAAAGAAAGAAATTTAAATCCATGGAATTTTTATTTGAGAGGCCTCTATCTATCCAGCTAGAGGGCCTCCAGGCTCAGACCATGACTGTGAAAGATAAATCTTTTGACATAAAATTTCATCAGCCATCTGGATCAGGTTCTTCAGAGTATGAATCTGTTAAAAAGCATACTGGATCTTCTCATACTTCCTAGGGCAAAACTAGCATGTGAGATGGTTTACAAAAAGCTTAATGATCCAGTTACAAAACTGTACTGCTTGTTTATGAAGAGTGCCATTCCATTGTTTGATGCAGCAAATGTCTTGCAGAAAGAAGAACCATGCATTCATATTATGCACAAGATTCTGTCAAACCAGTTGTCAGATTTGCTAATAAGGTTTATTAAGCCAGAAATCATCGCATCAGCCAAACTTTTAACTGATATTGACTTTCATGACCATGCAAACCAGAAAGATAATGAAGATCTAGCTATTGGTGCAGAAGCAAGAGAATTCATAGAACACAATTCTACTCTTCCTGTGATTACATGCTCCATAAATTCCCATATGGAGATGAACTGCTTTTAAATGCTTCAGTTGCTTATGTAAATGAGAGACAGTCAAAAAGCTTCAAAAGTGTTAGATTCTTTGTCAAGAGATATCCCTTTCTATTGCCACCCTTGTCTAACTTGGATCATCTGGAAGAAGAATTCCTGAAGTATCAAGTTGGGATTCTACCTGACAATATACTTAATGCAGATAGAGTTGATGTGCAATGGCACCTTATTTACCAGCTAAAAGACTCTATCACTGGAAGAAATAAATTTCCTCTTCTTTGTCAGGTTATGAAAGGAATATTGGTTCTTTACCATTCTAATGCTGACTGTGAGAGATTGTTCAGTGTTGTTAACAAAAATAAAACTGAATTCAGGTCCAGGCTAAGTAACCCAGTAATGAGTGCTCTACTGGTATGCAAAACATTCATGGCCTCAGCTGGTACAAAATGTTTTGAAATGCAACATGACAATCTGTTGCTTTCTAAAGCTAAAGTGCTACATATGAACACTTGAACCATTAATGAATGATAAAAGACGAGAAAAGCAAATAAATCATTGTTAATTGTAATTGTAGTATGTTATATGTGGATTACTCTTTTTCTGCTTGGATTCCTCTTTTTGACCACTTGGATTACACTTTTTCCTCGTCAGGGGTTGGCATGTATGAAATTGGCAATAACCGTAAAAAAGATATTCTTTATTTATGCAGGAGAGAAAGTACATTTTATTTAGCAAAAACTAAAACATGAGTTTCTACTTGTTCTTTGTTTTAATGCAGAGTTAAATATTTTATTATTATGGACTTTGTCTAGAATACAGAAGCAATATAGAATTCAAGCATTTGTTAAATTGTGCCATTTATATGTTGTAATTGATATGATAATACTGATGAAGGATGGTTTGTGTGATATAGCTGCAGTGCAGGCTTTTACCATTTATTCTCGCAAATAAGTCGAATTCAGCTTTAGGCTAGAGACTCAGATTTGTCAGCGCATAATGCACTGATAAATCATGGTCAGTGCAATTTGTTAAAGTAATCAGTAAAACAATCAGCACGGATCCTGATCTGATGGCAGATCGAGGTTTGTGTAGTTTGTGAAGGGTTATCAGTAGTACAAACAACATTATCCCATACAGTGGCAGATCACGGTCTCTGCAGTTTGAAGTTGGACTCGTGGTTCTAATATGAAAATACAGATTAGCTATGTGTGTTACCAAATTTAAAAAATGAGATAGCTGATATAGGTATTTGCTTTTACATTACCATAAAAATGGTCAGCTGTTTTGCAAATCGGGTGAGTTATGTTATTTTGCAATTCTGTTGTGAAATGTTTTAAGGTAAAGATTTTGCAAGGTTGTATTGGTTTGTTTGGTTATATTCATGTGATGAACCTAGGCTTTGGTAAGAAATTTTCCTGGCCTTTTCCATTTGTTGTGAATATAATTTTTTACCTTAGTTTGCCATACTATTTGAGTATAGTCATTTTGCTTCACCTGTGTAGCCATTTTGTCGAGTACAACATCATCACATAAAAGTAGGATACTGGTACCTAAATGTTGTGCTTCATTGACTTAGATCTCTAGGCTTCGGTCATTTTGTTGGGTTATGTATAGCCTGGTATGTATGACACCATCATTCAGAAATGTTTCTATGGTCTCCTTTTCATGACTATTTGTTCACACTGTATTCTTTTATGTAAAATCAGCATTAACATTGCAGATTGGAATGACATTACATGTATTACATTTATGAAATCATCAATATGACCTCTTTTTTTTTTTTTTACCTAGGTGTGTTATTGTGCTATGAATTCGGGATATTGGACTTGTTTCTGTGATTAAAGTTACTTTATATTATTACAGCCAAATATCACTTAAGTGGAGCTAAGAATACATGTGATAATAAAGATTAGTTTTCAATATACTCCTCCTTGCAGATATTTCTAAAGTCCAAGATGATGAGGTTGGAGATGGGACAACATCAGTTGTGGTTCTGGCTTGTGAATTACTTCGGGTAAGTGAGCTTACATGATTGTAAAATACTACCAACAATATAGTTTTATCACTTTTTAATTTTTTTTATTTGAAGATTCTTTTTCATTATTGTTTCTGTTCCTTAAATTGAAATTTTAACTGCATTATTAGAGATGTGGCTCTACTTGCGCATGGGTTAGTGTGCCATGCTGTATGCTTGTCCCATTTCTCCTTTGAATACGTTCCCCAATCACATTACTTTAGGGATATTAGCCTGCTACCTCGCGAATCCAGCCCTACCAAAAGACGAAAATTCGTCTTTCCTGTCTATGTCATATAGACAAAGGGCAATAACTCTTGCCCCTTACCTACCCTTGCTACCCGCTAGGTGTCGCTTCTTTAGTTTTTTAGCTTCGCTGTACGCGAAAACACGTACAATTAGACCTCCAATGAATCCAAGCCATCTTAGTGTAAATTCTGACCATCCAAAGTTAAATTTGGAATTACTGTGTTGGATAATCATTCCTCTACAGGTCGTATACATTATTTTACAATATTTTCCAATTTGAGTGACTTTGTCACCTTTTCTAGACTTCGGACCAGGTTGCAACGTGGTCAAGCACGCTTATGGCGGTACTAGCATGTAATACATGTAGCACTCAATAATTTCGCTTATTCCGTATGTAACGTTTACGATATTAGCGATTTAATAACGTGCTGCATTGATAATTTGTACTTTATTTACCTGCTTTGTCGTTTCAGTAGACTTCAAAAAAGTCTTTGAAAAACCAAGTTGCGACTATTTAATGGCGGACTTCGTGTTGTAGTCACGAGTTCACGCGACACTTAATCATTTCGCTTCCTCCGTTAGTTACGGTTATGGAATAGCGACTTAATAGCGTGCTGAATTGTTAATTTGTGCTTTGTTTATCTTTTTTTTTTTGTTTCAGTAGACTTAGTCTCTGAACGACCAGTTGCGACTATTTAATGGCGGAATTCGTGTTGTAGTCACGAGTTCACGCGACACTAAATCATTTCGCTTCCTCCGTTAGTTACGGTTATGGTAATAGCGACTTAATAGCTTGTTGAATTGCTAATTGTGCTTTGTTTATCATCTTTTTCGTTTCAGTAGACTTCGTCTTGAACGAACCATTGCAACACGCTCACGGCGATAACTAGTGTTGTCATTAGGAGTTAACATGGCACGGAATAATTTGACTACTCCGTTAGTAACGGTTATAGTATTATCGAATTAATAATATGCTGAATTTTTTAATTTGTGCTTTGTTCTCTTCTTTTGTCGTTTCAGTAGCAAAGTCGACAACGAAGGCATGAATGGCAAAATGGGTGTTGGCAATGTGGAAATGGAGGAAATTATGTTGACATGGTTTAGGCTGCCCAGTGGGTGTAAATTTCACCGCAGGTCCGTGCATGGCTTTCGGGCCTGTAAGTCCGGACGCATGGAGTCTATGCTGGATCAATTGGATCCATTTTAATATGCACTTTCGCCGTCCGTCCAGCCGACACCGTCAGTTCAGCCGGCACTTCAGCAGGCACCAACCGGCATTAGCCGTCCATCTGGCACCGTCCGTTCAGCCCAAATGGCACCGGATGGCCAGCCAACCTTCCAGCTTGCATCAACAGGCACCGGCCGTTCAGCCCAAATGGCACCGGCCGGCCAGCCGACCTTCCAGCCTGCGTCAACAGGCACCGGCCATCCACCCGGCAACGACCGTTCAGCCCAAATGGCACCGGTCGTCCAGCCGACCTTCCAGCTGGCATCAACCGGCACCGGCCGTCCACCCGGCAACGACTGTTCAGCCCAAATGGCACCGGTCGTCCAGCCAACCTTCCAGCCAGCATCAACCTGCACCGGCCGTCCATCCGGCAACGACCGTTCAGCCCAAATGGCACCGGTCGTCCAGCCGACCTTCCAGCCAGCATCAACCGGCACCGGCCGACCATTAGGCAACGACCGTTAAGCCCAAATGGCACCGGTCTTCCAGCCGGCATCAACCTGCACCGGCTGTACATCGGATTTACGGAGATTATAGTGATGTACCCGTCAGTCAATCTACACTACTGGTTACATATCACTACCATGAGAGAAATGTTATAGATGAATCTCCGTCCAATCAGACCATTCGAGAGGCAGGTGCCGGACTTTCGCCGAAATTCCGGCCGACATTCCGGCCGACCATATACCAGACAAATCAGTCGGTATTGCCGGTGTACACCTCCCGTCACGTCAAATACGTGACGGTGTGATTTTAAAACAAGGGAGAATTAGTGACATTATCAGAGGTGACGGAATTGAGTTATCTATGCCACTTGGTATGCGCTACCCAGATATGGCAGCTTTACCAGAACAGGACTTTCAGGCCGACCATTCGCCAGTTCAATCAGCCGGCAGTGCCGGCCGTCCATATGTTCACGGCTTCTCCACAAGGGAGATTTAGTGAAAGTGTCAATTATGACAGAATTGCGTCATCTAGGTCACCTGGTATGCTGTACAGATATGCAAGCTGTACCAGAACCAACATTCCCTCTGAGCGAATGGTAGATGGGCGCGCAGTGCTGGCCGCACTACATAAGCATTATGTAATTATTATTACCTTACAGCCGGCACCGGGCGTCCATCCGACAATGACCGTTCAGCCCATATGGCACCGGTCATCCAGCCGACCTTCCAGCCAGTACTAACCGGCACCGGGCGTTGATCCGGCAATGACCGTTCAGCCCAAATGGCACCGGTCGTCCAGCCAAGCTTCCAGCCGACACTTGCCGGCACTGACCGTCCATCTGGCTCCGGCCGTCCAGCCCAACAGGCACCGGTCGTCCAACCGTATGGAGATTTTAGTCATATACCAGTCCGTCCGACTGTACCGCTGTACCAGCACGGGGACTTTTATCATACCGCAATCCGCACAAATCGGATTGACGAAGATTCAAGTGATGTTTCCATCTGTCAATCCGTACTACCTGTTACATATCACTACCATGACACAGATGTTGGCGATGAATCTCTCGATCCAACCCGACCATTCGAGCGGTCGGTGCCGGTCATAGCCGGCCCGTCGCAGTCATTCAGGCCAAACATATGCCAATCAATTCATTCGGCATTGCCGGCCATCCATAGGCTAACAGCTCATCCACAAGGGAGAGTGAATGCCTTTATCAGAGATGTCGGAATCGAGTCATCTATGCCACCTGGTATGCATTACCCCGATATGGATGCTTTACCAGAGCAAGATTATGCACATAGTGAGTGCGATGAATCGCAGGCAAATCAGCTGTATGCAGATCCAACTATGGAACGGACTGAGTTCAGCTTCAAAGCCGCAGTGGAGGAAATTTATAGGATGTTGGCCCCTTAAGAATGCCCTTCACCTCCTGCTGCCAACCGACTATAAGGTTAGAGCGTCGGTCGATCTGGATGAGGGGGAAGAGACTCTATCCTTCCGCCTCCTTCCCCAGTTGACAAAAATTAAGGAAATTAATGACCGTCTGTCGACACGTATAGGGGATCCAGGAAATGCTAAGGCGTTCTTTTCTGAAAGTCAAGTACCAGCGTCGTTTTCAGGTCGATGGTACAAAACTCACTCCGATGCGTTCAGTACTGAGGTCCCGGCTCTGGATAAAAATATGGCAGCAGTCCATATGTCTGCTTCATTGTCTTATAAAGTGGACAAAACTGTGTTCAATGCCAAGTCCAAGCTAGTTCGAAATGTAGTCGCTACGTCTTCACTGTTAGACCTAGCCTCCCTAGCCATTTTCAGGATCGCTGGAAAATCTGGCAATGAACATGCTTGTGAATCGGGGGCCTGGTTAGCTAGGGTTCTTAACAGGGCAGCTCACCATTCCATGGCCAATGCGCTGACTGCTTCTGCCAACCTAGACCTGATACGTCGTGACGCATGTCTGAAGGGCACGTCGCTTAAACCCCATCATAAGCTGGCTAGATATGACCGATGCACATTTCACGTCCCTATCCCACGAGTAGCGGACATTTCTCCGTTGTGCTTGTCGGGACTCGGTTTATCAGTTCCAGGTCATACCTTTTGGCCTCAATTTTAAGCCCTTGGGTTATGGATTACGTCGTCACCCTGTTCCGCTCGACTTCATCTATTGCGTCGGCAGTATATTTGGACGACATCCTCCAGAAACATCTGTCAAGTTCTACTCTGCTCAAAGGCAGAAACGATCTTGTATCACTTTACATCATATAGGCTTTCTCGTGAACTGGATAAAGTCTGATCTCTGTCCAATCCGGATTTTTGGTCCATCTGGGTGTGGAGTTTCTCCTGATCTGAATCTGGTAAGGCTTCCTCGAGTTTGCGATCATCCAGATATTTGCACTCGTAGAGTCCGTTTCCGACAGGATGTGCATTTTAGCGAGAGAGTTGCAGATCCTCGGATTATTCAATGCGGCAGCAGACTTGATCCCGCTCAGCCGTCCTTTTATGCGCCCTTTACAAAGGACGTTGCTAGCGTAATTGCGCCCTTTTCAAGTCCCTTCGATCCCAGAAAACAGTCATGCTCACGCCAGAGATACGATCATTCTTGAGTCAATAGCACAACCCCTGTGGGCTGTCCACAGGGATTACTCTGGAGATACCCCAAGCGGGGATAACGGTATGTTCCGCCACTAGTACCTACGGTCCACCTGTTGCCGGACTTCGATACTGTCAGCGGCACGTGGGTGCCAGGGGCGAGCCCTTTCTACATCAACCTTTCAGAAATAATGGCTGTCATCAACGCCTTTCATTTCGGGCAGGATCAACTCTTATTACAAATTGCCCTCATTATGTCAGACAACTTTGTGGTGGTGCCTTGCCTTAAAAACATGGGGACACCAATCACCAGACCTGTGCAATCTGAGCTGGCAGTTTCTACATTGGTTTGACAATCTCCACCTCAATGTACAATTCCGGCACATTCTTGGCAGACTCAATGTCTTGGCTGACACTCTATCTAGTCAT
This sequence comes from Unio delphinus, assembly GCA_029339505.1. NCBI lineage: Eukaryota > Metazoa > Mollusca > Bivalvia > Unionida > Unionidae > Unio > Unio delphinus. The sequence continues at coordinate 16,981,880 of JAQISU010000155.1, read as the reverse complement.
TCACACAGAATGGTCACTCCATCAATCAGACTTTCTTTCAATTAACACACTTTGGGGACGTCCGATGATTGATCTTTTGCAACAAGGTGAAATCGCAAGTTGTCCACCTTTCATCTCACAGGTTCCAGACCCAGAAGCTTGAGTCGTGGATGCTCGATCAATCAGCTGGGAAGGGTTGTGGTCATTCTCCTACCCTCCCACGGTCTTGGTACTGAAATTAATCCAGAAGTTAAGGGGTCAGAACTGTCAGATGGTTCTGATTGCCCCTCTCAGATGGAACAACTCCTGGGTCTCCGATCTACTCAATCTAGGCGATAGATCTACCCAGGAAGATTACAGTCAGCACAAGTATTCGCAAGCAACCGCGGCCAGGGGTGTTCCACCCTTGTCCGGACCGTCTTTATGTTCAAGCTTGGCTCTTGTCCAGACAGCCTTGCAAGACAAACAATTTAAATCTTTGATTGCGGAGAGAATCTCGAGAGCAAGAAGGCCCTCTACTCTGAAGGTTTACGAGAGCAAGTGGCATGTTTTCAGGGACTGGTACCATATCATTCACATTGTTCCTCTGAGTGTCACAATCCCTCAACTGGCCAACTTTTCTCTGGCTTTTCGAGGAGAAACAGCTGGCTCCAGTTATTATCAAATGCTATCGCTCCATGATATCAGACACATTCCGCCATTCTGGTACATGTGCTATCAGCCATGACAAAGATTTGTCAGATCTTTTAGACACTTTAAAAATTCAATCGACTTATATCCCTCACCCTGTTTCCAAATGGAATCTGTCCTGGGTTTTAACATGACTCAATTCAGACAGTATTGAGTCTTTAACCCACGATTAGTTAAAGCTACTATCATACAAATTGGGTTTCTTGATAGTCTTAGCTTCAGCATGCAGGGTGAGCAAGTTACATGTCCTTTCTAGTGACCCGAACTCTCTTCCGTTCCGATCAGAGGGTTTGATGGTCCTCTTGACGCAACCAGGCTTCGTAGTCCAAAATAGATTACCATACATTGGCGATCAACGAGTCGTCATTAGCTCGCTTTCTTTATAGATAAGTCAGGATCAACAGCCATGTAAGATCCTGTTTGTGCACTCTAGCACCATTTCAATGCATAGAGGTGAGTCAGGTCACATACAAGCACCTCTTTCTTCTGGTGATAGCTGGGACATGAGATATCACCATTCAAGCCCTTGCTTCATGGCTGAAGTGGGTTATATGCTCGGCGTACTCTGAGGATTCGCAAATCAGTCACATTATAGAAGCTATTCGCTGACATGCAGAGTCAACCTTCTACAGTTTTATCTTCAAGTTTGTACTCGCAGAGGCAAACATTGATTCTAGTAGGTCCGGTGTTGGGCAGCCCAGACGCCCACCAGACCCATGTGCAACAATCAGCACAGCCTATTAGCTTCGCTGGATTCGCCAGATAAATTTTCGTAGGTAAGAAGATTTCAATAACTATCTTCTTAACCGTATAAAGGGGTCACATATCACGTGACCCTGGGCTGTGTTGCTGATTGAAAATTAGGAGACCGGGTTATCATTCACATGGGGAATCCAACCATCATTCCCTAGAGGATACCCGGGGTGGAGGTCGGATGCTCCGCATTCCCTCCTCCTATTACTTATTCTCCTAAAGTAATGTGATTGGGGAATGTATTCAAAGGAGAAAGCAAATTTTGTAGTAAATTATGTTTCTCCGAGAATACTTACCCAATCACATTACTAAGAAACCCTCCCAACCACCCCGCCATGCGAGCATCCTTGTGTTTTATATACCACTCAGCTTAAAAAACTAAAGAAGCGACACCTAGCGGGTAGCAAGGGGAGGTAATGGGCAAGAGTTATTGCCCTTTGTCTATATGACATAGACAGGAAAGACGAATTTTCGTCTTTTGGTAGGGCTGGATTCGCGAGGTAGCAGGCTAATATCCCTAAAGTAATGTGATTGGGTAAGTATTCTCGGAGAAACATAATTTACTACAAAATTTGCTTTCTACCATCAAATCAGTCCATATTGATTGCCATGATGTGTCCATGGAACTAAATAACCTGCTTGTGTTGCTGTGTAGTAAAATAGTAAAATATCTTGATGCTATCTCTCAACTTGACATAATTCTTGAGGAAAAAAAATTCATTAAACATGACAACAGTAATCCCTCCCCCCAGTTGGTTGGTGTGTTTGAGTAACCAGCTTCAAACTGAATGAAATAGATGTTGCACTTAGCTTTTGGACAGAGCACACTTAGTTTTGGTAGAATCTCGTTGGACGATATGTGATTGTCTTGTATACAGTAAGTTTGATGATCATGATAGACTTGAACACCATGGTTCACTAAACATGATTGGCAAGAACACCATGGAATTAGTCAGGGAACCAGACTAACTTTTCAGCAGTACTGCAGATACTTTAAGCTGCACATATTTTTTCATGTAAAACGTCTGTATGATCAAACTTCGTGAATTGTACACAAAATTTCATCCAGCAAGCAATGCATGTTGAAGAAAATGGAGAATAAGCCTCATATAGTGTAATTAATCAGCACAGAAGAGTAAAATGGAATATTTAGATTCTTGTAAATAAAAGCAGGAAGGGACACAATTGCATTTATTGCACATCACATTTTCATGGCGGGAGGTGCGATTGCTGTTGTCATGTGTTATGGATTAAATTCCAAGAATTATGTCAAGTTGAAAGCATCAAGCCATTGAGCTGCGTTGGGTTTTGAACCGAAGTTTGTGCAACTGTACTAGTCTTAAATAAGTTCTATGCGTAATTTACAAATTTTTCAGTTAAACATAATGTTTACTGTTGCTGCCTTTATTGACTGCAGAACTTTTAAATTTATTTTACAGCTGTACAGTATCAGTTTATGCTATTTTGTTACACCTTACAAAAAACTGGTCTACCTTACAGAAATAAATGAACTGCCTTACTGACATCACCCCCTACAGAAGCATATTATTTTACATAACTTCTAGCTAGTGGTTAGAGGGTGGTAGAAGCAATTTTAATTTTGGGTTGGGGACAGGTGCAATTTAAACGACTGCTGACTGGAGGTAATCTATATTGAATTCTTAGATATATAAGATATAGATTATAGATATATAATCTACTGCACATTTTTATGTGTATCGTTTGTAATCAATCATGTGTTGTTCTTTTGTCTGTCAGCCATGTATGTTTCTTGATTTGTCAGAAAGAAACAAAAATTTAAACTTGTGAAAGTGATGCTGCATAATTTATGCCTACTTGAACACTATACAATTTCTTGTCTTAAAAATATATTTTCTGCACATGTCTTATTTTTATGCTTTGCTGCATGATTGATGTAAAAAAAGAAAAGAAATAGAGCATGTCAAAACACTTTCAACATCTCTGCTAATCAATCAGTTTATCATCATCTTCATCAATCAGGTTTCTGCCATCATCGGGCCACAATAAATTAGTTCCATGATTTTCATTCCAACCACTCACTGGATGTATTTAAAATATTTGATACGATAGCTGTCCCTGTCCTAAAAATATTTAAAAAAAAATATAAAACCCACCTTGAATTAGATATAAAAAAAATGGATGAAAATTGAGGAATAATTATTATGGGACTAGTGTACTTTTAAAATCAACATCATTGTTGTCGACTCTATTGTCAACAACAGCAGCAACATCACTGGTGGCCAAGCAGGAACATGATGTACTTTTAACTTGGTAGAGTGGTGTAAGATGTTGTTTTCTGATTACTTGCCATTCATCAAATTTGTTTAAACCCCATTTTGGCATTTTATGTCTACTTGAGTAGTAGAATTGGCTGATGTATATAGATAGATTCACTTGTGCTGAAAATGGTGTAAAAGCCATAATGATCTTAAAAACAACCTGAGGTCATGTCTCTGAACTTTTTTATGTGTTGGAGAGACCTAAAACACCAAATGAAGCAACTAATCAACAGCACCACCAGCAGCAGAAGTACTGGTTTTTCATTTATGCCACAGTTGTATGAGTGTATCATTTTTGACCATAGTAATCGTCTTCAAACCAATGAATATTGTCAGTTTTTCTATAATCTATGTAATGAATAATCATCATCATAATGTCCTGCCTTTTCTGATAACAGCCGTATGTATTACTGGTTTGAGTCCCCGTGCCAAGATTTTGTGAAAACGCGCCAACAGCCATCAGATTATCTGAATCTTCTTCCATATTTGAAACCAGCTGCCATATATAAGCTACAAAGAACTGAAAATGGTATTAACCCCAAATTAAGTATAACTTCTATATCAAACATCACTAACAAAATGAAGAACACAAACTGCAATGAAACTACAATTTTTTTGAAAGCCTATAATAATATATAAAAAATGTATCACCAATTTTAAGTTTTTCCTTCTGCATGTTTAATTCAAATTTTCTTCAACATACAAAACTTGACAATGCATCAACTTCCTTCTCTGACAACTTGTTTCTGGCAATCTCTCTGTGCACTTCTGCCAATATATGTCTTTAACTTTCTATCTGGGTGTTCTTGAACTCCTAACAGTGTGTGAAAAACATACTTCAGCTGCTTCATATTAATCACCAAGTGAAGTACCTTTAAATTTCTCACTTTTTTTTCTTCTTTCAGTTATAAGTTTTTCTTTCTCTTTCAAATGATCAAGACACATTTGTATATCTTTGCCGCGATTTATATATCTTTGCCGCGCAAAGATGGGGGTAAGATCATAGTTGCTCGTATGACCGGTCGATTGGAAGCAACGATGCATGCCTCTGTGGGTTCAATGTGATTTAAGTATGATGCATTCATGTTTTCTGACACCCCTACATGTGATTTCTGATTTTTTTAACACAACCCACACCTGAAGTGATTTTTCAAGCCAACCCTCCACTATCAGAATATTAGTAGTTTCAAACATAAACCGCCTACATATTTTTTTTTTAAGTGCCGTCCCCGGGAGGGATATATGTTTTACTGGAACAGCCATTATGAGACCCAGCATATAGAGTTTATTATTATATTGGACCATCATTCACTTGAACTACAATCTCTTCAACTGGTGTTCTTTGTGTGTTATGTCTGTATTGAGATTTAGCTGCAATTGCTCTCTGTTTACTGCATATTGGACTAAATATATAAAAATCAATCATTCTAGGAGTCAGAAAAGCTGATCAGCCAGCGACTTCATCCACAGACGATCATTGCTGGTTGGAGAAAAGCTACTGATGAGGCCAGGCGAGCATTAACAGACTTTGCCAGGGATAATGGGTAAGTAATAGGAAAGTGGCCTTTATTTATCTCCCCTTGTCTCCCATGCATCAGCAGCCATGCATTATCTGTCAGCATTACTCTCTTCAACTTCTAAGAAAGCTGTGGTCAGACATTTGGGGAATATACCTTAGGACATGCTCCACCAAAAATATTTGGCAGCAACTCGAGCTACTGACTTGAATTGCAGGCCAAAATAGAAACTTTTTTTTCTTCTCCATAACAGCTAAGCCAATTTTAATTAGGGATGTTAAACGAAAATCAAAAATCCGATTATCGGTTTTGAAAACGATTATTGGTTTTTGTTTTTACAAAACGATAATTGAATTCAGTGTTTTTTTACCATTCTTGTAGTGAAAATTTTAAAAAATGCCAGAAAAAAATTCATTCATGCATTTGTTTAGTGTTTACATTTTAATACAATATGGCCAGCAGATAAGAAGGTGTGTTTGTTTAAAATTTGTGAGCGCTTCATGCAGCGTGTTTGTAAATGAATACATTTATAGTTGAAGGATGTAAATGGTTAGTCGACCGACCGGTCGCTAAGTTCTTTGATGTCCGAAATTGACAACAATAGACTGTTAATAGCTACAGTCTGTTGTTAATTGCAGCTGAACATTTGAAGGAGCCGCAATCCGGGATGTTTGCTATGCAAATGTGCATGCAATCCAGTAGTAGTACCACCACTCCGACTTATTTGTTGTGAACATAGTTTACAGCGAGCCATGCTTGATGAAATTTTTTCAAAGTTTTCCCATACATCAGATTTATTTATACGACCAGCCATGTTTGTAAACTTGAAAAGACACAACCAGCAGAGACCAGACTATGCCTTATGTGTCATTACAATAATATTTTTTACAGGAATGATCCAGTAAAATTCAAAGAAGATCTGCTAAACATTGCTCGGACAACTATAAGTTCCAAGATTTTGACTCAGTACAAGGAGCTGTTTGCTAAGTTAGCTGTAGATGCTGTCCTCAGGCTCAGGGTAATTATCTCTTTTTGAAGGAAATTACAGGCAGACACGAGTAATGTTGTTGAAATCTTGCACAGTTTATGACATAGACTTCAAACATTAGGTTATGGTTGGAGTGACTGCAGATGTACACAAACAGTTGTGTAATTTGAATTAATTCCATTGTTCCACTGTAGAGTGGGATGGAGACCCGCTCATACATGCACACACAGAGGGGTATTGTCAGCTGAAAATATGATGATAGTAACGCTGTTTTGCAGAAGACTTTTAGTTGGAATTTAAACTATTGCTTATAAAGTTTTATTTGAACATTTAATTTTGAGTTTCTTCAATATGTTATCTGCTTGTCTGTTACATCTCACAACCTTTCCTTCCAAGCTAGAAAAGCATTTTCTGTGGCTTTTAGCCAAATAGTGCAACAGAAATAATTAAAAGCCACCTGCTTCCCAATGTTGAAGTCAAATGAGTGGTCTTCCTTTAGCATGAATGATACCAAACACCATTAGTGAGTAGTTATTACTTTGATACATGCTTGAAAGCACATTGTTTCTCAAGATGTCACAAATATTGAATCAGCTGGTGGATTTTCACAAGGGCTTATGTGGGTAATGTAGGAAAGGCAGTGTTTATTGGACATTTCGTGTTTGAGTTTAATACACCTTGAGGGGAGAGATATTGCCATTCCCATTTGAAATTATGAACAAGAGGAAATAAAACCACTAAAAAAGTTGAGACATGAGGCAAGTAGCCTTTGAGCTCGATGGGGTTTGGAAGTGCAGTTCCTGAAATTCTACTGAATTAATGGTTTAAAGTGTACTTAAGACTTTGTAGTTGAATATAATTTTGCCATTGCACTAGTCTCTGATCACACTTTGAATGCATGATTCCACATAGATTGTGCAGTGCAGATTTCAAAATTAAAGATGCCAAACTATCAAAGCAAATAAGATTATCTCACAGTTTTAACCCCACTGGTGCATTAAGTACTTTCTAGTATTTTTCTTTGTCCCTTGGATATTTGTGTTCTGCAAAATTTAGAGGACAAGACAATATCCTCAGTTCTTGGATCCTAGGTGCAGCCCAGCATACAGTTAGGTTGGGAGGTCATGGTTTAGATCCCCAGCCAAGTTATACAAAATACTGATAAAAATGACACAGCTGCCTCGCATGGCACACAGCTTTAAGAGGTTAGTGTTAGGAGTATTCAGCCTGGCATCAGGATAATGTAACTGGGTGGGACATCCTGATACATGTCTGTGACATGATGCCCCAGTGCTAGGCATCACAATAAATTGCCACACTGCAGACATCATAGCGATATGACTGAAAAAATCCAAATCATGCATTCATACAGTTAGGAGTCCCAATTCCAAGCTGCTTCATGTATGTTGGGAGACACAGACAGGACTTACTCCATGTTTTGGGGATGCAACTTTTCCTTGTACTTTATTCTTGTAACGTGTTATACTTGAATTGGATATCATGTTTGAAGAAGAAAACAATTTTTGTAATAACATCTCTTTCCTGAAGAACACTTCATTATTCATAAGCCTTCATAGCACTTCTTACAGTTACATTGTTGGTATGCATCTGCTCTAGTAGTATTTGGTGAATGTTGAGATTTGGCCCCAATTAATTCCTTTATTCAAGGTGAGATCACATTGTAGTACTTACGATAATATAAGTAAAAAAACTAGCAAGTACAAACCGATACGGTGGCCTTTTGGTTAGAGTGCCATGGAAGCAGGAGGTTGTGGGTTCAATACCTGGCAGAGTCATATTAAAGACTTACAAAAATGGTACTAACATCTGCCTTGCTTGGCACTCAGCATTAAGAGATTATTGTTAGGACTCGTCGACCTGGTGTCAACATAATGTGACTGGGTGGGACATCATGCTACATGTCTGCGGCAGGATGCCCAAGTGTTAGACATCACTATAAACTGCCTCACTGCAGACATCGTAGTGATATGACTAAAAAATTGTTAAAGCTACATTAAAAATCCTAATCAAACCAACAAGTGAGTGCCCTACTAAGCTTAAGAGGGTGTGTATTTATGAGGTAGTTGATGTGCTCATTATATATGATTATCAGGTGAGAAACATTTTTTGCAAAGTTGAATTGATATTAATGTTTGCAATTTATATCCATGTATTCCACTGACTCTTTAATATGACAGTATCAGTGGAACAATGTTAAATGTAATTCATAATGGCAGAAGTGTGTGCTGGATTTTTTAGACTAAACATTGGTGTTATCTGAATCACCGTACAATTATTCAAGATTGCACTCTGTAGATTTTGCAATTGGAATTTTTTAATTTTTTTTAGGGCAGTGGAAACTTGGATGCTATTCAAGTCATCAAGATATTAGGTGGTGGTCTCCGAGATTCTTATCTAGATGAGGGTAAGTCAGTTCTGCTTGTGATTTCAGCTTTTGATCAGTTCAAGAAATTCTATGAATTCTTTTTAAATGGACAGTCATAAACATGCATTGTTAAATATGAAAAAAATCATTGGAAGTTATTTTCCTTTTATTTTGTTTAAGGATGCCACAGATGCCAACAATTTGAGATTTTGTGAAATTGAAGCTAGTGACAATTCCTGATTATGAGATATATAGGTAACATTTTGGGTAATCAGAATAATATTGTACAAAAAAAACTTGAAAACAAGTTTTCTATGTGGTCACATGTTTGGGGAAAAGTACTCTGGCACCATTTGCATAGACAAATCTGTAGAAAATAATTTCTTAGTGTAAAGCACAATATTCTCAATATATAAGACAAATATATAAGACGAGTCCAGTTGCAAACTGCACAGACCCCGATGTGCCATTGCATAATATGCCAGCAGATCTGGGTTTGTGCAGTTTGTTAGGAATGATTAGTTGAACAAACAACTTATACCCTGATACACAGGTGCATTATGCTATGGCAGATCAGGACCTTTGTGACTTGACAAACAAGTACATATGGTAGCAAGAATCAAGCTAATTCAGGTATCAGTAGGTGAAAAATTTCGGAAAGATGAAATGAAAGAAAGTCATCATTAATTCATGAGAGTTAATCTTTATTGTTATTGTTTGGTCAGAATGTCTTAAGATATTTTGAATGTTTGAAATTTTGGAAAGGATGCATCATTTATCATCTCCCACTTTTTGCATTTTTGGTTTCTGTCTCAATCATCTTTTTTTTTCTTCTGTTGTCTGACTTTAAAGCAATTTGAGATTAAGAAATAAAATTTTGTTCCCTACTTTGGAAATCCTGTATTCAGGGTCAATATTTTTCTATCATACCTTCCATTCTGCTTTAGAACTTTCATATTGTTCTAAATAAAGGGATACAACTGGTTTATACTTGTACATCATCATTAGGTGTATTGCACATTTGCAGATCATGATCATAGACAAGTATTTTAAATTTTCCATTACAATTTTAACTCCACTCTACAGTTTTCAAACTGTTTCTGCTCTACAACTTCAGAGTTGTGTAAGAAGAATGAAAGTTTGTGTACTTGCATATTGTTTGGAAGAAAAATGTTGCATTCCCACATTTGGTCCTGTCTGCAAAGTCATGGTCACAGGTGTACATTTCATTGTTGCTTTCACTTCTGTTTTATATTTTATATTCTAAAGTTGTTTGAGGCTCAAGGCTCAACCATAGTAAACTTGTTTTACTTGGTTAAATGACATGACATGTATCACAATGTTTTATCTTGAGGCAAGGTCATATATCAGATTCTTCCCATTTTCTGCACTTTAGCTTTATTGCCATTTTTGATATGACATGAAACTTGGTTACTTTCCATGCCATCCGAAGTGTCACAGTCTAGTTCCAATGCCGCATAGTCTTGCTTACCACACTTCATTAGATGGAAGGGGTGGGGGGGAGTCTTGGAATTGGCATTTTTTCATGAACCCATAATTGGTAATTGCTATGTACAGGTATGTACTGTATAGACTCCTGGAAGATGCAATATCAGTATGTTACTGATAACTTAGGCTAAATTTATTTTATGAGTGAGCATTCATGTGTGTTGGCATCTCTGTGCAGCATAGATTGGTTAGGAAGGGTTAAAATTTATTTAATTTTGTGCTTAATAAATTCAGATTTAGTTCATTGGGACATTACAGTTTTCATTTGCTGTTATTTTGTCTATGCCAGGATTTTCGATGTTGTTGAGGATAAAATAAACATGTCTTGATCTTATATTACTGTCCTCTCTATTTTTTCAGGGTTTTTGCTGTGTAAAAAGATTGGTGTAAATCAGCCTAAAAGGATAGAAAATGCAAAGATATTAATTGCTAACACACCTATGGATACTGATAAAATTAAGGTGAGTGGTTAGGATTAGTAATTAATATTCAATATGGCATGCATGTTAGCTTTAAATTTCAATGTTTACACCTATAATTATATCAGCCAAGTCACACCAAAGACTTTCAAAAATGGTACCAGCAGCTGCCTTAATGGCATTTAGCATTAAGTGGTTAGTTTTAGGACTGGTTGACTTGGTGTCAGGATAATGTGACAGGGTGGAACATGATGCTACATTTCTGTGGCATGATGCCCCAGTGCAAATCATCGCTATACACTGCTATACTGCAGACACAATACTGATATGACTAAATTTATTAAAGCTATGTAAAAATCCAAACAAACGCAAATGTTACAGTTTTTTCTGAGAAATGTTTATCAATCTATGAACATTTGTATATTATCCCAAGATGTCATAGTTTAATGAGTTCATGAATCAGTTTTAAATGTTGGACAAAATAGACCTTTTAAAATATTAAATCATTTGTTGAGATTAGTTTCTAATTTCTTGTATATTACAATATATTTACTACTTATATTTTTGAAAAAGATTTTAGATTGAAGTGTTTGCACATCAAACCTTTTAAAACATTCATAATGGTCTGTGCTTCCTGAATACTCCAGGCATTTTTGTCAACCCCTCCTTAGCATAGTCACAACATAGTTATAACTTGGGTATCCATTGACATGTATGCATGACTGTTTACAACATTGATTATGTTCATTGTAGAACTTGTTTACTTTGATGTTGAACAGTTAGGCTTGATAGAACAGGGGTCTCAAGAGGGGTGGGGGTGGGTAGGAGTTGGTAACTTTTGTAGTTCTGCCCAAGATGATTGTATTCATGGAAGTGTTTCTGAAAGGGGGTGAGCTGTTCCTGTTTGTTTTTTTTTTTCTCCATAGAGAAGACTTGTTCAATATACCTTTATATATAATTTTTGTTATATGGTAATCACAAAATCCACAACATAGTGTACCATGAATATATGTGATTTTTACATTGTTTACATCGGACAATATAGTCCATTGCAAATATTTTTAGGTTTCCTATTCAGTTGAAAAATGGGATGTTTGTCTTACAGGTTTTTGGGTCCAAAGTTAGAGTTGATGCAGTCTCCAAAATAGCAGAATTAGAGTTAGCTGAGAAAGAAAAGATGAAAGACAAAGTTAACAGGATCCTTGCTCATGGATGTAATGTGTTCATTAACAGGTGAGTTTTGTTTTAAAATTACTTGCATTCAGGAATTGGTATTGGTGCATGACAGCTAAACTGTTTTCCTGCAAGGGAAGTTAAAAATATTAATACAAGCTTGGTGCATTTACATTGAAGACAGACTAAACTAGTCCTTGAGTGTTCAATATTCATGCTGGAACTGCTCTCGAGTAGTGGTTACCATTCCAAGCTTTTGATCTGAAGTATGTAGACTAAAGCCTGCCCGTATTGCTTTATATGAACCTCTGGGCAAGGTTCATTACAAAATTTGCCTTGGCATGATGTAATGTTTAACATCTTGATGCGCCACTGACTTTAAAATCATTAGAGATGCTGCTTGTTGTCACAAGATGTAATCTTTACTAGACTATTTATGATGAATAATTGGGTGCAGAGAATTATAGCTCCCTGTCCAGTTTAGCTTGAATTTTCTATCTGATGGCTGCATTAACCATGTCTCAAAATACTGGTTTCAGTAAATATTCAAAAGTTTAGGATGAAAAATTGAGTATTATAATGTCATGCAGAAAAACAATTCTTTTGAGCAATTCAGTTTGTTCACAATATAGTAAATTGATAAATCATGAATGTAGATTTAGAAAGGTTTTGCATATTTAGTTGAAATGATCAGCCGTTACTCAGATCTCTGTTAGACACGACAGATTCTGCAGTGATCAGCACTTGTGATGGCACCTTAACTTGCATACATTTTAAAACATTTTCATCATTCACCCAAGCTGGATTTGAAACATTGCATACATTTTGTTTTAAAACTATTCCAGGCAACTCATTTACAACTATCCAGAACAGTTGTTCGCTGATGCAGGTGTGATGGCTATTGAACATGCAGATTTTGAAGGTGTTGAAAGACTAGCCCTGGTAACAGGTAAGCATTAATCTATTGTTTCTTCACTGATTGGTTAACTTTATTTTTATTTCTTTTGTTGCATGATATAGTAGCTGTATTGCCATTTTCGTAAAACATTGAAGATGTATAACAATGAAAGAAAAATGGAAAAGAAATCACTGTACTTGTCAGAATGTGGTCAACAATTTAAACAGACACATTTGATGTGCATGAAATGAAAATGTTGGCCACAAAACCACTTATCATTTAGGGCTCCAGCATTCACTCATTATCCCCAGAATCACAGAGAAACTAAAGTGGTATGTAGGAGGAAAAAATATCCTTAGATGTTTAACGTAAACTGATTTATAGCTACTTGATTTCTTTAATTTCAGTAATAACTACAGTGATGACTGTTGAAAAGATTGTGCGGAAAACAATGTTCTTTTATTCACAACTTGGACTACTCGTCATTGTGCATGTACAAATGATGACATTTATGGGACGTAATACTGACATCTTTGATGTTAACAGAAATATCTAATCTGATGTACATGTATTGTTAATTTTTTCCGGATTTTAAATTATATTGTGAAAGACTTATTTGGATAATTAATGCTTTATCCAGCCATAAATATTATATAATTTAATTATTATATATCTGAAACTATAGTCATGGTCAGAAACCCTATTACCTTGGTTTTTAGAATGTTTGACTTGTAATCCAGGGGTCATGGGTTGGATGACTGCCCAGCCCAGCCTTGGTTAGCTGCCTTCATGCATTCTTCCGAAAAGCACTTTGCTGTCATTTTAGCAGCATGATATAGCCAGTAATATATTAAAAGTACTGTAAACCCAATAAAAGAAAAGCAAAACACATGATGGTCACATTAAGCATTTTCCACTGTATTCTTAATATCCAAGTAACTTTCAATGCTTTGCAGAAAAACAATTCAAAATATTGTAAATTCATTCCTAAATAGATTAAAGTGAATGCAATGACAATTTTGGCTGAAAATATCTGGTCTTATCGGGCTCTATTATTTACTCATTCTTTTTGCCTAGTAGAAGATTGAGTGGGGTGTGGGGGTGAATCATCTTCTGATGCTAAAAGTTAAGTTGGTAGCAGTGATGATGTACAAATGATGACCAATTTGGGACGTAATACTGACATCTTTGATGTTAACAAAAATATCTAATCTGATGTACATGTGTTCTTCATTGTATCCTTTTTCAAAGTATGTTAATTGTGAACAGATACTTCGGCGATTGATCAAACTATAAACTAATAAAGCTTCTGATTATTTATCCAAGATTAAGATAAATGTGAAATTAATGTTTTCTGTTTTGTATCATTGTAAAGTTGGCTTAGCGCAAATTATAATAGGAAGAAAGGTTAAATTATTAGAATACTTTGGTTATAAATGAACCAATTTTTATGTGTGTTAAAATCAGTGAAAATCACTCCCAACTATGGTCACAGAATGTAGTCTTTAATGGACTACTAATGAATTTTACAGAGTATTATAGTTCACTGCCCAATCTGTCTTAATTTTTTGTTATTCCTTTAACTGCCATGAGTCCCAGTAGCTCATCTGGTTGAGCATTAGACTTGTAATCCAATGGCTTTTGTTTGGATATCCATCACATCATGACCAGCCAGTATTGGTTGCCTTCATGTATCCTTGGGAAAGGCCCTCATTGCGTGCCAATGCTCTGATGTGATACCCTATCTACACCTTGGAAAATTGAACAGATATTTCAGTTTTGTACTATCCCGTGGAGTTCATGAATCGTCTCCCTTTGTAATACCTGCGAGGCAATAGTGTTACAGTGGTGTATTATACATTGGCTGAAAATGTTGTATATTCACAGCTTGCACTCCTTTGGGCATGTACAAATGATGACCAGTACAATTCTGACCTCATTGATGTTTAACAAAAAAAATGTCTGATCTGATGTACATGCACCACTAATTGTCCCAAGCCATTTCAAAGAAAAAGTATGGGACATAGTATCCATCTGTAGACTTTACAAGACATTTGAATTATGGGGTGGGGGGGAGTTATTTGCTAATTTGTACATCATCCTTGAAAGGCATGTCACATACAACATGCAAAGGTTAAGGCTTTGTATTGTTTTCCATTAACCTTGCCATTTTGCTCTATAACTTTAAAGCCAATTAAGGATAAAACCTGGTATTGAACTTGAAAGGTGTCATATACCTTTTTTTCAGGCTCAAGGTCATGCTTACACATTTCAAGTGAAGGGGGAATACAAAATCCTCTTGATTTTAAGAGTCATGTTGTTGAAGTGATTACAGCTACTTGAATTCTATTATTACAGCAAGATCTGTCATGTTTATTAATGACATGATGATTGATGGTTAAATTGTATAGGAGTCAATGTACACTTCATCACTTGTAAGTCTTTGTGCAAATGATGACCAATGTGGGACGTAATACTGATATATTTGATTTTAACAGAAATATGTAATCCGATGTACATGTTCGTAACTGTTTCCTTTTTTAAAACTCATTCCTTCTTTATGAACAGATTTTTTTTTGATATATATTTACATGTATATCCAACCCAAAAAATTATCCAAAGTTTTGATTCCTTTTATCAAAAAGTAAGATTCTTTATGAAATAACGTGATCTGCTCTGGATCTGGTAACTTTGCTCTACACAAATTATAATTAGATCTAAAGGTTAAATTGTTTTAATGCTTTTGAGTGGTATATTAACTCAATAACTTTCAGCTGTTTGCATTAAAATATGAAAGTGGAAACAATGGTCATTTCCCTGGTTGGTAAAGTTAAATGTAGACAGTAATGTCATTTGTCACTTAACTGTGCAAAAGATATTCCAATCCAAAAACATAATTTCACAGTATTGATCTGTAAGTGGTCAAAATATTAAAATGGTTAAAGCGTTGTTTATTGCAATGGTAATATTGGTTCTGAAGATTCATTTATGTTTGGTTTTTTAATTCACCCAATGGTTTCATAGAATTTTAAGGTGAATGCAGGAACAAAATCTTTCTCTGGTGTTGAAAACTCTGTTAGTAAGAGTGCTTTATCTTGTAATGTTGGATCTGTATAGAGCTACTTCATTACATTCACGAATGCAACATGAGGAAGAAAGAATGCAGATGTATTCGCAGCTTGTACCTGTACTTTGTGCATATACAAATGAAGACGATTGTGATGCTGACAGAGAAATGTCTTATTTTGTATACACCTGTCCTTGATTGTTCTCTACCTTTTCCATTAATGGTAGAGGACATGATGTCTGCATTTGTCTTCATCTGTCACACTTTCCCTTCTGCTTTACAACTTTAGAACCATATGAGATTAAGCGATGAAACCTGGTGTGCTTATGCATCATCATTAGAAGAAATTGGGAGTACTCTCTTGAAGGCTAAGGTCATGGTTCAGTTATTAGCTCTACTGGTCATAGACCAGACGATTTTGCGGAATGTTTTTTTTTTTTAAGGTTATATGTCTCCTTTTCACTAAAAGACTTGATCTGTAAAGAAAACCGTGCCAATCTGTTGTCCAATTAAATGTTTTATTGAAAACCACGCGTAATCTAGGGCAGTAGTATTTATAGCTACTTGATTTCTGTAATTTCAGTTATAACTACAGTAATGACTGTTGAATAGATTGTCCAGGAAACAATGTACATTTATTCATAACTTTTACTCCTCATTGTGCATATACAAATGATGACCAATTTGGGACGTAATACTGACATCTTTGATGTTGACAGAAATATCTAATCTGATGTACATGTATTAATTTTCTTTCCTGTTTTTAAATTATACTGTGAAAGACTTACACTTTTCTTATTATATATCTGAAATTATGTCATTCAGTGAAATTAATGTGATCTGTTTGATTGACTCTGCACATCATATACTGAGAAGTAAAGACTCCACTTTCTGGATAATTTGTGTGAATTATAAAATCAATACATTTCAATTGTTTGCATCCTGTTATGGCTACAGAATTTAATGTTTACTAGACTATTAATGATGAATCGGACAGCATTATAGCTCACTGTCCAGTCTGACTTCATTTTTATTACAGTCATGGTCAGAAATACTGGTATCTGAGTTTGTAGAATCTTTGACCTTTAATCCATGGATCATGGGTTGGATGTAGCCTTAGTTGACTGCCTTTGTGCATTCTTTGGAAAAGCACATTGCTGCCATTTTATCAGCATGAAATAGCCAGTAATATATTAAAAGTACTGTAAACCCAATAAAAGAAAAGCAAAACCCATGATGGTCACATTAAGCATTTTCCACTGTATTATTAGTATCCAAGTAACTTTTAATGCTTTGCAGAAAAACATTTCAAAATATTGTAAATTTATTTCTAAATAGAGTGAATGCAATGACAATTTTGGCTGAAAATCATTGGTCTTATCAGGCTCTATTGTTTACTCATAGTCCTTTTGTCTAGTAAAAGATCGAGTGGTGTGGGGTGGGGTGGGGGTGAATCATCTTCTGATGCTAAAAGTTAAGTTTTTGGCAGTGATTTATCTTTTTAGAGATTCTAGATTTCTGTATTACAGCAAGATCTGAAATGATGTACAAATGATGACCAATTTGGGACGTAATACTGACATCTTTGATGTTAACAGAAATATCTAATCTGATGTACATGTGTTCTTCATTGTTTCGTTTTTCAAAGTATGTTAATTGTGAACAAATACTTCGGCGATTAATCAAACTAAAAACTAATAAAGCTTCTGATTATTTATCCAAGATTAAGATAAATGTGAAATTAATGTTCTATGTTTTGTATCTTTGTAAAGCTGGCTTAGCACAGATTATAATTGGAAGTAAAGGTTAAATTGTCAGAATACTTTGGTTATAAATGAACCAATTTTTATGTGCATTATAATCAGTGAAAATCACTCCCAATTAAGGTCACAGAATGTAGTCTTTAATGGACTACTAATGAATTTTACAGAGTATTATAGTTCACTGTCCAATCTATCTTAATTTTTTGTTATTCCTTTTTTGCACTCTTCTTTGTGCATGTACAAATGATGACCATTGTGGGACGTAATGCTGACATCTTTGATGTTAACAGAAATATCTAATCTGATGTACATGTTTTCATCACTATTCAGTCTGACTTTATTTTTTTTTATCACTGTCAATGTGTCATGGCAAGATGCCCTGGTAGCTCTGTTTGTAGAATGTTGAACTTTTAATTCAGGGGTAATGAGTTTGGATGACTGCTGCCCAGCCAAACACAAGTTAGCTGCCTTTTTCTGTCCTTGGAAAAGCACATGCTTGCAATTTTATCAGAATGTGGCCAAAATAACCCAACAGAACAAGAACAAAACCCTTCATGGTCAGATGTGGCATTTCTCACTGTACTATCAATACCTAAGTAAACTCAAATTTAGGATGAGTACTTTAACTTGTTTAATTCTACATTGAAAAACAATAGTTTGAGTCACTTACTTCCAAATATATTAAGTTATCACTGTCTACTTAGACATACATAATTTTAACACTTGGGCACACAAGTGCTATAACGAACATTTGTGATGGTAACTTAATTTGTTCAACAACAACATAAGCTGACATCCCAAAATGTTGCACTTATTAATACCTACAACAACCTTCCCAACCCCCCAAAAGTTTTCTACTGCACTGGTTTAAACAGTAGGGTAGGTACCAGTGTTTTATTATTATTTATTTTTTTAAAATTTTTATTTAACATTAAATTTTATATTGTAATGATTAGTATATATAATGTACTAAGCACTTCAAGAACTGGGATAAACGAGGTCAATTGGATGCACAAATCAGTATGGGTGTATTTTTTAAAAGCCTATTATAATTACTATACATCATGTACAAAGCACTTAAAATACGTGCTTAACCAGCTCAATTAGATGTTGAAATCAATGTTGGGATTATTTTTTTTTTTACCCTGGGTGAAAAGTGCTAGGATTGGCAATGAATAGCAGGAATGGTCATCTTACTGGAAACTCATCCCCCCCCCCTCCAGTCCAATAGAAGATTAAGTGGTATGCAGAGATTAAAAATGTCGTGCTGAAAGCTCAATTGGCAATAGTGTATTGTCTTGTAATGTTGTAGCTGTACTTGATTTCATTCATGACAGCAAAATCTGCGTTGAATGATGATTACTTTGTGCAAGAAAGAATGGACATGTATTCATAGCTTGCACTCTTTGTTATTGTGTGTACAAATGATGACTAATGTAATGCTGACATCATTGATGTTTTAAAAATGTCTGAACTGATGTACATACATTTTACATTGTCCCCAGCCTTTTCAAAGAAAAAGTATATGACATTGCATCCAAAAAGTATATGACATTGCATCCATAGTTCTCTCTGTCCATCCATCTTTCACATACAGTATGAGAAGTGCTATGATCATTGCTAATGTTACGGATTTGTATTTCGTTTTCCGTCGCCTCTGGCATTATGATATCACTGGTCATAAAGCATTAAAAATTGATACTAGTGAAAGAAAAAAGAAAAGAAATTGCAGACTGATTAATATTTTAAATAGGTAAGAGTCCATGCATTGAAAATGTTGGTTTTAAACCACAAAGACTTATGGGACTCTAATATAATTACTCATTGTTGCTATAGTAACATGGAAAATTACCTGATATGTAAGAAAACAAAATCTTTGATTTTAAAAGTTAACTAGTCTTGTTGAGATATTTGATTTCTGTCATTACAGCAAGGTCTGAAACAATTGAAGATTATATCACACAAGAAACAAGCTCATTGGATAATTTGTATCAACCTTTGTGTATGTACAAATGATGATCAATTTGGGACGTAATACTGACATCTTTGATGTTAACAGAAATATCTGATCTGATGTACATGTTACATTTTTTCCTTAAATATTTTAATACTGAACAGAGAGGTCTTCAAGTCTTGAAGTGATTGATACTTGATCCTCCAAAAATATAGTTTCTGAAAACCATATTTTGGTGAGTATATTTTACATACTAATGTATAAAGCAGACTCTGGGGTTTTGACCTGGGATTAGGTGGAAGACTTAATCATTGTCTATTATAACATGCATATAATATCTTTTATTTTTTAAAAATATTTTCACATTTTTAATGTGGTGAAAACAATATTTTGGATAATGTACTGATCATTATTTATTGCTTGAGATTTGATTGGTTTACAATTTAAAAAAAAGCTTGTGGCAATTTCTGGACTTTTATGTCCGTGCTTAATGATCATCAACACACAAGTCAAATTTAAGGATAAGAGCTTGTTTAATGCCATGGTTTTAATGGTTGCTACAGACCAGGAATTCAAAAACAAAACAGCTAATGATTCTACAATGGAATTAATTCACTGTATTATACACTGTTGTTGACGTTTTAAATAGATAAGGCTGATGTACATGCAGTAAAAATGTTGGCCTAATTCCTGGTGATGTTTTATCCCAGTATTCACACCGAGTCACTATAGTCTGATAGAAAATAAAGTCGTACATCTCTGGTGTTAAAAGCATAGTTTGCAACAGTGCTTTTTCTTATAATGTTGAATCTTTATTCAGCTGCTTGATTTCATTGATGTCAGCAAGATCTGCAATAATGACTGATGGTTACATTGTGCAAAAGCAAATCCACAGATTATATTTGTGCATGTGCAAATGACCCATGTAATGCAGACATCTTTGATGATGTTCAACATGGGTTTGGAAATTTCTTGCAAAATTGTCAAGGATTGGATAATTTTTTTAATTTGTGTGCAATGTTAATGCACAAATGATTAAATATGCAAGGAATATTCAGGTTTGATGATTTCATCAAACTTCACTCTTGAACTTGTCAATCCATGGAGATTTTTGCCAATTTTACTTAAATGTAAGTAGGACATTTTGAGGGGCTACTTCTGAACATCTAAATAAATCTGCTTCTACAAGAGTTTCATTTAGCCTGATGTCTAGTTGTATTAGAAACTTTGTCTTTCATTTGGCAGAATGGTTAATGATTTTTTTTTATTTGTTTGCTTATGTGACCTGTCATTTTTGTGTCTTGGCCACTTTTTATTCCATATCCCCAACTTATACATTTTGCAAACGTTTGCCTGTCTGGGGGCAGTTCAGATCTGTCGGCCTTGGGTCTGAGGCCAAAAAGTCTTAAATCCAGATACATAATTCCTACAATAGGCGAATTCTCTATGTAAGACATTTGGTCTTAAAAAAAATAAGTTTTTCCCTCTGTATTTTGTAATGCAGGTAGAAAGTCCAGAGTATTTTGGTATCATTGTTGAGCTACATCTGTCTACTTTTCTGTATTACCAGCATATTGGTGTATCCAAATAAACTTGACACTACAGAACTTGGAAGTAGGGTATTGCCTCCTAACGCATAAATGTGGTACCAGGGTTAATGAGTTTACTAAATGTCTCATCTAATGTCTCTTAAATATTTTTCTTCACATTTTTCTTGTGAACAGAGACCTTAATTGATCAATGCTTTGATCCATTCAAATATATTATGAAGTTTCTGATTATTGTCTGAAATTAAAACGCTTGGTAAATTAATGTCATTTGCTTTGCTCTTAGTAAAGTTGACTAAGTCCAGATTACAAGTACATGTAAAGTTTTTACCATTTTCAGATTTATTTATTCATACATGTTATATTTACAGGTGGCGAGATAGTGTCAACATTTGGGACACCCGAGGGTGTGAAGCTGGGAACCTGTGATCTAATTGAAGAGATCATGATTGGAGAGGACACTTTGTTAAAATTCACAGGTGAGTAAAATACAAACAGGAAGAAATGATTTAATAAAATATGTAATCTCTATAATTCATTTATCTAGCTAGATAACAGGTAGAAAAATTAGACTGAAAGTTGTGTATTTTCTA
Organism: Unio delphinus; assembly: GCA_029339505.1. Classification (NCBI taxonomy): domain Eukaryota; kingdom Metazoa; phylum Mollusca; class Bivalvia; order Unionida; family Unionidae; genus Unio; species Unio delphinus. The sequence continues at coordinate 16,960,344 of JAQISU010000155.1, read as the reverse complement.
GAAAAATGTAGATTAAAGCATATTGCTTTTGGGTCACCTGGATAAACTGCAATAAACATTAGGACTAATTACCTTTTTTAAAATTCATTTGTTCGGACAAGTCAAGTGAATTTTGAAAATGCACATGTCCTTGAGAAGTTTTAACTTGTCCATGGTTTTGAGTAACAGAGATAATGTAGAAATTTGTTGTTGTGACATACATTGTCTTCTTTTAATGTTCAGATCGTTTATTAGTTCTTTGGGTCGTTGACCATAAAAGCTTATAGGATGGTCTGTTGTCCATCATTTGTCATCTGTAGTCCGTTGTTCAATGTCTTTCTTTTAGTTCTAGGATTTTATAGCTACTCCTCCTATACTATATGGAGGAGTGGTTTAAAATTTTTATACACATATTCATCCAAAAATTTCACCGATTATTAATATACTTTTGAGAGAGTGACATTTGTAAGGTCAAGTTGTTTGTATTTGAAACATGCACAGTGAAGAGAATGTTGGCATACTTCTATGCTACTTTGATATAATGTGTCTGACATTTCTTTAATGTGTCTGACATTTCTTTGTATATTGTACCTAATACTAACTAAAACGACTGCTCCCTTGTGCTCCAAACATTAGCCTGAATTAGTCTAAAGTACCGTATCTTAAGCAGCTATTAAAACAGGGAAAATGAATTTTGCCAGACTAGACAATACCAGCATCTAAATACAGTCCTACCTGTTTATATTGACATCACTTATATCGACAAGCTGCCTATGTCAACAAAAAAAAAAGATGTCCCAGTCCCTTGGTCTACTATTACTACCAAATTGTCATGCTTATGTCGACGTCAAAATGAAAGAAAAACGTACATGTCGGCAGAAGCCCTTGATCCCAGCTTGAACGAATCCTTTGTTTTCTAATCATTTATGCCGACAAGCTGCAAGTTCCAACCCATACTTTGTTTAACAATTAGGTGATCTTGCCACCAGGCTTTAATGTCGCGGTCGGTCGGTCGGATAAAAAAAACAAACAAAACAACCACCCTTGACTTGATTATTTTAGCTGTTTACAATCAGAAAATTCAGTGGCTGAAAGACCCACAGATGTACATGTTGTCGTTATAATGTTTTGTTTGGGACTATAAAGCTAGCCTCTCGCGGCAACTTAAAACGAAGTGAGATCTTATCAATTCTAGCATTTTGCAAAGAATGCACAGAGGTATAGCTATACTTTTAAAACTAGGAGTTGAAGTGTACCACCAGTAAACGTTGCAGTCCCCTACCAGAAGCAAATTGGGCCTACCTGCAATGGCTGTATTTCCATACGAATCGAAACAGCGGTTGCCGTCCAGTTTCATTTTCAAGCTTCTTTACAGCACTGACATGTAGCCCTTGTATGTCCGTTAGAGTGAGAGTGAATTCTCATTTCAAGATAAGGTCTTATTCCAAGCTCTAAGTTAGGAATCATACATAGTGTTCCACGTGAAATGTGAGTACTAGCAACTTCTAACACTGTTGAATTTCGTTACAATATTCGCTAATTAGCCGTTTAACCCTTCTTGTTAAAATTCGCAAACAGGATTTTGTCTAACTCTCAACATGTCTTGATTTTGAGGCCACAAGCACTACTTAGATTGCTACACTTGGAAATGAAAATAATAATGAAGGCGAAAGTTATTCATTTGATGTACTCTTCTTATACACAAGTACGTCAACGGGTCATTCTGCCTCTGAAATCAGTCATATCAAACATTTTCTCACCACTCTGCAGCTAGTCAAGTCTTTGATCTTGCCGCCTTTCTTGTGTGTCATGTTCTTCAGATGTACTCTTATAAAGACAACATGTACATCTGTGGGTCTTTCAGCCACTGAATTTTCTGATTGTAAATAGCTAAAATAATCAATTGATCAACACATTTTTCCACTCAACAGGTGGTCAAAGCAGGACTAGCAAGCCCTTAAATTTGCCGTCCAGCAAATTGATGCGTACTGAGAACTCCTGTATACGTTATTGTCTGAATCCCTGATATAAAAAAGCGTCCAAATGCGCGTGATTATGCTTTTCCGAGACCTTTGAAAATGATCGGTGATTAAAACAAGTTTATCTTGCTGTGAAAGTTTCGTTTTTAACTTTATTTACATTTACGATGGCTACCAACAGCAGTGTAAAATGCAAATTAAATTTACAGTCTCTGTAAACTAAATATCTGGCTGTTAAGGAAATTGAGGGCTGAACATCTCACAAAGAGGTCTGTGAAATTTTTTCGCTTAAAAATAACACCTGTTCAGGAAGGATGAAAGCTGCTGAGTCTATGAAGAAAGACTACGTTGAAGGTTACTGTGCTCACCAAAAGAAGAAGCAAAAGACTGCTACATTTGAAGACGTGGAGGAAGCCACAAAATGGTTCAATGAAACATTTGCAAAAAAACTTGGAGTGTGGAGAACTTTGCTGCAACAAGTGGTTGGTTCAGTCTCTTTAACGTTCGTCATATCATCTGATACAAAAGTATTTGTGGAGAATACATGTACTGTTGACCACTTTTCATTTCCGTGTGAATAGCACCATCCTTATTAGCCTCAATAAGATGGGAAGAGACTGACCAAAATCAAAACCAATTTAAGTACATGTACATGAATCATGTAAATAACGGCTATCCAACCATGCGTTAATGCCGACATTAAATATCGTACTGTTTTTTGTATCAGGATGTGATAGGTGCAATATTTTATTGTGGATTTTATTACACAAAGGTAACCAGAATGTAATTTGTCAATATACAAGTGTAATTCACACTGATTCTCTCTTCATGTACTCAAAATTTCCATTTTTTCTCAAAGTGTAAATGCTACTCACTGACGACAGGTCACTCTTTGCAGACGAATATTAACTTTTCTCTTTTAAATCAATGATAGTACTTTATAACAGCTTAATAACTGTTGGGTCACCGAAAGTTATTTTTTTAACTTGCGTATTTCTTAGGACACAGAAAAAAATTATTGTTTCATGCCCCAAGATTTACATCCTTTACAGTAGTTAACAAAAAGACCTAAAAATGGTAAAGTGTAGATATTGGTCCGCAGATAAGCCCCCCCCCCCCCCATTCCAGGCCTTTATTTTTTCCTAAATTATTCAGCGTATACGCGAGTATATATACTGTGATAATGAAATAATCAGTCTCATAATCGGTATCGGCAATTTTAATAATCGGCTATACACGGTATTGGCATAATTGGCAAAAAGTGACGTCGGTAAAGCTCTATCTCGTAATATGTAGATTACACTCTTGATACTTAGATATCCCTTTTTGCCACTTGTATTAGCAAATGTTATGCTTATACCTCTCTAGGGCTGGCATGTAAGGGTTATCTGTGGAACTGAGTTACCTTTTTGAACGTTATTGACATGTAATTATAAGGCTGAGATTGGCAAAATGGTGTCAGTGCTCACTATGTGACACTGGGCAACAAGGAATTCTAGGTTTGATCATACGTTGGCTGTCACTGTTTGACACTGAATGGGTCTAGATGCATTTTGATGTTCACATTCAATGACACTCTGCAAGGAGTGCAATGCAAGGACAGAATGCATGTTGGCAGTCATCTGAGTGACATGGGGTGGCTAGGAGCCCTAGGACAGAATGTGTGTTGCCAGTCATTTGTGACAATGAGTAGCTAAAACTTTAGGCTATAATATGTTGGCATTCACTATATCACACTGGGTAGTTAGGAGTTCATGGTCAGAATGCACGTTGGCAGTTACTATGTGACACTGGGTGGCAAAGAACATGTTGGCAGTCATTCCTTGTGATTGCTTGTGTCAGTAGATATGGATGTTAATGCCTTGTATTGACACTTTTCATGTTTACTGAAGTCATTTTATTTTGGTAGCATCTAATTTGTATTTGAGATTATTTTATATTCTACCTGTGAACCAATCAGAAATCCTCAGATTGGCAAAAATTAACTTGTCCTTGACAAACACCTTTATAAATTCTAACTAGTCTGATTAGAAAATTTCACTTGTCTTCAACATTGAGAGATGGAATTTGCTGAGCTTAGCTTTATTCATTTGGTTTTCCTTTTTTTAAAAAGATGTGGAGGAATAAACGGACATGTTACACAATGAACATGTACAAATGATGACCACCTTGGGACGTAATTCTGATACCATTGATGTCTAAATTTTGAAGTCTGATGTACATGTATAATGCAAGTTGCTGCGTAAATTCTATTGTCTACACTTTATGATTGTGGCTGTTGTAATGCCATCTATGTTTGCTACGAACTATTAGGCAGAACATAACCAAACTGAACAACTGTAATATATTAATCCATTATGCTTTTGATATAGTCATTATGCATTTTTTAAACACTAAATTATGCCTTACATGTAAATTTATTTGGATTATGCATTTTGGTATATCTCCCTCCACAAAAAAAATAATTTGTTTTTTCATTTTTATTGACATCCCATTAAACCCACTGACCGTATTCTAGAAAAGACGGCATTATGTAACTACGATATAATAGTACACTTTCCTATCGACTTTAATGTACTTTCCAGAGTTCTATTTATAGCAGCTGCCCTATTTTCAATAAATATACGGGTTTTACTTTTGACCGTGGTTTTTATTTATAGCACAAACAACCCCCCCCCCCCTCCAGCACTAGAAGACTACATTGGTCCTTTGTTCAAATGGATGTTTCCTGATTCTAAAATTATAATTTATTATTTATAAATAATAGATGTGAGTCACTTTTGGATTAAAATGATCATTGTTTCAAGTTTGAAATTAATGCATGTAATAAAATATAATGGTATTGCCGTGGAAGTCTTAATTAAGGCTGTACTACTTTTAAGAGCGAATAGTGAAGGCTGCAAGTTAAATCTACAAGATCCATTAAAGAAAATGTTGTGATACATTACCAATAATCACGAAAGGAACACATTTTTTAAACAGATTTTGCTACACCTGTTGCAATGTGATAAAAGTATACAAATTGTCCTTATAAAACTTGAGATCTTCCAGTCATCATGATTTGACCGAAATGGACCATAAATTAGACCCAGTACGATTAACCTACTTGTGTTTCTGCACCATAAAATACCAACCCCAAATCAAAGTACATTAAGAACTTGCAGAATAGAAGCTTGTCCAGGAATGTTATTGGCCTGGGTTGTCATTACATTTATGGAAGTTTGACAGGAAACCAGACTAAATTTATGGGCATATATGAGACGCATTATTCAGTCCATGCTTTTCATACAAAATACACATATGATCATGTTTCTGCATTTATGTTACATCAGTATCTAGAAATGTCATCCATCAAGCAAAACATGTTGAAGGCACAAGTCACGGTCATATCATTTATAAAGTTCAAGCAGCACAGAAAAATGAAAAAGAATATTCAGATTTTTGGTCATAATTGAAAATAAAAAGGAAAGGCAACAGATAATTTTTAGGGCCTAACCGAGTAGATAATTTTCGCAGAGTACCAAATCCAAGTATTTGGATGTACTATTTGCCAGAACCTGGTACAAACCGAGTAGTAGGTGTGACTCCGGAGAGTACCATTTGTTTCATTATTGTTTGTGAAGCTTAAACTTTTCGTGTACCGTATACTGTATATATCACCTACAAGATTAAATTTTTTATTATTAACTAAAATTATTATGTATATAAAAACTTTTTTTTAAAAAAGTTCGATATTTATTGATTTTTTTTTACTTGTAACCATTTGTGTGCGTATTATTTGCCGAGGCGAATACTTCCGAATAGTACCGAAAACCAGATATTCGGCCGAGGCGATTTCCAGTTAGGCCCTTATAATTTTTATCGATAACATGTCAGGTCTATTTGGATATTCCTTACAGCAAGAGTGATAATGATGTCAAATTAAAACAAAGATGATGTTGAGTTGAGAGTTCTAGCAATATGCCATTGACCTCCATGAGCTTCGGAATTGCAATTTTAGAAACTGAACTGGAAGTCATCATGGTCTACATTTACTTGAGAAACATTCAAGGATTTGAAAATATGTCATGGGAGAATTTTATGGAGTTTTTATTTTTATTTTTAGGTGTAAGTATGGGTGAAGCCTGCACCATAATCCTGAGGGGAGCCACAAAACAGATTCTAGATGAGGCAGAAAGGTCACTTCATGATGCTCTCTGTGTCTTGACACAGACTGTTAAAGAAACAAAGATTGTTTATGGTGGAGGTAAGCTGTTTCTTGCTTAAATGTGAAAAGTGGGTTAATGTATATGTAAGCATCTGGAATGGTGGCTTCAAATTATTAGATGAAGAAAACACTTGCACATGTTCAAGTGATGACAGTTATGGTTCCCAACGTGCTGTAGTCAAGAGGGGGGAAAAAGGGAATACAAGCTCACTTAATTATTAGTTCAATCTAGGAAGTTTTCTATATCAGAAGTCTGCAATAAATCAGGGTAAACACAAGTAGTGAACAACTAGGAAGAAATTGCCATCTGTTTATGAATTTTTTTTGTTTTTGCCATCTTTTCAGCTTGCCACAGCAAATCAAAATAGAGCTATATCAGACCTACCAACTCTTACATTTTGCCTTAAGTGTTACGAAAATTACTATTAAAATAAAGACTTGTGGCATACTAGTAAAAACTACAGAAAAATTATCATTGCCGAATATTCTGGATAATTGGTTCATCTGGGCTTCATCTTAGAAATTGTGATATTAGTCAGGGAACCAGACTAACTTTACAGCAGCACCTCAGACGCTTCTAACTGCACCTATTTGTTCATGCAAAGTGTCTGCATGATCAAAACTGTTGATTATAAAGAAATTTAAAATGGTGTCCAGAATGCAATGCATGTTTAAGACCAAATGGAAAATAAGTCTCGGGGAAAAGTTTAAATAATCAACACAGAAAAATAAAAAGGAGTATTAAGATTCTTGTGAATAAAAGCTGGAAAACACACAATTACATTTTTGGACATCACATTGCAATTTGAGTATGTCTTGTTGCAGAAGATATAATTACATCATCATGTGAAATGGAGAATAATTTCCAAGAATTATGAGAGTTTAGAGGTAGCAACAAGCCATTGAGCTGCATAGGGTTTGGAACTAGAGTTTGTACAACTGTACTAGTATTTAATAGTCTACACAAACTTTACAATATTTTCATTTGAACATAATGTTTATTGTTGATGCGTCAAACTTTTAATTAGATTTTCCAGCATTACAATAGCAATTATTGATATTTTGTTACATCTTAATGAAAACCTTATGAAACAAAATCAACTGCCTTACCAAGACAGACTCGTCAGGGTTGGCAGGTCTGTTATATTACTACCCAGTAATGGCATCTACACATTTAACATTGCATAGCATAACATAGAGATTGAGATTTATGGTGCCTTATTTTCCGGCCTATAAGTCGATGCGGAGTACAAGTCTATTTCGCCAATTCGGCTTTTTTTCATCCTTCGTCCATATATAAGTTGATTCGGAGTATAAGACGAGGCCAGGTCAATATCTTGGCTTCATAATTTAGACTAGTAATGGTATCATTGTATGATACTCCACTTTACCGGCAATCGTGAAATTGCATTACTGATGCTAACATGCTTGTGATTTTACTTCTGAACAAATCACTGCTATATTCTGTTATGAATTGACACAGCTGAATAAACAGTCCATGCTTGTTATATTATAATTGAAACCACATCCATGCTGTACTTTATTTTATTACCTGTAGTTACGAATGTAACTTATCTAAACTTTCAATGACACAATCCATATATAAGTCGATTCGGAGTACAAGACGAAGCCCCGACTTTCAAATAAAAAAGTATCGACTTACAAGCCGGAAAATACGGTATATAAACTTAGGTACATATATACTTTTACATTCTAAATGTTTTGTACCCTGTATACCTAATGTTTTACCCAAAGTCAGGAAACGTGGTGAGGTATGTGCCTTGAAAAGTAGAACACCTTTTCAGGTGAACATGTTACTAAGTTTTGGTCTCAAACACTGCTAGACTTGCATCACAGAAAATAACTTGTTTTTGCATCCAAAAACGATGAATAATTTATTTTTTCAGGCAGTGCAGAAATGCTGATGGCAGATGCTGTATCCAAGGCAGCAGCAAAAACACCTGGAAAAGAGGCAGTTGCTATGGAATCTTTTGTAAAGGCTCTTTCCATGGTAATACTTGAATTTCTCTATAATGACTTAAAATTTGTCAGCACCACAGAATAATAGTTTATTTGGCCCATGAAATTAGATATGTGAACAATGTGGCAATCACCTTTTCCAGTGCAAGTTCAATCATTCACACTTATTGCAAACTGCGTAGGTCTGCAGCCCTAAAACTGAACACCATTTGGTACTTTAATTGCATATTCGATGTTGTGCTTTTAAAAGTTTCATCATTTCTTTCCCAATTTTATGGAGTTATTTTTCAGTACAATGTCCAGACCTGCCAACCCTCTAGGTTTTAGTGTGAATTAAACATCTCTCTATAGCGATTCACGGATTCATGCCGCATGAAGAAAAAAATCATGGATTCTTGAATTATTAATTGGCTTAAATCAGGAATAAAATAACTTCATTCTGTTAATTGCTAGTCAAATGTAGCAGCATTTGTCACTGATGCTAATAACAGTTCAGTGTTTGCTAGTTGCAATGTTAGTAGAACCATATCCAATTGTTACAGTTTGCCCTGTATGCTCTACTGGTGTGCAAAACATTCATCATCTCAGCTGTGTTTTGAAATGTAATATGTTAGTAGAACCATATCCAATTGTTACAGTTTGCCCTGTATGCTCTACTGGTGTGCAAAACATTCGTCATCTCAGCTGTGTTTTGAAATGTAATATGATAGTCTTTAGCTTTTGAAAGCTCTAAATTGTTACATACAAAATCTTAAAAACAGTAATTGATGTTAAAAGTCCAGAGGGATAGAAAAATGATTTTGTACTTGTGCTCATTGAATTTTTGACATGCTATATGTAAATTACTCTTTTTGTCCACATGGAGTAAAAAAAAATTCCTTGCCAGGGGTTGGCATATATGGCATCAGATTTCTGGTTGTTAAGTAAAATCAAAAATATAATTAATAGTAGTTGCTGATCTGCCAATGAATTGTGTAGCAAGAGACTGGACTGTTCACTAGTGGTTGCTCATTGTACACAAGAAAATGAGGTTCTTTTATTACATTTCTGACTAATCTTTTTCAGTTGCCAACCATTATGGCTGACAATGCAGGGTATGACAGTTCACAGCTGATTTCTGAACTTAGAGCACTCCATACAGAAGGAAAATATACCTATGGCTTAAGTGAGTATTTATATGCATTGTTTTAGTTTTTGGTGGTTTGGAGTAGTGATGGAAATACATACAGGATATGTACAGGTTTTTTTTTAGATAGACTGAAATATTTCATGTGTGAAATTGTAACATCACATTATCATGATTGGCAAAGCCATAAGAGACAATATAAATTAATAATATAAATTATTTGTTACTTCACAAATGAAATCTTTCTTTATATCTTCTAATAAAAATTAAAAAAAATTTAATCATATTTTTTAAGGCAAAAACTATCTATTTGCATAGGTTTTCTCCATTATTTACAAATGCAGTTAACAGCTGCTGTACTAGAAATAAAAAGATGTCCCTACATTTTACAATTATTTTGGCACAGTGACATTTTACATTTTCTTCATATTATGTACCTTGTCAAAATAATAACTGTAGGAAAATGAAGTGATAGTTATTTTTGCATTATGAATTGATACCATACCATTGGGATATGGTGATGTAAAACCCTCACAGAGCTGTTGTATCAACAGACTTCACAATACATGCCCCCTCCCCATTATATAAACAGTATTGTATATTGGATGACAAAGTTTCATATGTAGGCACTATTTTTAAAAATTGTGTGATCACCTTTTGAATGTAAAGTATGATTCTCTTCATAAGCATAGATATTAAACTTTTTTTGCAAGCATGTCTATCAGATAGAAGCAGATGAATTGAGATTAAGTCCCATTATCAACAAAAATGTTGTTAGCTTCATGTATTTTATAATGTTTACAAAGATATTTTTAACAAAAAAGCAACAAAAATGTAGGTTTAAGTCGCAGTGATGTGATAGATATGGTTGGTTGTGAGTGATCTGTGACAAATGTTGAAAGGTATCAAGTTAACAACATAAACTTAATTTAATAAATTGAACCATGATTGTGACTCCCCCAGAAAGCACAATTTTCCCACATTATTCATTTTGGCAATAAATTAGACTGTATTATGGGCAGTTGTCAGTCTTCTATGGGCTGCAATTGCAGATGCTAAAAATGATTCTTCGGATCAGATGATTTCATGTAAAATAAATATGACACCTTCTCAAACAGAAACTTTATTTATTCATTTTCAAATTTCTACCCTAAATTAATCTGTGATCTACAGTTGAGTCTCTTTAATACTAAGCTCCATATGTAATCTCTTCTTGTAATAGAAATGACACCTAAACACCTGTATTGAATATATTAGACCCTTTTGAGATGATATTTTGTTTCTCCATATGTAAATTTAACATACTGTTAATATGTTCCATATTTGATATTTGGCTGTTATTTTGGTACAAAAGAAAAAAACTAAACATGTACAGTGCTGTTTTGGGAGCAATTCATGGAAGAGGATTTTACCAATCCAGTAATAAACATTAACGTAATAGAAACCTTTTAGGGTGCTGGTAGAAACAAGTATCTGTTTCAACTCAGAAAAAAGAGTGCTTGTGAAGAACTTTTTTTAAAACAAACATTTTTCAAATCTGCCTCTTACTGAAAGGTAGATCATTTTTAAGAGACTTTTGTGAAAATTCAAGCAGGCTTTTTTTGGAGGAAAAAAATTCATACCAACATATGCAGTAACAAAAAGTCAAATTAAATTTACTTCATGTAGATCCAAATCTGTTAGGTGCATATTTATACTTTTTTTCAGTACTTGCTTCATTTGATTTAGTACATGGTCATATTTCTAATTCCAATGTTACAAAGGTTTATCGAAGAATCAAGAACATCTTATTTTAAAAATACACGTTTTCCAAGTCCAGGATGTTGTTTTAATTCCATTAAGTAGTGGTCATATTTAAACCTTCTTGTATCCGTTGTATGCAGATGAAAAACTGGAAGAGAACTAAAAAGTTTGTTTTAAAAAGAAGGGGGGTTTTTAATAGAAAAAAAGTTTCTTCCAGAGATTTTTCCTTGGCCAAAGTTGTTGGTTTACATACATTTAAGGTAATAAGGAAACCTGTTGGGTTTGTGGCTTAAAGGTCCGAGATCATGGCGATGGCAAGTCTAATGATTTATATCAGAGCCCTTGTTTTGACCAACGGTTCATGTCATTGAGACCTGTTGGTCAGTAATTTCACAAAGACAAGACCCTACTTGTTTTTATATAAAGGACAATTAAGATCGTATGGAGATAAATAATGTGCTGTTTGTGGTACTCTTTTTGAAGAACATATCACAATATGTTTACCATTTTGCATTATTTAATGAAACTACTTAAATGCTTATATCACATTGGTCTCATAATGGTAGCTGTGGAAAAGTGAAGTTTTACTGGTTAAAATACATTTTGATGTTATGCTAGTACAATGAAACTTAAATTTTCAGACATGCAAGAGGGAGTAGTTGCGGACATGGAGAAGCTGGGAATTACTGAATCATATCAGGTGAAGCGACAAGTGCTTCTCAGTGCAGCAGAGGCAGCAGAGATGATACTACGAGTTGATGAAATCATTAAGGCAGCACCTCGAAAGCGGGTTCCTGACCACAGACATCACTAAAAGATTGTTTGGTCTCTGTTACCTTTCTCGTCATTGTGCATCATTCTAATTTGTTGCGGAAGGCTTATTACTTATCTCATTTCTGTGTCTAACAAAATTGTGGACAAGATAGACATATTGGAAAGTGACGATGCTAATACTTAGAAAAGACCAATGAAGGAGCCATGCTGTGTTTTTTCAAAATTGGGATCATGATCAAATACATTTTTAAGAGAATTATCCAAATTCAGAACTCACTTTTTTGTTTACTTTTGTCATTTTGCTTGTGATTTGCTACAACTTTTTTATTTACATATATTTAAAAGCATAAGTAAATAAAGATAATCAAATGGATTCATAATATTTGTTTTGTTGAGCCCTTATTAGTAAGAAATTAGGCAAATTCACACCCCAGCCAGCATTGTTTTCAGGAGTTTTGGTTTCGGTATAATGTTTCATATGCATTTTTTTTTTTTTTTGGAAGGCCTTTACAAATTCTTGTATTTGCCATGAATCATTACGAAGCTAAGACATAATTCTGTGACAAGACCTACTATTCTCTTTGTGTTTTAAAATTTTAATTTGCCTTTATTTCTTATATGGATTGCAGGCCAAAACGAATTGTTTTATAGATTACTATTGAATGTGTACAGCTGATAAACAAAAGGCAAGTTCTGATATGCAATCTTGACACATCTCCAATGTGCAGTTATGACTACTCTCTTTCAGTGTGCAGTTATGATGCCTATCCTCCAGTGTGCAATTATGATGATCCTCCTACAATATGCAATTATGGAAAATATCTTCCAATTTGCAATTAGGATGACCTTCCTCCAATATGCAATTATGATGACCCTCTTCCAATGTGCAATTATGATAACCCTCCTCTAGTATGCAATTATGATGACCCTCCTCCAATGTGCAATTACGATGACCCTCCTCCAATATGCAATTATGACCCTGCTCCAATTTGCAGATATGATGACCCTCCTCCAATGTGCAATTATGATGACCCACCTCCAATGTGCAATTATGATGACCCTCCTCCAATGTGCAATTACGATGACCCTCCTCCAATGTGCAATTCTGATGACTCTACTCCAGAGTGCAATTATGACAACTCTTCTCCAATATGCAGTTATGTTGACCCTCCTCCAATATGCAATTATGACCCTGCTCCAATTTGCAGATATGATGACCCTCCTCCAATGTGCAATTATGATGACCCACCTCCAATGTGCAATTATGATGACCCTCCTCCAATGTGCAATTACGATGACCCTCCTCCAACGTGCAATTCTGATGACCCTACTCCAGAGTGCAATTATGACAACTCTTCTCCAATATGCAGTTATGATGACCCTCCAATATGCAATTATGATGACCCTCCAAATATGCAATTATTATGACCCTCCAGTATACAATTACGATGATCCACCTCCATATGCAATTACCCTCCTCCAATGTGCAATTACCCTCCTCCAATATGCAGATATGATGACCCTCCTCCAGTATACAATTATTATGACCCTCTTCCAAAATGCAATTATGATCACCCTCCTCCAATGTGCAGTTATGATGACCCTACTCCAGTGTGCAATTATAACAACTCTTCTCCAATATGCATTTATGATGACCATCCAAATATGCAATTATTATGACCATCCAATATACAATTACGATGACCCTCCTCCATATGCACTTATGATGACCCTTCAATGTGCAATTACCCTCCTTCAATGTGCAATTATGATGACCCTCTTCCAATATGCAATTATTATGACCCTCCTCCAATGTGCAGTTATGATGACCCTACTCCAGTGTGCAATTATGACAACTCTTCTCCAATATGCAATTATGATGACTCCTATAATATGCAGTTATGTTGACCCTCCTCCAATGTGCAGTTATAATGACCCTCCTCCAATGTGCAAATATGACTCCAATATGCAGTTATGATGATTCAACTCCAGTGTGCAATTATGATGACTCCTAAAATATGTCGTTATATTGACCCTCTTCCAGATGCAATTATGATGACCCTCCGCCAGTGTGCAATTATGATGACCCCAGGGCTCGAAATTAGCGGTAGTCTGCTAGCCCGAGGCTAGTAGATTTCCTGTCGGACTAGTAACTATCATAATGTTATTAGTCCGATGGGCTAGTGAGATTTGTTTATCAACAGTCAGCGTTTGTTTACTCAATGCCTAATAAAGACGTGACTTCAGCATATATTCTGTAGAATCAACGCAGTGACCGCTGTAAACACAGTAAAAAAAATATTAGCATGTGAAGATGAAGTCAATTTCTGCCTCAGAAATGTGTTTCTATTACAAGAACCCATCTGATTTTGTGCATTTCGCTTAACAGTGCCAATCATGGTCCCGTCATTAACAACGGAAGTTTGGTAATTTATATCCTAATTAATCTGACATCAAATTAAATGAAAAATAACTTGGTATCACACTTTATTCACGCGACAACAGTAACAAACTACAAAACTAAAACACAAAAGAACATGGCATCAACTATTCAAAGAAATTCGTTTGCATGCTTGTTTGTTTCCCTTCTTTTTTTTTTTTGCCTGCTAGCGAAACGTGCCAACAGTCACAAACGGGAAACTGCATAATTTACGTTTGCATCAAAATAATTATAAAAATTTTATCACTTTATCATGATCACATTACTGACATCATTTCCATACAACTACTCTTTCTATGACAATAAAAATTGGTTTTAAATTTTTCCCACACAAGACGGAACAAATAATTGAATACACGTGGAAATATCCAAGAAGAAGACCATACATTTTGTTGGGAATTAAAATCTCTCAGCATGGGCATGTAAGATTGAACATTTTCCTGCTTATTAATAATTTCAACAATACATTGAGGTCCGATTAATTAGGAACACTTACTAAACTTACGCTACGCTATTAATGATGAGACCGTAATTGGAGCAATTAAATACAACACGCCGAGTCAGAAGGCTTCGTTTGATGGGAACACACATTTTCCAAGATGAAACTAGCACTATCGTTTGATGTTAATATTTTATAACCGTGTTCACAATAGTCACAGCTTTGATCCTGCAGAACATCCGCTGAAGTCAAGACTATATTTGGGACAGGCCATTTAAGGGGTGGGGGGCACATGTTTTGAAACTTGTTTCTTGCTCGGACTTTCTTATATAAAGGACACTGCCATTCCTTTGCTTACTTGAAATAATTCGCGTCAGCTATACTATAACATCTCTTGTTTCGAAACAAGGCACAATTCCCACCTTATTAGACAGGCAAAATGTGTTGTTTTATAGGTGTTAAGCCTCCGGAAAAAAGCAAAGGTTGAATGAAAATTACATAAAAGAGAGGAATAATTCTTATGATAGTGAAAAACATAATCGGACATTTCAGAAGATATGGACAGGTGGAGAACAAGAAAGGACACCTGGATCCTTTTCTGGAATTGAATCCAGATTATCTTGAGAAACAAGAAATGTTAATTGACTGATTGATGATTTGAAGTAGGATTTATAACTTCTGTACCTCTGCATTTCTTATGATAATGCTATTTATGAAAGAAAATTGTTGTTAATCTAATCTCAATACAAGTGTGTGACATTGTTTTGTGGACAGGACTAGTAAATGTTTGGCAGGACTAGTAAATTTCTCAGTACACTAGTCCTTCTGGCTACAAAGAAATTTGTGTTAAATTCAAGCCCTGTGACCCTACTGCAATGTGCAGTTATGATGACTCCAATATGAAATTATGACTCCTCAAAAAGGCAATTATGATTTTCCTACTGAGCCTTGTATTCAAAATAAGCAAAACCTAAAATCAGTCGAGATTTGTGTTTAACGAACTGTCAGATCTTGTTTATAAAGTTGTAATGAATTTTGTCTAAAGTTTATGTCATGCCTACCTGCAAAATGTAGGCAAAACTGATAATGCTTTTCTGATGCTATTGCCATTTCACTTTTTTATAAAGAGTCACGGAAGATAATGTGCATTAATAATAACCTCACTCAGTTTCTTGTACACTTGCATGCGTACAGTTTCTGAATCTGATGAATCTATTTCATGTGGAGTGTACTACCAAATATTGGCAAAAGTAGGTCACAGTGGCAGGGATGGCACTGGCTTTAAAAACGTTACTTGCATAATGCAGTACAATCCATTTATCACTACATCATGGGACCACAGTAATATTGTCGACAAAAGTGGATGTTTAGATAAGGGTGGGTGGGGCTTAAAACAAATTGAAATTTTGCATACAAGTGTAATTTTTAAGAGATCACCTGTCGTCAGTGACCAGGATTTACGCAGAGAAAAAAATAAAAATTTTGAGTAAATGAAGACAACTTTTCTGAAATACACTTGTATATGGACAACTTACATTTGTGTAGTACACTTAATAATGTGTTAAATAATATACATGCATGTGAAAAAAAACCACCAATAATTTGAGTATTCAATCACATGTTAGAAAATTTGTCTATCAGTCAAATCCCTTTAGAAAAATTATAAATGTAAAAAAGATGGTTGTCTTTGTTTTGATCTATTAGTATATCCCATTGTGAACACATTTCCCAAAACAATTCACTGTGATATTTATTATCCTAGTAGCATGTTGCTGTATAGTTGTTTATATGCTATACTTGTTTTGGCCTAGATTTTGGTCAGCCAGAGACAACTAGCTTGATGGCAAGGCTCCTAAGAGGATGAAGCTACTTATAGGGAAATGAAAACATGAACAAATTAAAAAGTTTCACATTTTTGCGAGATGCCCCAACTTCATTTAATTTGATGGATAAATACCGCTTGTTTCAAAATATTGGAACTTTAATTTGGGTTTTAAACTGCCATTGGTAGTGATAGTAAACATGTACTTTTTTTTGTTGTAAACTAGAAACTTTCATAGCACAATAATAAAGTATGAAAAATGAAACAATGCTTTAAGTTTGTTGCCTACTTTGATCAAAGGTCTTCAGCTTGCTGTGATGAAGGTTCATGTGTTAACAAAGGTGCTGCTAAATGCGCTCTTTGAAGAACCAAGCAAATGCACATTCGTTATTGCTGTGGCAACATCAAATAATTGTAAAACATTGGTGGAGACATATTTTTTCATTTGCTTAATATATATAAAGAACGATCAATGTTTAAAAGGTGATCAGTTTTCTTTTATACACAGTTTAAAACAGCGAAATATTTTGTTACCAAAAAGATCGACAGATGGTATATTTTGTCGTCAATTTGGGGGAAAAATCTTAAGTCGCAACATTGGCAAACCCTGCAGTGGCCTCCCTTTCTTGCTTTAGTCACTTTAAAAGATTTTTGTATTATGTCACAGTCGACCAGGTGAGACAAAGTTAAGACTTGTTTACAGTCATAGTTCATGGAGCTTATAAAATGGTCTGTTGTCGATCCATCTATTAGTACAAGTTTATTATCACTACTTGAAGGATTGCCTTGAAACTTGACACGGTCCTAATTGAAAATGCTGCTTTGCGCATATCCAATCCTGTAATGGCTACTTCTGATGAATGGATGATCGCATCAAAATAGGGTTTTCAGTGAAGGACTTTATGCAATGTCTAGTTGGTCATAAATAAAAATGGTGCCAACCTAATGCCCTATTTGGTGGCACCATAGCAGTCATATTGAAAATCTTGTTATTGCTACTCTTGAATGGAAGGTCATATCAACATGGAGTTTTCACTAAAAGACTTGTGATGTGTATGTAGTTGGTCCTAATTAAAAATTGTGCCAACCTGTTGTCCAATGTGGCCACAGCTTGTTATAGCTACTCTTGATGAATGGATTGTCATATTAGCATGGCATTTTCATTAAAAGATCTTTTTGTGATGTCTAGTAGGCCATAAATAAAAATGACTGATGTGATCTAACATGGCCACAATCTTTAAATCTTGTCATTACAGCTCTGCTTCAGCAGAAATTACAAATCGACAAATGGTTTTCTTAGAATGAAAATGGTACTGAACTGACGCCACAGAAATCATCTTTAAATAATAATAATAATAATAATAATAATAATGACTTTATTTAAAGAGGGTAACACAATTAGCTAAGAACTAATCTACCTTGAGGCGGGGCCCCGAGTGGTCTAAAGCGCTGTCCGTTACGGACCACTGCCATCTCACCTCTGTCTGCGTGGGTTCAAGTCTAAGATTCGGCTAATGTAGTTAAGTGAGAAAGCTTGCCAGTAGTTTCTCGTGGGTCGGTGGTTCTTTCCGGGATTTTTCCGGTTTCTTCCTCCACCACTAATACTGGCCGCCATGTATAGCCTATATATTGTGCTGACAAATGGCGTTAAACCATAAAAAACAAAACATCTACCTTGAGGCCCTCATACAAGGAATTTATTTCAGCAGCATCTCAGAAGCCACTGGATATATTGGGTTTGGAAGATGGAAATAGAGTGGGCATTTCTAATCTCAACTGGAATACTATTCCAGAGCAAAGTTCCAGAGTATTGGAAACTTCTTTTGAAAATTTCCTTATTTGGTTTGGGAATTTTATACTGTTTTGTAGACATTGATCGCAGGTGGGGTGTATTACCAGGTAGCCTATACTGGAATAGGGATTGTAAATATTCAGGAGCACTATTATTGGATATCCTGTACATTAATTTGGCTTTTCTTAAACAGATTCGATCTTTAATAGGTAATATTTGTAACTTACCAGCTAAATTTTCCAGTTAGGCAGTCTCACATGAATGTTTCTGTTTAAAGCCTGATTGATTAGGGTGTAACAGCAAGTGTTTGGTTAAACATGACATGAACGAGTCATGGACATGTTTTTCAATCAATTTTGACAAGTTTGGTAGTATTGAGATTGGTCGGTAGTTATCAGCATCATTATTAGATCCAGATTTGTGAATAGGAGTTACTTTTGCAGTTTTCCATATTTTGGGGACAGATGAGGTTGCAATACTTAAATTGATTATGAATGCTATGCTATCTAAAATAGCAGAGGCAGAAGATTTAATGAGTCTTGGACCAATCTGATCAGGCCCAGTAGCTTTCTTGGTATCAAGTTCACTGAGACATTTTTTAACAAAGTTTTTGATACTGGTGGGATAGAGAAACATACTTCCTTAGAGATTTTGCTGCTGCAGAACTTTTTTCAGTTCACTGAAGTTTTTTTCTATCACTGGTTCTTTTAACTTTGTGGTAATGATTGTGAAAAAATCATTGAAAACATTTGCAATGTCAGTTTCGTCAGTGACTATGGTGTCATTTACCAGAAGTGAGTGAAATTTACTTGTCTGATTGATGTGTGTTCCTCCAGTTAGTTCATTGAAGACTTTCCAAATGGAGTTTGTGTTGCTCTTTTTGTTTTCAAGCAATGACTGATAATACGACTTTTTTAGCTTTTTTAATCATACTAGTTATTTTATTTCTCCATACTTTATATTTTGCATGGTTTCCCCTGGCCTGAATTGGCCTTGTGTTTTCATAGCATCTAGTATTTCAGTAGTAAGCCAATTAGGTTGGATTTCATTCTTTACTCGATGTACTTTCAGTGGTGTCATCCAAATTTTGGATCATATTCCATGGAACTTTATATAGGTCATCAAGAAACTGTTCTTCACTAAAATTTTTGAACGATCTGTAAGTGATCATTTTGTGTGTGTTTTTCTTATTTCTCTTTCATTTAACCTTTCTTGTCAAAAAAGTAGGATAATGTTCACTAAGACCAACATTTGGTACATTAACACAAGCTACATTGTCTGGTAAGTTGGTATAAATGTGATCAATAAGAGTGCTTGATTTTTCTGTTACCCTTGTGGGTTCATTTTCATTTACCATCTGGACTAGGCCTAATGATTCAATAAATTCCATCCAGTTGTCCCTTATTTGAGTGTTGAGAAGGTCCTTATTAATATCACCAAGTATATATGTTTCTTTCTCCTGTGCAAGAACATTTTCCATTTGTTTAAAAAAATTATCATTCCAGAATTGCTTTGGAGGAAGGTGGCTTATAAATGAAACCAGTTAAGGATGATTTTGCATTATTTTGAGAAATTTCCACCCAGATACTCTCAATTTCATGTGACTCCCAAGTCAAGTCACCTTTCAGCATTTACATCTTCTCAAATGTATACAACAAGACCTCCCCCTGCTGTATCTCTGTCCCTGCGTAATGGTTTATTATAGCGTTGACAGTGAAATAGATTATCATTGTGTATCGCTTATTTGTTAGTTGACCTTAAGCAGTACACTAGAAATGAAAATGACATGCATATGATTTTGTATCAAACTCTTTGTTTCCTCAAAAGCTTGTTTATTTGTACTGAAAAATTGTATAATTAATGCGACCTGTATATCTGCATATTGGTCAATCTTTTAAAAAATCCCCAATATAGAGTCAGGTATTCAAAATTGATTTTTACAAATGTTCTAGTGCTAAAGTCCTGGTATTTTCACTCCAAACTGGTCTGAGAACTTTTGGAGTTGTTTCTTGTAGATGATGTTTTTCTCCACTAACTGTTCATAATTAAACTGGAGACTATCAATATCTTGAAAAAAGTCTGGGCCAAAGTTTGAAAGTTCCTCTTTCATCTGTAATAGAAAGAAGAATAGAATAAGACAATAATAATATAATATATGTACATGTTCTTAAACTGTTTTAGATCTGTCAGTGAAATTTCTTTTGGATGCTAGAGCAGTAGTCAAGTGTCCAATTTGCTATTGAGTTTCAATATCACTTTTTTTTCTCTATACACCCATCCATCAATCCATTATATAGATTTAATTTCTTTCCTCAATGAAATTATATTTCAGATCCAATTTTGATTGAGCTTGGAATATTTGGTTGTATCCTTGAATATTAACTTGAAAAATATAAATGGTCACAGCAATGTCAATGGGGGGGGGGGATTTGTGAGACCCTAATAACTGCCAACTGTGTTTATCTGTGATTTACAGATGTATATTTTGTATTTTTACAAATAAAAGCAGACCTGTTTTGTAATATCACATTCATCATGTCTTTTATATCAAATCAAATAAAAGCAATGGAATATAGATATAAAAATAAGCATGCAAGAGCTAGTGGTCACAATTGTGTCAGGCGAACTCATGTCAACTGACCACATTAACACTTATAAATAATATTGAGTAATTAAGAGTTAAACTGCCTTAAATTCTCCTAGTTATTGACAATGGTGATCATAGGTAGCAAGGAAACCAAGCAAAAGTTGTACCCGGTCAATTCAAAGCTATGATAGATATGATTCTCATATCCGATAGGTGCCAAGATTCCTGTTTTTTCATTATCTGTCCTGTATTTTGGACTATAATATGGGTGTTCATTTTTCTTGTTAAAAATCTGTTTTTTAAAAATAAGAAATTTAATAAAACAATCTTGCGATTTTTATGCTTAGGATGGGCACCCAGTTTCATTCTGATAGAAATTTATGGCATGTATATAGGAATAGAGTTCTAAAATATTATTGGGTCATTCTAAATATCACTGTATCTCATCTTTGTAATATGCAACTTTTAATCACATGGGAAAGGAAAGCAAAAGATTCAGAATTTTATCCATGAAAGAAAATAAAACAACTGGAAGGACAATTGTGCTGTCTTGCTTAGATTTGTGAAGCCATCTAGTAAAAGATACAACTTTATGTTTTGCAAATTGTGTAATTATGGTTTCATTACTGGGCAAGGAGGCACTCGTAATAAAAAAAAACTGCATGAAAAAGCTAATAAACGTCAAATTGCTGCTTCATCATCAACAATTCAGCCAGAATTTAAGACATATAAATACCAGAGAGAACCTTGACGTCATTTGTACGAATCTGGTTTACTAAACTTCTTTTAGAAACAAACCTTCCTTTTGCAGTTATTAGTGTTGCTGGTGATTTATATCTGATGTTTTCCAGACAGTAAAATCACAATGGATTACTTGTGCGCTGGAATGAAAACACTTCAGAAAGAAATCACAAAGGATTCAGATCATCACTGAAAGATGGTACATCAGAATCGATAATCATTGAGAAACAAAGCAAGGTGTGGAATGAAAACACTTCAGAAAGAAATCACAAATGATTCAGATCATCACTGAAAGATGGTACATCGGAATCGATAATCACTGAGAAACAAAGCAAGGTGTGGTAAAGGTTTTAGTCAACCACTTATGTCAAAGTGTGTCTTGCACTCTTGCACCTTCTAAACGGGCACGTGAATGAGGCAGGGTTCTCCATTCAGAAGATGCAGGAGTGCAACTTTGACTTTAAAAAATTAATTAAAAGTACTGTCCTGATTTACTTGATGATTGTAGATGTAAATAGTTGCATATGCATCAAAGTTTTCAAAATCTGTATTTGTTCCTGAAAAATCAATATTTTTTGTCATAAGTAGACAGTATTTTCTATGCTCTTCATCATAACACTGGCTACATCGTGTTGAGAAAGGTAAAATTATTAAAATGTAAATATTAAGACTTGTAAAAAGAAATAAATCAAGGAAAATAGAGCCTTAAAAAACAAATGTAGTACTATAAGATAAATGTTATTACTAATAAACTTAAAAATACCTGTAAATGAAAATCTAGTGAAAGATAAAGGTAATACTATAATATCCTAAAATAATGATCAAAATTTGTTGCATGACCTGCATTCAATTAAAAAGTCTAAGGTTATCTCTGCTGGTTTAAAGTTTCATCATAAAGTTTCTTCATCTGCTCGATAATCTGTATTTGTCAATATCATATTCAATTCAGGTCTTTTTTTGTGTACATGTACATTTATCCTGGTCTTATCTAGTATATGAAAGAGAAGTGAATGATTATGGATAAAAAATAAGTCTTAAATTTTTTGTTTCATCCACACCAGAACCAACTGAACTGTTAAATGAGTTCAGTGTAATTAGAAAAAGTATATACAAACTGTTTTATATGTCGAAAATTTGAACCAGTTTTCCATACTATTGTTTTCTCAGACTCCCATCATCCACCTTGGAGCCATATAAGGGGACATAATTTTTATTTTTGTGTTGTTTTTAAATCGAGGCTACACAGGATGATAAGCAAAGAAAAGTTACTCAATTGATTCTTGCTAACACCCTTGGAGGCTGTCATTTGTAAAAAGTATGTTTCTATAAGTACAGTGGTCATCATTGAAAAGTATGTTTCTATAAGTACAGTGGTCATCATTGAAAAGTATGTTTCTATAAGTACAGTGGTCATCATTGAAAAGTATGGAGATGAGTTAATTTCTTCAATATTGCCCTTGAATCTTGCATGTTTAGCCAGTTGATTAGATTGGGTCCATCAGGCATGATTAGCCAATTGGCTTTACACAGATGATAGATCGCTCTGCCTACCAATCACTGACATGACAACCTGTTAACCTCCAACAAACATACAGTATTTGGCACAGAAATATGTTTCAGTTTGAGTGATATGTTTATTAAAAATGATTTGTATTATTCTTAAAAATGTAAAATTACAAAGTTACATAAATTATACTGCAGGAGAGAATATGTATATTTGTAGTTCAAGTTTGTATAGTAATAACCAAAGTTTTATTTCAGTAAATAATAAAAAATCAATATCAACGCTGCTCAAGAACTTATTCATGTAAACGGAAATTCACCGCAAAAGATACTAATGTATTTAGTTAATAATCTTATCCTCATTTATTTTATCAAGCTTATGTATATGCTGCCTTGGAAGTAAATGAATTAAAAATTAATAACTAAATCCGAGCTAATTACTGTTTGGAAGTATACTGTTGTACATTATAATTTTAAGGTTCTACTATGTTTGTCATATGGAATTTTGATCATTGATGTCTGTTGATGTAAATATGTAAATGCGTGCTTAATAAATCGGACGATATTATCTGATACTATTGTTTTGGTATTTCTTATTATTACATGTCTATATCCTTACCCCTCCTTCAGCCCCGTGAGAAAGTAAAGAGTTACTCAAGTATTGGAAAGATAGAGATGATAAATATTATTTTTGGGACAATCAAACATTAAATTGTACATTTTCAAACTTTAAAATAATGCAGTCGTGGAAATATGGTAGCCAATCAGACTCAATATCAAATTTATAATATGCATGGATCTCACTGATTTTGATGATATCAACCCATATTCCAACTTTGGAAAATGGATCAAAAGGATGAACTCCAGAATGGTAACTGGCAATTGTTGATAGATGGATGCACAATGGAAATGGGACCATACCATAAATTCACTTTGGCCTTGTGACCAGGTGAGCTATAAACCCAATGCTATAATGTCAATATAACCATCTTCAGGTATGTAACAAATTAAATCTTTCATAAAGATAACCAAGGTGGCAATGTTGGATGTCAGAACAGCACCATTTTGATTTTGGACCTTGAATGTATCATAACAGTTTTAAGGTAAACATGATATAATTATCAATATCCATTCTGGAGGAAATGTGATATCACACTTTTCAAGATGTTCACCATGATGTCAATTTTGGATGTTCAAAAGGCACTAGATTCATTAGGACCTTACAGACTTCATTCAGTATGCAACTTAATGCCAAGTTCCAATGAAGATGTAGTTTGGGTACCAATTGTATGCTAATTATTGGATGGATGGACAGATGCTTTCAAGTGGATGATTGAGAACAGGCCATTGGATACGTTCTTGACTATCAGGGTTAAAGATTTTGGTGATTACACTGTAGATATTATTAATAACAGTACTTACTCTTCTGTTGTCAAGTTTAAATTTATTCAATTGCAGTTCACTTGATCTTAATGCCATCATCAGTTCGATATTTTCAGCTACCACCTTGTCATAGCTACTAGCCTTGGTGATAATGTCATCTCCAAGCTGTTAAGAAAATGGAGGTAGGAATACAGTCATGTCCATTTTAACACATTCACTGTTACTTTTACTTGAAAAGTTTTATGTACATTTTAATACAAGGCTGTTTTCTTGGTATTATACAGACAGCAACAGTCTAAGAATTTTTAACTACAAGTAGTCATGATTATGTAAAATGTTGAACTTTTGCCACTGTAGGCATATTCATATATTTTGTCCTAATATTCAAATTATGAAGTTATTAGTAAGGCCCTGAATGAAGAGAATTCATATCATGTGATTTATGAAAAATTTGACTTTAAGTTCTTGCTGGTGTAATGCCAGTTAACTTTTGTTTATACCTGTGTACATGTCTGGTCCAATTACAAGCAACATAGATCAAGATAAAAATAAAGATTGAATACCAGATCTATTTCATTGTGTGGTAACAAAAATGACATAGTTTAACTCATGGCTATGCCACTTATTAAAATATCATATTTTTTTTGGTACCACATGATGAAATATCAGTGTTAATGCAGGAACAAATGATATCTATGTATTTGTTGGAGGCTTTATTGTCTGTATTGTCATTAATGACATTAAAGAATGGCTGAAAAAGGCCTTATGTCTGCATATATACAAAAACGGCTGAAAGAGGCCTTAATTTCCATAAACACTAATGAATGGTTTTAAAAGGCCTTTATGTCTATAGACATAAAAGAATGGCTGAAAAAGGCCTTATGTCTGCATACATACAAAAACGGCTGAAAGAGGCCTTTGTGTCTACAGACAGTAAAGAATGGTTGAAAGAGGCCTTAATTTCCATAAACACTAATGAATGGTTTTAAAAGGCCTTTATGTCTATAGACATAAAAGAATGGCTGAAAAAGGCTTTATGTAAAAAATACATTAAAGAATTGTTGAACGAGGCCTTGATGTCCTTAGACATCAAAGAATTGTTGAACAAGGCCTTAACTGAACTTGGCCTCTGAAAACTGGTGGTCTCTTGTAGCAGTTTCAAGACAAGTTTTGTTTGTATTACCCCTGTAGTTTTAATACAAAGTACAATCGATACTAACTTACACACTAACAATTAGATCATACTGCAAACAACATGAACTCAGCTCTTCCACCACATAATGCACCTACAGATCAGAGTCCATGCTGTTTGTTATACTGATGGTGCCTAACAAACTGTCTACACCAAGATAAGCTGGTACATTACGCTATGGTAAATTTGGGTCTCAGCAATTTGTTGTTGGATTTGACTTAAAAGCAAGTAAATATAGTAAACAAAACTATTTAAACTGACCAAATATGTTGCCTCTAAAAGTCAAACTTTCATCAGTATTATTTTCATTTTTTTCTAAAATGAAAATAAATTCAACAGGATATAACTTTTCTAAATTTTTGTCTGATAAATTATATCAATAATGAAACATAAGACAAAATTTCCATTGGTAATTCTATTTTCAGCAATAATTCTTTTGATTAAGTAAAATCATGACAGTTTGTCTGTCGACTATCAAGTCCAAGGTTTAGTTTCATTTTTACTACTTTATTCAGCAAGATACAGAAAACATTACACTCTTTGAGGCAAAGCTACAAGTGTCAACACAAAACATTTCCGTTTACTAGAAAAATATTTTCTTATATCTACGAAAAAGGAAATTTTCTTTTTATTATATATTTTGTTAAGGTGAGGCCCATCAATTTGCATGGATCTATACTCCATTTTGTTGCAGTGTGAAGAATGGCTGTATTACAACCTACTACAATGAAAAAAAGTAATAACATTTACATTAATATTAGGACAGCCACCTTTGACAATTTATCTTTTACAAATGCTTCAAATTGTGTATTTTGTCAAATTAACAACTCTTTTCAAACCACAAGAGAGAGAGAGAGAGAGAGAGAGAGAGAGAGAGAGAGAGAGAGAGAGAGCAGAATAGAACAGGCCTAAATATGGAAATACTCATTTGAATCACAATGCTCACAAAATCAGTTCTTGAATAATTTCCTTGTTTCACCATCCTAAACTCGTGTATTAATTCTTTGTTGTCTTTTTCTAGCTGATCTATTTTCAATCTGCAACAGAATATACAGATATAATAGGTGACTTTGATAAATCCAATTTTTTCATATAAACAAACTCAACTAGAGTTATCAAAAGTGGTTGCATCATAAAGTGCTCTACTCACTACCATTTGCTCAGTATGGGAAAACACAAGAACCTGGAACTGCATCACAATTATTATTTCCAGTTCAGTACCCATGAATGTAGCTCTAGATTTTTTTTAGAACATTTTTTCTCTCTCATTTTGGTGGTGATAGAAGAGTTATATTGATGCACTTTTGGTAGGGATTTAAAGGTAATTGTTTATTCTTGAGAATATGAGCAGAGAGAGTTGTTGTCAGTGTGTATTTTGGCGACAGTGCACATTGAGTAATAAGGCCTTGGTGATGATCTGGAAGTGAAATCTGTGTTCTGTTTACAGTGCAGCCACGCGAAAAAATGCTGATGAACCCTTGACAAGAACTTCACCATTAAGTCATCTTTGGATGTATTTTAGATTAAAATATGATTTGTATTGATTGTCACACAGTTGAAAGGTCAGTGCTGAGAAATATATGTAGAGTTCAAATTCGATTGAAATGCAAAACAGTTTTGGTAAAGTCACCTTGGAAACTGAAGTCATGAGGATAGTGAAGATAATGATTAATAATAAAGTTTAGCTTGCTAAATCTTAAATTGGAATAACTCATAGAATCGTTGTCATAGAACACTGAAAATCAAACCTAATCAAGATCTCCCAATTATAAAGGTGCATGCCAAATCTGCATAATTCACAACAATCTTCAATAAAGTGAAAGTTAGGACAGGTAGTGAGTGATGGTAACTTCATGATACAGGTGGCCTGAGATAAAAACTCTTGCAAGGTAACATCAGTATAAAGATGCGCATCAAATCATGGTTAAAATTCAACAAACATCAGTAAAATATCTTGTAAAAATGAAATTCTTGACAGAAGAATGAGTTGATGGATAGGCATGATTGCTTTAGTGTTCCACTGACTTACTCAAGCAGTGGAATATTTTTTACAAAGTCTGCCAGTAGCTTCCTGTGAGTTGGTGGTTCTTCCCAGGGGTTATCTGGGTACTGGCCACCATATATAGCCTATCATGTGCTGAAAAATGTTACTGAACCCCATAATAACAACAAGAAAGACTTTACTGAGTAGAGCCCTAATTAAACTGAACTAAAGCAACTTGGATGACTCATTATTGCAAACTTCAATGCTTCTTTCTACATTCTTCTCCACTCCAGAACAAAGTCACAAAGTAACAATAATGAGGACTTTGTATAGTGCCTAATCTTTAGAAGCTCTAAGTGTTTATCAACATCTATAATGATATAATTACACAAAAGAAAAAAAAAACAACTATAAAATTGGAAAACATAAAAAAATGCTGAAAACATTTAGGGTACAAAACATTATTAGGTCCCTTAAGTTTGTTCCCGCAGTCAAAAAGGGTGAGTTTTAAGAGCACTCTTAAAAAGGGATCACTGTGTCTTTGTGTCTAATTTCAATGGGCAATTCGTTCCACATTGCCAGGCCCTGAAATGTAAAAGAACATTGTCCATATGACTTTGTTTTCATAGTGGGAATAATGAGCATACGATTGTCAGAGGAGGAGCACAAGTATCTTGCTGGTGTATACACATGGGTGAAGCCAGAGAGGTATGTTGGACTGGAATCTGTCAGTGAAATGTAGCAAAGAGAACAAATTTTCTGTTTGATTCTGTATCGAATGGATAGCCAGTGTAGGGTATAGAGCAGTGGTGAGGTGTGCTTTGATCAAGGTACTCTAAAGATGATCTGAGCAGCTGTGTTTTGAACTTTTTGAAGTTTCTGGAGTAGATTTTGACAAACCAGACAGATCTGAGTTACAATAGTCCAGTCTTGAAAGTACTAATGAACACACAAGTGTTTTAGTGGCATCAACTGAAAGATATTTGCGAATGGAGCTGATGAGTTCAAGATATGCAGCCTTGCATATGTTCATGACATGTTGGTGCAATACAAGAGTGCTGTCTAGAGTAACACCTAGGTTTCATACTGACTGTGAGAATTTAATGTTGGTGCTGCTGATATTTATTGTCTGAGGTAAAGGATGTAAATGAGAAAGTCTTTGTGTTGTGATCACAATAGCCTCAGTTTTATCATCATTCATCTGCAGCTTGTTACAGGACGTCCATGATTTCACATCAGAAATGCACCTCTCTACTCCATGGATGGTAGCATCAACTTCAGTTGGGTGGCTAGACTTGTAAAATTTGGGTTTCAATAGCATACAATTGGTGGGACACTGGGTGATGATCTATGACACTTGAGAGTGGCTGATTGTATAGAATGAAGAGAACAGGTCCAAGAACAGACCCCTGTTGAACACCACAACATAGATCATCTGGGTTAGAATGCATTCCATTTGCAGATACAATTTGTGTCCTGTTGACTAAGTAGAACTTGAATCAATGTAAGGCTGCATTGTGAATGCCAAATATATGCTGGAGATGGTGAAGTAATATATCATGGTTTATTGTGTCAAATTCTGAAGACAAATCAATGAGGGTGAGGATAGTAATCTTTCCACTAACCAAAGCAGAGAGAATGTCATTAAATACTTTCAGAAGAGTAGTTTCAGTACTGTGGCAAGGGCGATATGCAGACTGTACATTGCTAAAAAGACTGTTTGAATTCAGTTGAGATACAAGTTGGATTAAAACAACATTTTCTAAAATAAATTATATGAACAGAACACATATTCTGGGTATCACAATAGTCTTTAACATTTACAATGAAACAGTTCAATGTCTTCACGTTAATGAAAGTCAAAAATTCAAGTTAGAGAAAGAGTTCTTTCTTTTAAACTTTTTTTACATACAATTATATCTACACTGCTTGATTCCGCCGATATCATCATGTAATTTTTTTCTTGAAAGCAAAACATAAAAACAACTGGAAATTTAGAAATAGCAACAGAAGCAAATCATATATGTAAATTAATACCAACCTGGCTTGCTGATACTCTTTTATAACTTCAGTATCTGTCAAACATGAACCATCAGGGAACTGCTCCAGCATGGAAATCTAAGAAATTGAAAGTAAAGCTTCTTTTTCATAAAGGACTTTTCATGTTACATACCCCTTCAGAAAATTCTAACTTGTATTAATAATAATAATAATAATAATAATAATAATAATAATAATAATGAGGACTTTGTATAGCACCTAATCTTTCGAAGCTCTAAGTTCTTTACACCATCAATAATGATATGACTACACTACAGAACAACAAATGACAAAAACAATGAAATTGGAAAACATAAAAACATGCTGGAAACATATAAGATACAAAACATGATTAGGTCACTAAGTTTGTCCCTGCAGTCTAAACAGGTGAGTCTTAAGAGCACTCTTAAAAGGGGCCACTGTGTCTTTGTGTCTAATTTCAATGGGCAATTCGTTCCACGTCGCCGGGCCCTGGTGTGCAAACGAACGTTGTCCATATGACTTTGTTTTCACCTTGGGAACAATGAGTATACAATTATCAGAAGAAGAGCGTATTGACTGATATTCAGTTATAATAATAAACTACATAAAGATCTGACAATGTGTATTCACAAGGAGAGATACATTTATTGGAAGAAAATAAAAGTTAAAAAAAGTAAGTGGTCATAGAGAAGCTTAAAAAAATTGAATTAATGAGGTTACTGATATTATTATTGTTGTTGTTGTTATTATTATTATTATTATTATTACTGTTGTTTTTATTATTGTTATTATTATTGTTGTAGTTGATATTGTTATTATTATTCCTATTATTATTATTATTGTTATTACTATTGTTGTTATTAAAGCTATTATTATTATTATTGTTATTATTATTTAATTATTATTATTATTATTATTATTATTATTATTATTATTATTATTATTATTATTATTAGTGGTTGTTGTTGTATCATTTGAAGGTAAGGTGGACCTTTTTCTGCAGTTCCTCTTTCTGGTGTAACAGCTTCTGTTCCCTTTTTGCTGACTCTTTTAAAAGGACCCTTGTATCAGATTGGAGCTTATTCTGAAATAAAGAAGTGAAAATGTTTTAAACATGACTTGTTATGGTAGGATATATAATAAACAGGACATATTAAAGAACTCATTAGGAAGAATACTCAAAACAGGTATTTTTATGCTTGAAATACATCACTGCTTTATTTTGCTAATGAAATGAAACAAAAGCAGCATGTTTACACTGACTGAATATTGTTGAGGGAGAACTACAGCATGCAACACTCAAAAACAGGTTACACCTTGTTATTACCTTGGTAGAAACACCCCTATTTTTATATGCATTGTAAAGGGTGATGAAACCAGGGTTAATTTTGAACTGATCCTCAGGTTACCTACCAGTCTGCCACAGCTATAAAAACTGGCCAATCACATGTCAGAAGTGACTGCTTATAGGACCTAAAATGGCACCCACCTTATAGACACTATGACAACTTGTTTGAGTTGAATTACTGGTAACCTTTAACTTTAGTGTCATATATGCTCATAGACAAATCCAAATGCAATCAACATAGACACTGATCTGCCATTGCATAATTTGCCAGCTTATCAGGGTCTATGTTGTTTGTTATACTGATCAGTCTTAACAAACTGCACAGAATCATATTGGCCAGTGCATTATGTGATGGCAGGCCTGGGTCTATGCAATTTACAGATGAACTTAACTTACAATCACATATACATGTATATGGTATCTAAAATAATCAGGGAAAAAAAAATTTGAAATTAATTTTTGGTTAAATCTAGTTCTCAATATTTACAAATCTTCGATGTGCAGATGTTGTTGTTGTTGTTATTATTGTAGGGTTTAATGCCATTTTTCAGCACATGATAGGTATACATGGCGTCCAGTATTAATGGTGGAGGAAGAACATGGGGAAAACCCTGGAAAGAACCACTGACCCACGAGAAGCTACTGGTAAGCTTTCTCATATACCCACATTGGCTGAATCTGAGATTCAAACTCACACATACAGAGGTGAGATGGCAGTGATCCATAATGGAGAGCGATTTAGACCACTTGGCCATTAATGTGCAGTAAACACTTAACTAAGAATGTAGGTAGTTCACATCAATGATTTTCTGTACAATATTTCCAAATGATCAAGAACCTGAAAAAAGAAAAATATACCAGGAAATAATCAATAAGTCCATGAAACATTAAATATGCCTCTTCTTGAATTAGAACCTTGCTATCTGATTTGTACACGTGGAAACTTTGCGTTTGGTCTGATTTGTCAGTACCAACATAGACATTCTGTGTTAGTTTGTTTTCAGTTTTGCTATAACCTATAATTAGTACCCTTTTTTCAAGTTCAGCCTGGATTCCCCTAATCTTTTCCTCATACTTGCGTGTGATGACGGCAGATTTCCATCCCTGGGTATACATTTTCATTCTACTGTGCCACCTAGCTTCCTCAGTCTCCAGTTCTTTCTGTAACTGTTTCAATTTTTGGCTTAGCTGTTCATTCTTAAGTTTCTGATTTTTTATTTGGATGCATTGCC
This sequence comes from Unio delphinus, assembly GCA_029339505.1. Lineage (NCBI taxonomy): Eukaryota > Metazoa > Mollusca > Bivalvia > Unionida > Unionidae > Unio > Unio delphinus. The sequence goes on along the minus strand of JAQISU010000155.1, from coordinate 16,928,071 downwards.
TTTTATTACTACTTATTTCCTGTAAACAAGAAAAAAAACAGAAAAATGTAAAGTTTATTTGCATGTAATCCTCAAAAAGATTTTATGTTCCTGTGAAATATTTGTTTTATGCTTGATTTGTAGTTATCCTGTCTTTTTTTATAGGTTTCATGGTTGATTAATGAATTTCAAGAACTTATTAAAGATTTTTCACCTTGAAGAGACAACAAACATCCCAATAAATTACAGTTCCCTTGAAATATAACATTTTTACACATCAATAAAAATTAACATCGACAAAAATAAATGAATGACAGCCTGGAAAACCGTAATAAACAGCTAGAAAAGATAACCAAATTTACCTCATGAATCATTATCTGTGTTCACTTAGTATGTGCCCTTACGCACTTAAAGTTGCACTTCATTGTTTCATCTTTGCAAAGTTGGTTTCATTCACTTTGATTTGCCACAACCAGTTTAAGAAATATACCATATGTACTTGTGGTGAAGCCCAGTGACAAATAACATATACCCTGATCTGCCATCACATCATACACCAGTAGATCAGGTTCTTTGATGTTTGTTCCACTGATTACTCATAACAAACTGCATGGAACCAGATCATCTGGCACATTATTTTATGGTAGATCTGATTCTGAAAACTTTGTAGACTTAACTTTGACTTATATGCAAAAATAGATGGTAATGTATTTCTGTTATTCTGCAAGTGGGAGATAAAGATTATTATCAATAAGTACTTTGAGTGTGCCTTTTTAAAACACAATTTAATCTGGATCAAACCTGTCTTAGAAATAATGTCACTGATAGTAATATGAGCACTTACTTTTGTGAGCTCTTTCTTCAGTTTCCAATACTCTGCCATCATTTTGGCAGTGTCTTTCTTGGTGCTGGTGTACTGCTTACTTAGCGAGGACCCAACATTTTGCTGCATTCCTTCCATATCAGAATGAACATGATTTTACAAAATAGGAAATTAAAAGTTTGAACAAAGTTATAATTTTTCCACTTAAATACAGTATATTCTTGTTGCAATATTTTTTTAACCACTGTACACTTTTGCATCAGGATTTAGAAACACTAGTAATTTAAATTGTATGGTCCCTAGACAAGGTGAAATCAATGTTGGCCCAATGAAAAAAAAAATATAAAAGTGCTTTGAATATAAACAATAAATATAAATATATAGAGACACAAAAAGCAGTATAAAATGACACATACCTTTTCTGAAATTTTTCCCTGTACAAATTTCAAATATTTGCTGTGTCAAAATATTATTGAAAACATTTCTTTAACAAGTCTATCCTAATCCCCCAGAGAATCCAAACTTATCACTTTGTCTTGACATTGTTTTGTAATATCACCATGACGTCATGATGTCATATATTGAATATGATGACATCATTGCTTATGGTTACAGTCTGGTCTTTCTTGTTGTCTAAATGAGAATCGGCTTTACATTCAAGAGAACTGGATTTATGTTTGTAAATCACTGTAGACAAAAAGAATGGTGTTCCCCAAATGATAATTTGATTTAAAAAAATGAAATGTTGCTATAATTGTATGGTAAGGTGATCAGGTCACCTAAATATGCATATAATTAGGTTTATTAAATTTATTTTGGCAACCTCATTTGTTTCTGTTGAATTGTGTTAATATTGGTTTTGTTCAGAAAGTTAGAAATACACGTAAAAATGCAAAAATTACTGTAATGGTCTGTAAAGAAAAATTGTCATCTAAATATTATCTTCGTTGTGGTGTTTTGTAGGATAGATGGGCAATTAGCATGTAGAGCCAAAAACCATTAAATTGTTAAAGTATCCTAAACTAAATTCAAGTTCAAAGTTTCCCACTGCAATCCATTGTTTTCCTCTTTTGAATCAAGCTAAAGAACTTCACAGAAGAAAATTTGGTATCATATTTCTCTATATTCATTGCTTCAAATATATATTCCCATGTTAAATAAAGCCTCAAATTTCTCAAAAATGATTTTTCAACAATTTGATTTGTTACCATGTAAATGATTACAAAATCGCTGACCATTTACAATCATTTTGAACTTCTGAGGCAAAGTATAAATAAAACGTGCTTTAGGTCTAGAGGCCTAGGTGAAGATTATCCATGTTGAATCATAAAATCTCAATTTACTTTTAGACTATATATAAGTTACTGTTGCTAATTAGTGTCATTTAATCTAATATCTGGTCTCTAATGTCATCATGTAATTAATCTGTTAGTATATAGTAAATTATGGTACACAGCAAGTGTCATAGATCATCCTAAACATTACTTGAAATTATTGAATCAAAATATTTTTATATTCCTATGGAATGCCCAATATGAACCCTTTGCTAGGTCAATTTGTTACAATCTGTTTATGGGGAGCATTAACACTGAATATACGATAAGGGCATTAAGAATTAAATACATTAAAAAATTAATAAATGACAACTACCCAGCCAAACAGAAATTTTGTTGCTAGATACTTGATCAGGTTACAACTGAGAAATCTCAATTCCAACTTAGAATTTAATAAATTTCTGCATATGTACATGTACTTAAACATTTCCCAATTTTAACTGCCTAAATGTGTTAAAATAATTCTTAGAACACAAACCTGATTTCTTATTTATTAACATTAAACAAAAAAACTATTTATCAGTTAGATTTGAAAAATTGTATTCTATAGCCCCAGTTTAAAAAAGATATATAACCTAGATTTCCTTAGTTTGGGAAAATCTACACAACAATTTCATTGATCCCATTACTAAAGATGTTTGTTTTAAAACTATTCATGACATACTACATGTTGATTATAATATGTACCTAAAAGGGATATCCAAGTCCAAGCTATACACACATTGCAATCAAACAGAACTGTAGACCATTTATTTTTGGGTGTGAAATAATACAACCAAGAAGGAAGCTTGTAGGAAAATGGATCAAACACCTATCAAAAAATTCTCTTAGCACCTTTCACAACTTTCTTAAATTTGGCCTCCTCCCAAAAGAGTAATTGTTCTTGGAGCTCATGTTCTAGGATCTTCGTTTCTTGATAGCAGCAGAATACAAATATGTTGTTTGGGTTAAATGTGGCTGGTCTTACTACAACCACAAACAAGTCACTAGCAACACTATATTGTCCACCTTTATATCCAGGCTAAAATATAGAATAATAGTACATTTTCACAGACTAAATCTAGTTCAGTTTATTTACAAATAGTGTTTATCTGGAATATTCTGTTCCCTCAAAGAATCAGAGCCAGAAATAGATTTTAATTTGTAATTAGCATCAATGTCCCACACTTCGTAACAATTTACTATTAAATACATTGTAAGCAACAATAGTTTATACTCATTAAACCCCTATTAAAATAAGCATTGACCCAGAAATTCCTGTCAAGCACACTATATTTGTGTTTATAGGGATGTGGAATGTGTATTTTATGTGTTTAATCGCACTTGAATGTATGGTTTCAAGCATGTATTTGTAAGCAGACATGATAATATTATGAATATCTATGCCAGTTGTTTGACAAATATATAGGGTACAATTAGCTTTCATCTGCACATTTTTAAGCTCAAATTGTATAATGTATGAATACCAGCTGTCAGACACATTATATATCCATTTATATGCACCATAATGATGTATGTATTTACTTTTGTGTAAGCATATTATAAACACATGTAAGTGTAGTATATATGTATGTACATGTATATACATGTGTGTGCATGTGTGTATACGTATATCAAGTGTGCAAGTTGATAAGAGCATCTGTGTCAATTGTATATTTTAACATGTATATGTTGTATAAAGATTTTATGGAAAATGAAGAAGAAAAAACATGATGTAATTTTTATCCTTTAATTTTGAGCATCATTGTTGCAAATATCCAATTTCAATTGATGTTGTCATTGTCTAAATTATAGAAACAACAAAGAACTTGCAACATTTTATGTCACTATATGGAAAGGTCATTAATATGTTGCAGATGACATCATTTTTATTTTTAACAGACGATTGTGATGTACATGAGATGGTTCTCCAGACAAATGATCTTAAACTTGAAACATTACCAATATTCACTTCTTTACTCTGCACTTTTATTACTCCTAAATTTAGTGGTTGACACATTGTTTCATCAAAGAAAAAGTTTTCATTCCTTTTTGGTCATTAGAAGCATTCACTTTCCTATTACTTCTTCATTTCTGATAGAATTAAAATGTAAGCTGGGTCATTTTTAACAACGTTCTGTTCCTTTTGCAGAGGTTTCATTACCATACACAAGATTATTGGGAACATACATGATGCAAAATCCATGAACACTATCATGGGTCTTTAATAAAATTGTCTTTTGATTGGAAAGTAAAAGATGTACCTTATTTTTAATGCATGTAGCAAAAACACCTAGAGAGAATCAGTTCACCAAAATACCTAGTGACGAATCCTTTATACACTTATGCAACCAAATATTTTTGGGCCATAATTGTTAAAAATAAAATACACTTGGGCATTCTAATGTTACATAAACTATATGAATAATTAATTGTCTTTTTACTAGTACAAATTGCATTTTGCTTGTGACACAAGGAGAATTTGTACAATGACAGTTGTCATGTCTTGTTGATGCCATTACTAATATCTGTCAGCATGTTCTTATTAGATTTATCATGACCCAACCATTAACCTTTACACCCCAGAATCTACAGACTCCAGCATTTCCCTAAGTGAATCCAACCACAAACTTTGATCAAGGAATTTTAATCAGAAACAATAATTATTCTGCAAAGTCCATTTTTAATTTAGTCACAATGACTTTGTCCATTAACCTTTAGAAATTAAAATCAATAGGCATCTTCCATACCTTAAATGCAAGTCCTCTATAAACCTTGAACATGGTACATGGTCAATAACTAAACTTTTAATACAAAGACATTTTCTTTATACTTTGTGACTTTGACCATTGATACTCAATATAAAAGTCATATATATACTAAATTGGTTAAATCAAAAGTTGAAGACAAGGTGTAGCATACTATGGAATTCTTGTTCAATATTTTTTTAAAATATAAACTACAAAAGCTTGCATAAAAAAACAGGAAAAGACAGAATAAACATTTGCAAATTTTATTCAAATTATGTATATTTGTACTCTATTTCATAATAAATATAGATATATCTAAACAAAACATTGACATAGGAATGGGACAATCATTTTTATCACATTTTAGTTATCAAATACAAATGTGTATAAATGCACTAAAATACAATATCACATTTCAAACATTTTCTGCATTCGATACAGTGTATATTGGATACATTAGATAATACAGTTTATAAGCTGCTTAATTGAAATTCACCACTTGCAGCCTGACAAATATGTTATGTGTGTGTTTTACAATATTCATAGCAAAGAAAGACATTATTTTTTTGTGTTATGCATTTTTGTTTGATTAGAAACTTTGAATGTAAACAATTTAACAACAGATTAGTTTGCATGAGAGAGAGAGAGAGAGAGAGAGAGAGAGAGAGAGAGAGAGAGATGGTAGAAAGTAATCCAACTTTAAAGGTGCCTGTTTGAAAATGAGACCGGTCCAAAATGTTGTGGTCAGGAGTGAAGATCCCCATGATACTGGGATTTTGCCAGGCTGTAATATACACACATCTTTACTGTACAGGCAAACAAGATATAGTATAGCCTAATAAAAAAAAAACTTAAAATATGTTTACCTTGTTACAACTTCATCTAAAAATGAAATAGCTCAACAAAAGCTGAAACAAATATTTGTCAAATTTTTATGAAAATATGCCTATTCATTGACCTTCATATTTCACATACACATACATGATCACTAAAAATGAATTGCAAGTGCTTGACTGACATATGGTTGTACTTAAAACAGATATATATATATATATATATATATATATACATATGGTTGTACTTAAAACAGATATATATATATATATATATATATATATATATATATATATATATGCTCTTTTCTCTTTTCCTGAAAATACGATGAAATGCTTTATTTACTCATGTGTAATGAATCCCCAAATATGAACAGCTTTAAGATATTTTGATGCATTGGTGCTAGCAGGTTAGGGTTCATGCTGCTATTCTACTTCTGATTTCAAATGAACATTAAAGTGCTAGACCTATTTAGCATTCTGAGAATCTAATGTTACTCCAGACATGGAAAACTGAATTAAAATATATGAATACAACCTTTTAATTTGTCAAATTTTTTGTTCAGAAAAGATTTGGAGTAAAATAAAGTGATATGATGTAGCAGCCTGTTACTGCTGTGTACAGTTTTGTATGTGTACTTTTTTTTATGTGTTATATATAAGTGCATACGGTAAGATCATTCAGGTATCAATCAAATGTTTGGGGACTTATTAAGCAGGTCCTAATGCAGTTTGGTAGGAGTAATCAACAAAACATTTACTCTGATCTGCCAACACATTATGGGATGGCAAATAAGGGTCTGTACATTATAGGATGGCAAATAAGGGTCTGTGTTGTTTGCAGTTGGACCTGCCATGTGTGTATATGTGTGTGTGTGTGTGTGTGTGTGTTATTGTCATTGTTTTATTAATTATAATGTGACCAATAATTAGAGGTATATAAGTTGTCACCAGTATATGTACAGACTCAAGGACGGATACATTTTTATTGGTATCTCATACAAGCAGAATTGGATCTTAAAAACTTACATTTAAATAAGAAATAGATGTCTGACTTTAGTAATCACAATATGTTATGGACAAAAGATGGGTATTAGAGACAATGTAAATGACAAAACATCAAATTAATTGATATAAAAAAAACCCAAAACATCAACACACATTCTTACAGAACATTTATATGCCTTTTTTCCAGTAACACTTTCGTATATGAAACTAAGCTCACCATTTTGACAGAAGACACAAAATGTGACATACTGTAGAACTAGCATGCTAAATATAGCACTGGTAAAAATAAATGTCATATATATATTTTTATTCTGATTTTTAATATTTTTCAGATATTTATTCAATACTATGCTACATTGGTCGTGTATCTTCTTCATCTGATGTTGGGTATCAAAAATGAGGTCACAGTATCTTGAACTCTATACAATCATGTAATAATACAGTTTTGATAAATGAGAATGCCACATTGCTTTATTGTAAGATCTACGACAAACCATGCGACTAAAAACTCCTGAATATACCCTGAAATGTTGTACAATAAATATACATCATTACAACATAGCAATCTTTTTATTTTCCCTCAGATGGCAGAAATAAAGAAAAAAAATTATCAAGAGTCAAGACATTCATTTTACTGATATACACTTCAAAAATTGTAAACTAAGGTTAAAATCCTGGTATTTGTACTCCAAACTGTCTTGACAACTGTTTTAATTTTTCCTCAAAGATGATGTTTTTCTCCAAAGCCTGCTTATAATTAAATTTGAGATCTTCTATTTCTTCAAAGAACTCTGGGCCAAAGTTTGCAAGTTCTTTTTTCATCTGAAATAGGAAAGGGAATAAATCGAGGCACTGAATGAAAAAGTCTGATCAAAGTTGTGTGCAAATGTGCAAGGTTAGGAACAGCTAGATAGAATAGTATCATTTGCTAAATGTCTCAATTATATAACGTTTCAATTTATCTAAACCAAAACGACACCCTGCAGATATTATTTACAAGTAACAACACTTATATTGCCACAAGCTTGGATAAACAAGGCTGTGTAGTAAAAAAGAAAAAAAATATTTTTAAAAAAACAACAGTTGGCCATGTGAGAAATACCATGTGTAATACATTAATCATGCATGAGTATTCTTGTCATTGTAGATGATTTCATGATGTATATGATGTCATAAAATGTTGGTGAAGTTTCTTGCAGTTATCCCATGTACAGTATATATTAAAAAAAAACCCCAAAAATAACAAGAAAAAAAATGAAAGAAAATTGTTGATATTAATATTGATAGTAAACATTCTTACTCTTTCATTATCAAGCCGGAATTTATCCTTATCTAGTTCTGTTGATTTCAGCGCCATTCGAAGTTCTATGTTTTCTGTCATCACCTTGTCATAGTTGCTGGCCTTGGTGAGCATGTCATCTCCAAACTGAGAAAAATGGAGACATGATAAGGAGTATGTCCATGTCTAAAGAATTAATGAATGTGGCTTTTACTGCAAAACATGCATCAGAGGTAAGAAGCAGAAAATGTGAAACTACTAAGGACAAAAGCTGCAGCCTTTGATTCACATTATATCAGTATTTCATACAAGTTTATTTTCTTAAATTGTGACTTAAAACTTACCCTTATAGTTTCAGATGACAATTAATTAATTGGCTTTAGGTGTGAAAAATGAGTACCATTATCAATCCATTTGTTTGTCCATCCATATATGTGTGAAGTGTTATATTTGTATGTGCCCTTTAAACTTTTGTGAAAGAATAGTCATCCTTTAATTTCTTGAGGTACTTCAACTAAATCTTCATTATTTTTATGAATAAACAATACAAATACAAAAACTCACTAGATCAGTTCCTGAAGCACTTTGTTGCCTCGCCATCCTCAGTTCATGTATCCATTCTTTTTTCTCCTTTTCCAGCTGATCAATCCGTACTCTGTAATGAAATAAAAATAATATAACATGGGCATTTCCATGGTTACAAAGTGATTAAAAGCAATATCATTTGCAACATAATCACTACCACCACAACAATGATCAAAAGCATTACTGTGTGAAATTTTGTCACGGTGCAAAATACAATCTGTTAAATCTGACTGGTCAGTTATAAGTTCATTTGATGCCATTCATCCTATGTCAGACGATGTCTACAAGACTGTACAAACTGCTGTATGTGCATGACATGATGTGAAAGATAGGTAACCTGCAACACCATTACAACCTTATTATAAATCGTTAAGCCTTCACTGGTGAAATAAAATGGAAGACATTCTCCACTTTGCTTTTACACTGAAAATGATAGGCATCCTTAAACAGTGATTAAAATGGTCTTTTTTTAAATACAGTAAGATGACAGGATCTAATCAGTAAAATCACATTTGTTTTTTTTAAAATGAATGCTGAAAAGTAATTTTGATATTGTATTTATTTCAGCAGAAAGACAGCGATAGCTATTCGATCTTCCATATGGCATGAATAAATACAGTACTGTGAAGTGCCTATAATGTTTATTTGCAATTCTTTATATTTGCATCTTTGGAGCTTTTCTTTGCATTGGCATCATATAGCCAGTATTGTGCTGAAGTACTGTTCAACACAACCACTACTACTATAATTTAAACTAGTGTTGTTACCCATCCTTCATTCACACCAAACTTGAATACAATCAAATGGAATCCATGATTTTTGAAGAGAAGTTCAGATATCAAAGCAAGCCATGTGTAGCTAACTACCAATACATACCTGGCTTTCTGATAATCCCTCATCACTTCTGAATCAGTCAATGATGAACCTTCTGGGAATCGTTCCAGTATAGAAATCTGAGAATAAAATTTATGTTGTAGGTACATTTTTTTAACAGAAGAATCTGTCTAAATATGCTAAGACTATAGAAATGCCAATACACAAGAATCATACTCTGCATGCACCTCTTCTGCCACATAGAAGTCTGATTACTCTTCATGTACCTACTCTGACATATAGAAGTCTGATTACATGTACCTCTTCTGACACATAGAAGACTGATTACTCTACATGTACCTACTCTGACACATAGAAGACTGATTACTCTACATGTACCTACTCTGACATATAGAAGTCTGATTACTCTACATGTACCTACTCTGACATATAGAAGTCTGATTAATCATCATGTACCTACTCTGACATATAGAAGTCTGATTACTCTGCATGTACCTCTTCTGCCACATAGAAGTCTGATTACTCTACATGTACCTACTCTGACATATAGAAGTCTGATTACATGTACCTACTCTGACACATGGAAGTCTGATTACTCCACATGTACCTACTCTGACATATAGAAGTCTGATTAATCTACATGTACCTATTGTTATGTATATTTGATTTAAGTCATTTATTTTTATTGTTTGTTTGTCAGATTCAAATTTGACATTTTAAGTTTTAGATTCATTCACTGGGAGATATTTTTTTTAGAAAGTGGGATGACATGTACTCTTAAGAATAAACACCAGGTGTTGACCTCATTTCTGACCTGGCTTCAGAGTTGTAAACATGCTTTTAAAATGATTGGTTGATTCTAAATGATTCTAGAAGATCATGTGACCCCTTCCTTGTTTACGTAAAACAGGTATATAAATTATGTTTTGGAGTGAACTATTTAGTAGAACTTGGGCTGTTAGAATATTAAGTTGTGTCATTTTGAGTTATTTTAAATTACATTGTATTGGAAATTATTTCAATTCATTGGATCAAGAGGATTTATTTTGTTATTTATCTGGAAAAGAATTGTGCTCATAGAATTTTATTACCGGAAAGAACCACCAAACCATGAGAAGCTACTGGCAAGCTTTCTCACATAACTACATTAGCTGAATCTTAGACTCGAACCCACACAGCCAGAGGTGAGATGGCAGTGATCCGTAACTGAGTTTGAATGAATATTAAGTTTTATGAACCAGTAAACCTATCCTATTGACTCCCGCATATTTTAGTCATTTTGAAGTTTACTGTCTGCAGTGTAGCAGTTTATAGTGATGTCTAGCAGTAGGCATCATGTCACAGACATGTAGCATGATGTCTCACCCAATCACATTATCCTGACACCAGGCTGACTAGTCCTAACACTAACCTCTTATAGCTGAGTGAAAAGTGAGGCAGCTGTTAGTACCATTTTTTAAGGTCTCTGGTATCACTTGGCCGGGGATCGAACCCACAACCTCTCATATCTGAGGTGGATGCTCTAACCACTGAGCCATTAGAGCGGTTCTTACTCAGACTGTATTATATTCATCTGTATTATATTCATTATTTACCTTGTTTTGTAGTTCATCCTTCTCATGTATCAACTTCTGTTCTCTTTCTGCAGCCTCTTTCAACAAGATCTTTGTATCGGATAAGAGCTTGTTCTAAAAACAAAAAAAAGATATTCCTTACATTACAAATTTTCATGTATAGAAAATGAAAAATTTGAAGATGTGTAAAAATACATTATGAACCCCCAACAGTACAAAAGTTCCAGTACACAAGATCTGGATATAAGTTGGAAACAGAATTTTAGATGGATAGGGAAGATAAATCTGATCATATTCTTTACCATAAAAATGTTACATAGCAGGCGCAGATATGGAGTGAGCTCAGAAGGCTCAGTTCAATCCCCTTTCCAGTTAAATAGTATATAAATTTCAGTGCCTCCAAAAGCCTGGAGAAAATTAGCCATTTTAAGCAAAGTGAACATCCAATTCCAAAATAAAAATTTTTGAAAAACCTGTATCAACCTTTGTATGAGTAGCATTGCATAAAACTTGTATAACTGTAATTATTACTTACCAGTCAAGACGAGAAACAAATGAAAACTATTACAATTCTATAAATTTTATATAAAATAATCATCAAAATATTCTATTTTAAATATGGTGAAATAATTAATTTAAAAAAAATAAATAAAGAAAAACAATTTATGATCTCATCTTGTGTGACATTAAGTTACTAACATATCATATTTACTGATTTGTGTTTGTATTGTTTGATGTGACCACATTATCCAGTACAAACACTATCACTTGTGATTTCCATGTACATGTATTTGGTGTCTGTGTGTGTGTGATTTGGGTTTTTTAACATAACTTTTAAAAAATTTCAGCTATATTGCTATGATGTCTGCAGTGTGGCAGTTTATAGTGATATCTTGAAATGGGGTATCATGCCGCAGACATGTAGCATGATTTCCCACACAGCCACATTATCCTGCTGAACACCAAGCAATGCAGCTGTTAGTACCATTTCTGACATCAAAACACATATCTGCATTTAAAGAACAATGGTCAAGGTCATTCAATAAAGATAACAGCAATACATTGCATCTAAACTGCATACTACAGATGAAATGTAAAAATAAGAATAGCTTAAAAAAATGAAGCCCACTCTTATCACTATCATCAGACAAGACTGACAAGAAGTAATATAATTACAGTCTTTGATTCAACTCTGATTTAGAATCAATTTCCTTTCACTATTAAAAAGAGAAAAGAAGAATTACAAGAAATAATGATAATAACAACTGCATTTTCAACTGGAAACTGAACTGTGGAATTTGTAACTAGGTCAATACGTGCAAAAATACCTTGTTCGAAGGACACTAACTTCAACTCAAGCAGGTTTTAGGATGTAAATATGTTGCATTCATTCTTTACCTTGATCACTGTCAAAGAATGCTAAAGTGATTATTCAAAATCTTTGATTGGTCACAGAACAAGGTAAACTGATGAAAGACAAGAGTCATTATTAAAACATTTTTCTCCATCATTGTTCTATACTTGAAAACACAATCATACAGATGTATGAATATGATAAACAAAGATCTTTTTCCAATATTACCTTCTTTTCAAGCTCAGCCTCCATTGCCTTTATTTTCTCCTCATACATGCGTGTTACAACAACAGATTTCCACCCTTTGGTGTCCATTGTTTGCAAATTAGGTCGTTTAGCTTCCTCAATCTCCAGCTTGGTCTTTGAGTCTTCAACATTTCGGCTCAACTGTTCATTTTTCATCTCCAGGTTTTTTATTTGGATACGCAGTTTTTCACTGCTGTCCATTTCCTGTTTTAAAAAAAAAGAATGTATATTTAAAAATTCACCAGAAACAAACAAAATTAAAGGTTATATCTGGTTTTTGTGACAAATGAAAATGTTAAGCAAGGAGCATTAGTAAATGTACTTGTTGGAGAAGCATAACACATACTTTATGCCCTGATCATATTTTACATACTTGCTCATCCTGTTAAGTCAGATCCAACTGAAACTACAAAGCTCTAGACCTGTTGTCAGATAATGTGATGGCAGATCTGGGTCAATGACATTTAAGTTGGACACGTACACAAGTATATACAGTAATATATAACTATATCACATTTTAATATTGGTTTACTTACTTCAGACTGCTGTGATCACATAAGAAATATCATAATTTAGTGTATATAGTGAATATTTAAATTCTAAATGTATGCGATAAACAATCTTTGCAATTATTAAACTTAACCATGATTGCTGTCTCTCTGGAAATGGCATTTATATACTAAAGGATTTAAGGAATGGTTATTTATTTCAAATACATTTATTCATCAGCAAAAATTATTTGGAACAGGAAATCAAAGGTCTATAGTACACTTTGTGATCTAGATGAGTACCATCTTTTCTGCATCTTTTTGGAAGTACAAAATTAAATACTTTTTTCTTTGTCTGAAAACATTCCAAAATATTACATTTAGAGTCTGAAAACAAACAAGTTACATGTATGATTCAAATTGTCAAGAACTGTGAGAATCACTTTTAGTTATAAGCCAACTTGCAGGTAGAGATGTAATGGATAACATTTGTTTAAAAATATATTACTCACCTGTCAAGTAAAAAAAAATTAAACAGAAGAATATGAAAGAGGGAACCATTTAAGTGAAAGTCACTTTCTCAGAAAGTTTATTTAACTATTCCATTCTGGATTACTAGCAGTCTATAACCTGCACAGTGTCATGTACAGGCAAATTAACCAATCTTAGTTTGTATGATCCTGTACCAAAACTTGTACAGGACTAATATGTTGTACAAATTTTATCTACAAGTGAGTAATTCAGTTTTATACAAATGTTATTCTTTGTGTCATTGTGTTAACTGATAAAGAGACATGGTTCTCCCAACACTGACAATTTGGATCATACACATAATTTGTTAAGGCTATCTCCGATAACAAACAAGGTATTTCTCAACTTTCTGAAAGCAGTATTTGTCTATCTTGTTATATGACAAGGTATTCCCCAAGTTTCTGGAAGTAGTATTTGTCTATCTTGTAATATGACAAGGTATTCAGCAACTTTCTGAAGGCAGTATTTGTCTACCCTGTCAATAGACAAGTTTTTTCACAACTTTCTGAAATCAGTATTTGTCCACTATGTCATATGACATGATTTTTCCAAACTTTCTGAAGGCAGTATTAGTCTAGATCTTGTCATATGACTACAGAACTACACTTTGCATCTGATATTGGAAGTACATAAATAAAATGTCTGAATATATAACGTATGAAAATAGTATTTTGGTCAAAAAAGGCCTGGTGTCCATAAACAAACTGTGGCTGAAGACACAGAATATCAAGTAATGTGCCCATGGCTTCCATTACTTTAAGGAACAGTTAACCAAAGGTATGTAGTAATCATATTTGATTAGAAGCACTATGTGCCTGTGAATTCAATTAATGTAAAGAATAGTTTACCATTTAAAATGGCTTACTAATTTACCAAATAATTGTAACTGGGAAGCAATAGCCTATAAGTGCATATATGTGATCTGTTGATGAAGTAATGTGTCTATCAATTGTATTAGTTTAAGCAATAGTTCACAATTTTTAATGGCTTTATAAAGTTACAAAATTATGAGAACAGGGAAGGCAAATGTTCTGGGGGAAGAAATATGCCTGTGAATTCCATTAGTTTAGTTTATGGAATGGTTATCTGTTTCAAATGGGTTTGATCACATGCAAAATATATAGAAGAACCAAATGCCTATAGTGTACACAATATAAACTGGAGCCATATTCTCTAAATCTTTTCAGCCATATTATTCAGTCACAAGCTCATATTCCAAATCCTTTGACAGTCTTTAAATTTTATTAAAATAAAGCTAAAATTCCAGAGGTTTCAAAATTTTCTTAATATATCAGATTGTGGGAGTTTGTGCTTAAGTTTCACTATAAAATGTTATGAGAATACAGTGCATGGAGGAATAATGTGCCCATGTAATCAATTAGTTTAACCATGCACATTTAAAACTGATGATAAATTTGAACAAAACATGACAATGATATGATGTGAACACTTACTTTTATGAGATCTCTCCTCAGTTTCTCATAGTCAGCCATAAGTTTGGCAGTGCCTTTCTGGGAGCTGGTGTATCTCTCACTTAGTGAGGAACCAAATTTCTGCCTCATGTCCTCCATCTCAGCCTAGTTAAGAATTTAAAAACGAAGGAAAATAAATGAAATAAGATCTCAGTCCTCAAGTTACTAGAAGACTGACATATACCTTATCACCCTTTAATACAGGTTTGAAAGAATCAACAAATATCTCATGTTATTAAATCAATGACATAATGGATGGATTGTGTGCACAATATTTTTAAAAACTGAAATGTTCTTTATTGAAAAAGCACGCAACAATGAATTAAAATGTACTGTATATTTTACACACATTCAAAATAATCCCCCAAATACTAAAAATGTCATATTCCTTTTCTGAGATTTTTCTTTCAATGTTCTCAAAAGAAAATATCAATTTTATAAAAGATATTAACTTTGAATTAAAACATTCATTTTATGAGCAATTTTCCATTCCTCACAAGAAGTATGAAGAATCCTTCACATCCTACTTACCTATAGTTAAAAGATATCTGAATTTGTTTTCATATCATGTTTGTAGTATCACCATGACGTCATGATGTCATCAATATAATATGACATCACAGCTCTATGGTTAGATGACTTGTTAGACTGTCTTTATAGCCTTTCTAACTTTAGAGTTTAAAGACCATAATAAAAAAAATGTGTAAAATACTAACATCTGTCTACAAAAGTAAAAGACATAAAATACAAATCTATCAAGATGCCAACATACAGTACTTTATCGCCATAACATTGTTTCAAAGAGCCATACAAGTGTACTGTGTTATAAGTGAGGCCACCTTATACTGATGTATTTTAATAATAATAATGAGGACTTTGTATAGCGCCTAATCTTTAGAAGCTCTAAGCACTTTACAACATCTATACTGATATGACTACAGAAAAACAAAAAGCAAAAACCATGAAATCGGAAAACATAAAACATGCTGAAAACATTTAAAGTACAAACATTATAAGGTCTCTAAGTTTGGTCTTGAAGTCGAAAAAGGCGAGTTTTAAGAGCACTCTTAAAAGGGACCACTGTGTCTTTGTGTCTAATATTAAAACTAAATTTATTGTAAAAAATGGGATCTGTGATTAAAATAGTGTTATATGCAAGACAGCACTATAATGAGATACCTTACAGGGATGAAGCAATATAAAAATAACTGTAATAAATGGCAACAACCAGTAGATTTGAAACAATAGAGAATGCATGTCAAATTGCACTCGATGTCTCTTATTCCATAAACTGAAAATATTATGAACCTCTCCATAACTTCCATCTTAATACATAATATAATTATGGAATATTTAGGAACTTAAAACTAAATTAAATGTATTAAGGAATGAAATCAGGATTGTCAAATATCAAGAGAGAGAGAGAGAGAGAGAGAGAGAGAGAGGGGGGGGAGGACTCAGACACACAAATAGAAAAGCAAGACAAAACACAGATATAAACAGAGACCAAAAGTAAGGAAGGCATAAAAAATTATACTTTAAGAAAAAGCAGAAAAACACAGACATAAACTAATATGAATGTATATGGATATTTACAGTTCATGTCTGAGATTGGCAATGATTACAAGAAATTTCATCTGGTGTAATCTGTCTTTGTGTGAGACTTGGTGATAAATATATTGGTAATGAATGCAAGAAACCTTCTGCTTAAAAATAAAAAATACATTTGCAAATTCATAAGATTTTTTTAATTCTGCACATGATTGTAAAGAAATAAATGATAAATACCTAAATACAGACAGACTGAAAGACAGTCTGCATCAAAATTTACAAGAATAAAAATCACCAATCACTTTTGACTGTTGTTATAACTTTAGCATAGTGTAGAATTTCTTGACTGGTTCTATTTCAGGATGTTGTTACCATGACATCTGCAGGATTAAAATATTGACTGGGATGATCTGTACATATTAAATCAGCCCCAGATTTTCTATTTTGAAATATCAAAAACTGGTAAATTTTATGTGCCAGAACGTTTCCCTCATTCTATTCATATCTATTAAACATGTTGATCAACTGAACCTGTAGTTTTAGCATTTTTCATAATCATACTAAAACTAGACATTGCATTCAAGTACGTATAATCAAAACAAGTCAGGGTCCATGGTGGACACAAATATTTGAATGAAATTAACTCTCTGGCCAAATACGTGAAGTTGGTAAAACTAGGGAGAAGCCAATGCTTAAAGTTCAAAACTGGTCTATTCAGATTGATGTTTTGTATAGTTTCATGTAATTTTATAAAAGAGATGATTAAATATATTAAACGGTTATAAACATATTAAAACTCTTCATATTTCACATCACCATAATATAGCACAAATTAGCAACCTTAAACATAGCTTACAGTTAAAAACTGGCAACATTTTTTATAGAAGTTCTCTGTTTTGTTTTTATGATAAAAATTGGAAAATAAAATTTTGGGCAACAAAAATTCAATTTTTTCGGTTGTTTGTCTTGTAAGATTCCTGTATATACAAGTTCTGTTATTCATGACCAAATTAGCATAAAAATTAACTTCAAACTAAGAGACTTCATTTTCAATCTTTCTACCATTCTCTTTGAAGGGAAATATGACAAAAAGTCAACATTTTGCTTTGATTATTAATGCACTGCACTGAAACAAATGGGTCTGTGTATTATGCAATGAAATCAGGAACAAACTGGGGTGAGAATAATGTCATGAAATCAATGCAAGACAAAGTGAACATTTGTTTGAGTTTGTTTAGGTAATATAACAGACATTGAGGTCACTTTTTGACCTGAATCACACCCCCTAGCATGGACTCTGTATGAATTGGTATTTTCCAATATATGTGATTTGTTGAAAATCTGGCAAGAGTAGACAGTTTCCTAT
Organism: Unio delphinus; assembly: GCA_029339505.1. Taxonomy (NCBI): domain Eukaryota; kingdom Metazoa; phylum Mollusca; class Bivalvia; order Unionida; family Unionidae; genus Unio; species Unio delphinus. The sequence continues at coordinate 16,910,085 of JAQISU010000155.1, read as the reverse complement.
TTTTATAATGACAGATATATATATATATATATTCCACCGTAATCAGACAATTTTGTGTCAAGATGCTACTTTGCATAATTGACAGTAATACACAATATTTTGTGCTCTGAACTGCTTATGTTCAACACAAGAATAAGATCTGTCTCCCAAGGTATGATTAATTGTCTAATGGAAAATGCCAAATGACTTTTTGACTACTTTACTTTTAAAAAACCAAAACAGTTTTTCTTATGACATTTTATTATATACTTTTAAAAATGTAAAATGGAAAGTTTTAAATAGTGTTCAGTATTCTAGTTTGCTTGATTGTGTCTGCTTCATAAATATGTGGTGAAGACACAAGCCCTTTACATGACTGTAATTAGAATAGAAACTAAGCTAACTTTATTGTTTTAGAGATGGGGGTTCCAAAATGTTAGTTTTTCAATCATCCATCTTTTATATTGGTACTCACCTTGAGTGACTCATTTTCTCTCTGTAGTTGCTGAAATCTGTCATTGCTGACAACCCCTGGAGCTCGCTTGAGCTGTTCATTCTCCATCTGAACACGCTCCACCACCTTCTTTAACAGTGCAATTGTCTTTTCAAGCTCTCTTGTACTCTTACCACTCTCCCCAATCTAAAAATAACAAAATGTGTCTAGAGATGACATATCCCTATGGTTCCCCATATATGTAAAGATGCCTACTGAAACATGGACCATCGATTAAAATTGTTATTCTACTTATTTTTCTTCTTTTTTGGTCTACCACTGTCAATTTAAATACTAGGTTTCCATGGTAACTTATACGAAAATGTTAAAAATTCTAAGAATGAAAAGGCATATTTGAAACATGCTTGATATGTGAACTAGGTCTAGCTGAAATATATTTAGCAAATTGTGAGATTAGCACTGAAAATAAAACTGTTTTTGGACAGACAGACAACTGGATGGACATACAGATCTGCTGATTAATACTGCTATTTTGATGAACCATGACTAATATAGTATTTAAATGTCGAACATAGGATTACCTTATTTTCCGAATTTAAAATGAAAAAGAGTTAATTCATTAAGCATCAGTGACAATTTACAATTAAGGTAGCATACAATCACAAAAATGTTGCAAAGTAAAATGATAATTAAATGATTAAATCTTGGTTGCCTTGATCCTTCACTTATCTTTGCCATTTGGCTGATATCTATCCAATGTACTTGAGTTGCTATGGAGATTTCCATGCTTTGTCATGGCACAGAATTTTGAAACACAAAACACTTATGCTCGTAAAATATACCATTTGACTCATTTATAAGTCAAGTACAGCCATCACATTATGTGAAGACTTATTTGGGTCTATGCAATTTGTTATGAGTAATTTGCAGAACAAACATTAAAGACCCTGATCAGCTGGCACATTATGTGATAGCAGATTAGGGTCTATAATGTATGGAGATGAACTCGACTTATAAGTGATTACATAAAGTACCAGATCAATGATTTCAGTGCGTGAATGAACATACCCTTCGAATACTGGAGCTAGAATCAAAGGATCTGTTACTTTTGTCCCCAGAAGATAGCTGTGCATTCTCTATCTTCAAAGCTTCAACATACTTCTGTAGGTCATTGATACGATCCTGATAAAATAATAATAATAATAATAATAATAATAATAATAATAATAATAATAATGTGTACTTTGTATAGCACCTAATCTTTAGAAGCTCTAAGCACTTTACAACATCTACAATGATATGACTACAAAAAACAAAGCCAAAAACAGGGCATCATGAAATTAGAAAACATAAAAAATGCTGCAAATATTTAAGGTAGGAAACATTATTAGGTTTTTAAAGTTTGTTCTTGCAGTCAAAGAAGGTGAGTTTTAAGAGCACTCTTGAACGGGATCACTGTGTCTTTGTGTCTAATTTCAGTCGGAAATTCATTCACATTGCTGAGCCCTGCTATGCAAAAGATCGTTGTCCATATGATTTTGTTTTCATAGTGGGAATAATGAGTATACGATTGTCAAAAGAGGAGTGCAAGTATCTTGCTGGTGTGTACACGTGGGTGAGGCCAGATAGGTATGTCAGACTGGAATCTGTCAGTGAAATGTAGCAAAGAGAACAAATTTTGTATATTCTGGATTGAATGGATAGCCTGTGTAGGGTACAGAGCAGGCTTGGAGGTGCGCTCTGATCAGGTACTCTAAAGATGATCTCAGCAGCTGTGTTTTTAACTTTTTGAAGTTTCTGGAGCAGATATTGAGACAAACCAGACAGAATCGAGTTAGAGTAGTCCAGTCTTGAAAGTACTAATGAACACACAAGTGTTTTAGTGGCATCAACTGAAAGATATTTGCGGATAGAGCTGATGCATCTCAGCTCAAGATATGCAGTCTTGCATATGCTCATGACATGTTGGTGCAATGTGAGAGTACTGTCCAGAGTAACACCTAGGTTTCACACTGACTGTGTAAATTTAATGTTGGTGTTGCTGATATTTATTGTTTGAGGTAAAGGATATGAATGAGAAAGTCTTTGTGTTGTGATCAGAATGACCTCAGTTTTATCATCATTTATCTGCAGCTTGTTACATGTCATCCATGATTTCACATCAGAAATGCACTTCTCTACTCCTTGGATGGTAGCATCAACTTCAGTTGGGTGGCTAGACTTGTATATTTGGGTGTCATCAGCATACAACTGGTGAGACATTGGGTGATGATCTATGACACTTGAGTGCGGCTGATTGTATAGAATGAAGACAATAGGTCCAAGAACAGACCCCTGTGGAATACCGCAACAAAAATCAACCGGGCTGTAGTGTATTCCATTTGCAGATAGAATTTGTGTCCTGTTGACTAAGTATGACTTGAACCAAAGTAAGGCTGTATTGTGAATGCCAAATACATGCTGGAGATGGCGAAGTAATATATCATGGTCTATTATGTCAAATGCTGCAGACAAATCAAGGAGGACTGTAATCTTTCTGCTATCCAAAGCAGAGATAATGTCATTAACTACTTTCAGAAGAGTAGTTTCAGTACTGTGGCAAGGGCAATATGCAGACCGTATATTGCTAAAAAGATTTTGAATTCAGATGAGATACAAGTTGGGTTAGAACAACTTTTTCTAAGATTTTTTTTATATGAAAGGGAGATTAGAAACGGGGTAGTTGTTTAAATTGTTATGAGTGTTGATTTCTTCAGCAGAGACTTTACATTACTTTACAGAGACTTTACTTTACTTTGAAAAATGATGTGAATTCCCTGGATGAGAGAGAGGTATTAATAACATCAGTTAGTGAAGGCAATATTGGGTCTAAGCACTCAAGCAGCAGTGATGCTGGAAGTGGATCAAGAAAAACAGATTAATCTGTATACAACTCAGATGAGTATAAGAAAATCAATTATCAATATGTAATCATTGATGTATCTTGTTTGTATTTACTACAGTTAAAATCAGCTACTGTACTGTGTGGCTGAAAACAAGAGCTAGTAACAATGGGGATCTGCTCTATACTATGCTGGTCAGGGCCAATAACAGAACTGCTTTTGAAAATCTGGAGCCATAATTCAACCAAATGATGATGTAGAGTGCCACAAAAAAATCCAGCTCATTTAACACATTAACCCTTAGAGGTTTTTGTTGTTTTTGCATGAAATGTGAGTAGGAACCACATTTTGGGGGCTATATCTGAATACATTAAAGTTGAATGCCAACAATATTTAAAACATATGTAAATTTATCACAGGCAATCAAGGGACATAACTTCTGTAAATGGTGTCATGGAATGCAGAAAATCAAACTTACTCATTATGTTATCAATCTGAAGCAACAAGTATGATTTGGTTTAAATCCAAAATGGTGGAAACATAATCTGGACATGGAGTAATCAGGTGCCCATAGCTCATATGAATGAGACTAAACCCTTACAAGGCACCTCTATGAGACTATGTTCATATCAAATTGCATCATAATAACTTAAATAATTCTAGGTCTATGCCACTTATAATGTATAAGTATTCTTACATCATATTTATAGTAAATATTTTAATTCAGTTCACAGAAGTGACTGAAGATAAATTCAATTAGGTTATGTTTAATTGCATTCTGCTGGAGAAAAATGAGAGAAAAAGAGATATATTAGTTGACAAAAAAAAAAAATTTGCATTGATATAGAAGCTTTGTTGGTCTTCTGACTATCAGCAATTTGGGAGAAAATGTTAAAGCAAACTTGTTACATGTAGTCTATCTTGAAACTTGTTTCCCTGAAAATATTTAAAGACTCATTTTAAATCAACATTCCAATAGAGTACATGTAGTTATTTTGAAAACTATCCTTAATCTTTTCTAAATTGTCTACTGGATCTTCTGATTTAAAACTTTCAATTAAAATTATTATAAACATTTTTTTGAAATTGGAAAAAATAGTACAGGGCATACTCAAATGAAGCATAATGGAATCTTTTTTTATTTGTTTTTATTTTCAGGTGTCTAAGGCAAATTTAAAAAAATATTAAGTAAAGAAGTCTTTTTCATATTTTTTTAACCAAACCTTCAGTCGAGGAACATCTTTTCTGGCCTGCTCTGCCTCAAACTTCAGTTCTATATTTTCCTCAGATAATTTCAGGAGTTGTTTTTGAAGATTCTGATTTTTCTCAAATAGTTCCTGATAATCCTTCAAAGCAGGTCCAGCAGTTGGTCCTGAGGCCTGTAATAAAGTGAACAAAATAAGAATTTCAGTAACATTGTGCCAACCTAATATTGATACAGTGCATATAAACTGCATAAGTGTGTGTATATGTGTGTGATTTGGATTTATAACATAGCTTTAATAATTTTACAGTCATATCTCTATGATTTCTGCAGTGTGGCAGTTTATAGTGATGCTTAGCACTGGAGCATCATGTCAAAGACATGTAGCATCATGCCCCACCCAGTAACATTATCCTGACACCAGGCCAACCAGTCCTAACACTAAACTCTTAATGCCGAGTGCCAACTGTCATTACCATTATTAAAAGTCTTTGGTATGACTCAGCCGGGGATTGAACCCACAACCTTCCACATCTGAGGTGAATGCTCTAACCACTAGGTCACAGGAGCAGTCCTTACAGCATAAGTTATATTCGGTTTATGTTATTATACATTATATTCTAAAATATCACATGTTGCATGACTTTTGCCAAAAATGAAAGCTCACCTTTCACAAGAATCATATACATGCACTACTAATACTGATGCTAAAGATGTTACATTACAATCACTATCCTGATATTACTGTCACTATCAAGTCAAATAAAATGACTAATATTCATATGTTAAAATCACTATCATGATGTTACAATCACTATCCTGATATTACTATCACTATCTAGAAAAATAAAATGACAATTCATATGTTACAATATCTGTCCTGGCATTACAATCACTATCCTGATATTACTGTCACTATCAAGTCAAATAAAATGACTATTCATATGTTACAATATCTGTCCTGGCATTACAATCGCTATCCTGATATTACTATCACTATCAGGTCAAATAAAATGACTATTCATATGTTACAATTGCTATCAAGATGTTACAATCACTATCCTGATATTACTGTCACTATCAAGTCAAATAAAATGACTATTCATATGTTACAATATCTGTCCTGGCATTACAATCACTATCCTGATATTACTGTCACTATCAGGTCAAATAAAATGACTATTCATATGTTACAATCACTATCATGATGTTACAATCACTATCCTGATATTACTGTCACTATCAAGTCAAATAAAATGACTATTCATATGTTACAATATCTGTCCTGGCATTACAATCGCTATCCTGATATTACTATCACTATCAGGTCAAATAAAATGACTATTCATATGTTACAATCACTATCATGATGTTACAATCGCTATCCTGATATTACTGTCACTATCAAGTCAAATAAAATGACTATTCATATGTTAAAATCACTATCATGATGTTACAATCACTATCCTGATATTACTGTCACTATCTAGACAAATAAAATGACTATTCATATGTTACAATATCTGTCCTGGCATTACAATCACTATCCTGATATTACTGTCACTATCAGGTCAAATAAAATCACTATTCATATGTTACAATCGCTATCATGATGTTACAATCACTATCCTGATATTACTGTCACTATCAGGTCAAATAAAATCACTATTCATATGTTACAATCGCTATCATGATGTTACAGTCACTATCCTGATATTACTGTCACTATCCAGGGTTAGATATTTTGTTCACCTATTTTGCAAATTCCAAATTAAAGAAGGGGCAAATGGACCCACTGATGTTGATTTTAAAAAAGTAAGTGCTGAAATAATATAATAATACAGATTTGACAGTCTCCTATTCTAAGAAATGCAACAGTACTAAATGAGAAAACCTAGGGTTTACTTTGATATTGTAAATCCTCAGTAAATCCTCAGTACAACAAAACAATGGTACACAGTATCCATTTGCTTTAATTATATTTCGCTAATCTACTGAAATTTTGGTCTGATTATGGATCCTATCACAAAACAGTTTAGTATAATACTCCCTGATATAATATAGTCATGGACCCCATTATAAAGTATTCTGTATATCACAGTCCCTAATATGACATGGGTATTGTCATGGACCCCATAATAAAGTATCCTGTATATCCCAGTCCCTGATATGACATGGGTATAGTCATGGACCCCATCATAAAGTATCTCTGTATATCACAGTCCCTGATATGACATGGGAATATGCATAGACCCCATTATAAAGTATCCTGTATATCCCAGTCCCTGATATGACATGGGTATTGTCATGGACCTCATAATAAAGTATCCTGTATATTGCAGTCCCTGATATTACATGGGTATAGTCATGGACCCCATCATAAAGTATCTCTGTATATCACAGTCCCTGATATGACATGGGAATATGCATAGACCCCATTATAAAGTATCCTGTATATCCCAGTCCCTGATATGACATGGGTATTGTCATGGATCTCATAATAAAGTATCCTGTATATTGCAGTCCCTGATATTACATGGGTATAGTCATGGACCCCATTATAAAGCATCTCTGTATATCTCAGTCTCTGATATGACATGGGTATTATCATGGACCTCATGTTTCAGCATAACAACCTCAGCATAATAAATTTCCTAATATAACATAGATACAGTCATGGACCCCAATATAAAGTACCTCTGTATATCATAGTCCCAGATACAACATAGGCATTGTCACAGAATTAGGCAAAAATTGAATTAATTTCTTCTTGAATACAAATTAATTTCACCATTTTTTTTTGTTTCATCGTACATGCGTTACCTGGGGTGAATAAGTGTTTTTCAAGGTAAGCGACGTGTAGTGATTTGCATGTGCCTGACTACAAATCACTTGAAGTCAGGAACATTATAATCACGGGGTGCATGGGAATTTCGCCGTGAATTCTGCTCACCTATTTGGGGACATATAAGGCAGAATATTTCTAAAAATATTATGAGTCAAAAGTATCTTGTCAAAGGAGAGATAGCTCATCATTCTTTCTCAAGCCAAAGGGGTGAGTGTTAAATTTATATTTCGTTTTATTGTGAATTTTATTCAGTTTATCATTTCATGTAATGATGCCTTTATTACAATGCAGATTTAAACCGTTGAATATTTGGAATTACTAGTCACTATTAGACTTTAAATGCAATAGCGTAATCTAAGTTTTAGATTGTTTTAGAAACAACTATTATTAGTTTGGTTTCTTTATTGTAGCTGAATTGTAGCTGAATGTGGTTGATTGCTCCAGCAAAAGGGCTGAATGTGATTGATTGTGCCGTGATTATGCTGTTTAATTGTGCCATTTGATTGTGGGATCAAATTGAGGTATCTGACTGTCTGTCTGTCAGATTGTCTGTCCGTCTATGTCTGTCGAGATGTGTAAATATCCAGTAATCTAGAAGTCTAAATGTCCGAGTGTCGGAGCTGTCTAGAGGTGTAAACATCCGGCGTAGTATCTAAATGTTTGGGACCGGTGGTTCTAGTAGATGCTGTATGCTGTCTGTACGTTTAACTGTAGTGGATCCATGAAGGGCAAGTGGCCGATAAAAGTATTGGGCCAACCCTAGGTATTCAGAGAAGCTGTGTGGCGATTCAACAGTTGGTGAATCGTACGGTTGTACAGGGTTGAGACACATGTGTGTGTTTCAATTGTTGTTACAATTGAATACATTGTTATATTTACACGTGGTTACTTTGAATCTGTAGGATTCCAAGGGATTACATGAATCTCAATAACTGTTAGTAACTTGATTTAATACATGTAGATGTTAGTACTTATTGTCGCAATCCATACGTGCGATAATGTAATTTGATGTTTGTATTTGTTATCGCAATTTATACGTGCGATAATATAATTTTTGTAAAGGTTCAATTGTATTTGAAACATTTGTGCAGTCCAGGAGGTTTCTTGGATCTGTGTTTATTTTGTATTAATATTTAATTTATTTTTGAATTGTGAATGGTTGTGAAGTATGATTGTGGGTTGAACGCATGAGTTATTGTGTTGATACATTATTATTTTTCATTAATAATTTATTTCATAAATTTACATCATCTTTCACATATTGTGTTTGTGTTGTTCATTTAATCCACCAACCACTCAGTAACAATTCTGTTACAATGGTGTGAGAAATGGGATTGTTGGATTAAGTGAACTGTCAATCATTTTGTTTGTGAAAGTATACATTTAATGTTTATATTTGAGCATGACCTTCTTAACAAGATAATCCTCAAGTAGGGGTTTATTTTGGATTAGTTTATCTAGGTCCGTGTATCCAGTATAAACATATTTAAAGCATTGGTTTGGTTACCTTCATCAGGAAGATAAGGTCAGCCTGTTCTATACATTTATATTTATATTACAACTGTCATGTCGTCCCTTAAGAACTTGGTTGCCTTAGGCAAAGAATTTGGGCATGAAGGTGAAAGTTTAAGGAAATTTATTCAGGAAGAACAAGCCCGGGAAAGGGAAGAAAGGGTAAGGGCAAGGGAATTTGAAAGGAAGCCGAAAAGGAAAAGATTGAATTAGAGAAGCAGGCCGAAAAGGACAGGATAGGATGGGAAAGGGAAGCGGAGGAAAGGCAAATAGAGTTAGATAAACGAGCAAAAGTAGAAATATTAGAGTTAGAAGAAAGAGCAAAGCAACGGGATCATGAGCTTAAGGTAGAATTAGCAACAGCTGGAAAAGGAGAACACAATTCTGCCTCTAGCAAATTGAGGGGCCCCAAACTACCTCCCTTTGACGATGAAAAAGATAACATGGATAGCTATCTTCATCGGTTTGAGCGGTATGCCGAAAACCTGAAGTGGAGTCAAAATGACTGAGCACTGCATCTTTGCGCTCTATTAAAAGGTAAAGCGCTGGATGTATACTCACGACTTCCTAGAGATGATGTGTTTAAGTACGACGTCTTAAAGGAAGCACTTCTTAAAAGGTACGAGCTCACTGAACAGGGTTTTCGCAAAAAGTTCAGGTATAGCATGCCCGATAAGGGAGAAACCTTTGGTCAGTTCATCGTTAGAATTTTGAACTATTTTGAGCGGTGGATTGAATGCAGCAATGCGGTGAAAACATTTGAAGGGTTGACTGATTTCTTGCTCAGAGATCAATTATTTAACACAGTTGGGCGAGAACTAGGTCAATTTCTGAAAGAGAAAGTCTTCTCAAACGTAAAAGATATGGCTAAGCAAGCCGATTTCTTCGCCGAAGCTCATGGGGGAACCCATAACATGGATCCCATTATAAAGCGTATCAGTATAACAGTCTCTGATATAAGATCGGTTTAGTCATTGATCCCACTATAACATATCTCAGTTTATGACAATTCCTGATATGATATGACTATTCTCATGGATCCATTATAAATCACCTCTGTATAGCACAATTACTAATATAACATTGGTATTGTCATTGATCCCATTATAATGACTTCATTATATTTTTTTACAAATAATAATCTCTTGTATAAGATGACCTCATCTTCTGGGGATCCTCCAAACACTATTACAATAGGGGACCAATGTTTTACACTGGGTAGGTGACAACAGTCGATTAAATTTCTTTTCACAAATCTGTTGCTGACAGAACCATGTTTTCTAAAATCATATGATTTGGATTTTTCTATCCAATAGGTCCATCAAAGGTCTTTAATTTTATTTACCTCAGTCTGTTGTATTTTTTTAGATATCACTTTTTCCATCTGATCAACTTGCTCCATTAACTGCTGATTCCGCATCTGCGTTTCCTCAAAAGCTGCATCTTTACCCAGCATTAATTGACGTCGCAAGTTGGATATCTAAAAGAGAAATATCACATTATTACATACTTTTGTCAGAAAATTTCCATATTGGGTCTACTGTTTCGTGGATTTGTGAAATAAAGTTTTGATATAGTTACAATTTAATGCTGAAAAAGATTGAAATTTGAATAAAATTATTCTTTCTTTCAGCAACTTGTTTTACATTTTTTGTGTTTAATCATTAAGTATTTTACTTGTCTGTATTTGATTTCTTGTGGGAGTGTATGACTCGTACTAGAAACTTGAATGATAATAATAATCACCTTCATCTTGTTTATGCAAAAGAGCATGGGTTGGGGGAACAATGAATAATTATAGACAATACAGTATATAATTTAATATTCAGGGTTTTACAACTCTTTGCTCATAGTACTTATTGCATTATGATCTTTTATAGAAGATAATGCCTAGTTTAAATCTATAAGTGGGGTGAGAAGGCAAATTTATACCTACGTCACTGATGTCTTTTGGGCAAATTATTCTGAATTAACTATTTTTCAAGTGGTAAAATATTTCACTGATATTGTCCTTGAAGCAATCAAACCCCTTGCCCAATCCACAAATTTAAGTTCTGACAAACTTGTAAGCCCCTCCCCACCATGTTTCTGGTTTGCTGACCACCCCGGTTTCTCACTGTTGACCCTAGCATTTTTCCCCCATGGCAATAAAAAAATACCACCCTCATATATAGCATTATATATATATATATATATATATATATATATATATATATATATATATATATATATATATATATATATATATATATCCATACAGTGGAGCCTCGTTAATACCTTCCGAAGTTTACACTTACATCTTTGTTTGGATTTTTTTTACATATACATGTACATGTTTATGTTTGTATTTCTATAATAAAGAGTAGGTATAATAAGAATATTCTGAATTGCCATATTTTATATGCCTACCTCATGCCTAATGGGCTTTATATAGATAACTTAAAATTTTGAGTGGTAAAAACTTATTTTCTTTCCATCACAGTAACCTCAACCTTTGACATTTGATCTGATATAAATAGGCTTCTTTTTTATCACAAGTGCAAGCCATCCACAAAGTTTGGTAACTGCAGATGATGGAAAATTTGAGATCACATGTGGAAATAAAATTGGTAAGAAACAGATGAAAAGTTGTCTGGATGGATAGATGATATCATAACATAAAATGTTCTGCTTTATGGTAGGCAGACAGAAAAATATGTAGAATACCGCATGGAAATTGAATATCTACTAGCTATAAAGAACTTGCAAAGTTGATGAAAAATCAACATAATTTTTTGAAATGCTGAGTAATAAAATCATCTCAGATATACTTAAGAAACACCAACACATCAAATTTGGCAACAAAAATAAATTCTTGTATATCTGAGTTAACATGTTCACAAGATAAGTGCAGACCAAAAATCTTTGTCGTGGCCTTTGACCTTGAACCTGGTTATCATGGCTAGAAGATCACTATACATGTCTCAGATACTGTTGAAATGTCTCAGAATGCTAAGTTTGGTTTCATACTTACTGAATATTTGCAAGAAATTAATTAACTGTCATAATTCAGGTTATTCTTCATATACATCCACAAACTGATTTCCATCAAAATCCATTCATACTTATGCATGCTATTAGGTACAAAACCCTTCACAGATGACTGTAATATCTATTATAAAAGTCACTGTGTTCATAAATTCACTGAAGTATAATAATGCAAGATGTGACCTTTAATCTGACCCCATAGATAAATGAGTCTGGTTTTTTCACAACAGCATAAACTTATTGGTAGTCATATCTGGACCTATTACATACTACAAGAGGTTTTAAGTGAAAACTCCATGTCATGTGTTCCAAACGAGTTACAATGACATGTCATGTGTTCCAAATGAGTTACAATGACAAGTCATATGTTCCAAAATGAGTTACAATGACATGTCATGTGTTCCAAATGAGTTACAATGACAAGTCATGTGTTTCAAATGAGTTACAATGACAAGTCATGTGTTCCAAATGAGTTACAATGACATGTCATGTGTTTCAAATGAGTTACAATGACAAGTCATGTGTTTCAAATGAGTTACAATGACAAGTCATGTGTTCCAAATGAGTTACAATGACAAGTCATGTTTTCCAAATGAGTTACAATGACAAGTATTTTCAGATGGTCACTATGGTTGCTATTTTGGATGTCAGATCAGACCAAATATACATGGTTATTGTGTTTTTGTGAAAATCCTATATTGATAAAACAGCACATTCTGGAGAAGTAGCATTCTGAAAGTTTTTAAAATGGCAAAAAAGAAGTTATTCTAGAGATGATTGAACCTCCAAAATGACTTTCCTTTGTGACCATCTTAAAAGTCTTGTTATAGTTTAATATTTTACAAGCTATAAACTGCATGAAGTTTTTCAGCAAAAAAACCCATTTTTATACAACCATCTTATGAGGAGGAAAGGTGGAACAAGATTTTAATGAAAGACTCTGTAATGGGAAGTCATCATAATGAGAAGTCATACTAGTACCATTTTAACTTAGAACCAATTAATTATCATAAGAAGTCTTCTAGTGAATACCCCCTGTAAATATTACCATCTGTTGAGGTGAATACCCCCTGTAAATATTACCATCTGTTGAGGTGAATACCCCCTGTAAATATTACCATCTGTTGAGGTGAATACCCCTGTAAATATTACCATCTGTTGAGGTGAATACCCCCTGTAAATATTACCATCTGTTGAGGTGAATACCCCCCGTAAATATTACCATCTGTTGAGGTGAATACCCCCTGTAAATATTACCATCTGTTGAGGTGAATACCCCCTGTAAATATTACCATCTGTTGAGGTGAATACCCCCTGTAAATATTACCATCTGTTGAGGTGAGTACCCCCTGTAAATATTACCATCTGTTGAGGTGAATACCCCTTGTAAATATTACCATCTGTTAAGGTGAATACCCCCTGTAAATATTACCATCTGTTGAGGTGAATACCCCCTGTAAATATTACCATCTGTTGAGGTGATACCCCCTGTAAATATTACCATCTGTTGAGGTGAATACCCCCTGTAAATATTACCATCTGTTGAGGAACAGCAATAATATGATTTTCAAGATGCCACTGCAGGAACATTGTAAGCAGTCTTGTAATGACATGTTCCTACGACCATGAACAATTACTATTTAAGGCAGATGACTGCTTAATATTGAAAACTTTTTAAGCAGGTTTGATAATAACCCAAGATAAACGAAAAAATGAACAGGTAGAAAAATATGGGATGTTTCAAATAAATATTTATAATAAATCACTTACTTCTTCCTGTAGTTGGAAGTTTTTCTGTTTAAGGGATTCCATGTCATGGTCAGTTTTCCCAAGAGGGCCTGAGGGAGCTGTAGGTGCTGTTGGTCCTTTTTGTAAGCCAGTCAACTTCCGCTCTATAGTGTCTTTTTCTCTGTTAGCTCTGGAAGGTAATAATTAAGAGTTATTCTCAGAAGTTAAGATAGCCTCAATATATATGGCAAACAAAAAGATGACCACTATTTGAGAGTTTTTTTTGTAAATTTGGCCTATGGCCAATGCTTAGTTATTGAAATAAGAATTGTGATTAGCTATTGATATGTAAATGAGTTTTTATTTCTCATAATTACCTAATATAAAATTGGAAAACTGTTGCTAACAAGAATAGGTGATTCATCTTTTCAATATTTTACTTCCCCATCATAATGCAATCCATGAGTCATAGAGTGTACCACCATACAGTAAGACTGCCTAATAATGAAGTACAAAATAGAGGGGGCCCAGAGTGGCCTAGTGGTCTAAAGCACTTTCCATTACGGATCACTGCCGTCTCACCTCTGTCTGCGTGGGTTCGAATCTAAGATTCGGCTATTGTAGTTATGTGAGAAAGCTTGCCAGTAGCTTCTCGTGGGTCAGTGGTTCTTTCCAGGGCCTACTGTGTGCTGAAAAATGGTGTTAAACCCTAAAACAACAACAACAGCAACAACAAAATAGAGTCCTCAATTTAATGATATCCATGAGTCATAGAGTGTACCACCTTACAGTAAGACTGTCTAATAATGAAGTACATAATAGAGTCCTCAATTTAATTATATCCATTAGAGCCATAGCGTATATCACCTTATTGTGAGACTGCCTTGTAACAAAGAACATGTTACAGTGCTCATTATACTGCTGGCTATGAGTGCCAAAGAGTGTCCACCTAATAATGAGTCCACCTTATAATGAAGTTCAAGATACAGTATGTGTCATGATGTCCATGGGAGTCAGGGAATATATCACCTTATTGTGAGATACCCTTATAATTAAGAACATTATAATCTAATCAACTAGTTCTTAATGAAATGGAATCCATACTCCAAACTTACTTCATTATAATGAATAGTCTTATAGTGAGGCAGTGCATTATATAGTAGTCCTTCATTACAAGGAATGCAGTATATAGTAGTCCTTCACTACTGGGAATGCAGTATATAGTAGTCCTCCATTACAGGGAGTGCAGTATATAGTAGTCTTTCATTACAATAAATACTAAAATGTTTGGGTGTAAAAACCTACTTGTATGCTATAACAAAGATATAAATAACAAAAAAAAATCATTATCAAGTAAGAAGTTTTGTGAGAGATTTGTTGGCACTTACAAAAACAAAAAAAAGAAATTACATGTAATAGAGATGATGAAGAATTAAAATGATGGAGTCCAAATAAACATGCATCATCTTAATGAAGCTAATTATAAGATGTAGGAAAATAAAAACCTGCATGACAGTCAAAGTAAAACTCTGGATTACTGTTCAAGAAAATTCAATGCACAAACAAATTAGTACTGAAAACCACTTTAAACTTTATTGCAGTAAACAGTAAAGCCTGTTATTTTAGCAATTACACAAGGAACTGTCTGTTATAAACAAGTCTTCCTAATTCAAGACTAACGTATTATTAGTTATAATACAGAAACATACATAATTACCTTTTATGAGCAGTTGAAACCTGTTATTATTGTTTTTAAAATAATTACAGTGCAATCTGTCTTAAAAGACCACTTCTATGAGAGACCACCTGGTTAGACCAGACCAGACCAGATTTTAAATGCATGGGTTTATTAATTGCACAGTGTTATGATCTGTTGTGAGAGATAACCAGTCTTGAGAGACCATTATCTTTGGTAAAAGGGGTGGTCTTTATAGACAGGTTGTACTGTACTGTCTATTACCAGTAATAAAGATGTTAGGTTTATTAGGCTAGTCACCTTAAAGTGAAAACATGGAATAACTGTATGTACAAGTTCTATCATAACATCAGTACAAAGGAAAACACAGGAAATAAATATAAACAATACATATCTTGTTAACACTAAGGGGTATCAAATTAAAGTATGTTCTGAATGGTCTCATTGTCAGTCAGTGTACTACTGTCAGATAGTTGCATGATTGACACACAGCTCTAAATGCATTCTCTGCATAGCCTATTCAATAAAATATTTATTACGGTACAAATAATGCATTTGCATGTAGTAAACAGCTTCCAAAAATGATTGACTTAAGTCAAAGGGAGAAGTTTAGTGATATTAAGATATTGGTACACAACATGTATGGATTCCATGGCAGTACCAGTGAAGTGGAAATGACAAAGCTATTCAATGGGATATTATGTGATGTTCAACTGCATGCAAGCTGCACAAATTTCTACACTAAACTGCATGCATATAACAGAATATTCAACTTGACCTTTAACCTCACCATGACTTTGTAGCTGAATAGCACACACTAATATCAGTCTAAACATTTGCATGTCATATCCTACTTGTAAACCAAATAATAGTCATTATAATTTACCCCAATAATTACCTGCCATTATTTCATATGCATTTTATATCTCCTCAAGAACACAATGGACAACTAATGTACTTTTTCACTATATACATGTCTTGGGTTCTGTAATTCTCCAACACATGCAGAATACAGACTGTATATACATACTGAAACATGAACCAACCTGTTATTGATTGGTTATAAATGGATCAATAACTCCTGTTAAAGTCTGTTTCAAGCATTTCTGTCAAACCATTGTAAAGAATATATACAATTCAAAATTTAATAATTATCTCCATGAGGAAGTGTAACAGGTGTAGCATGGTTGTGACAAGTGAGAAATTAAAATTAATTTTGTATGGCTGAGATAAAAAAACTAGGAACCAAACTTTTCTGCACAAAATTAAGTGTACTATGTGTTAAAAGTATGAAGATATAGTTGATTAAAAGCAATTATTATTATTATTATTATTATTATTATTATTATTATTATTTTTATTATTATTATTATTATTATTGTTGTTGTTGTTGTTGTTGTTGTTGTTATTATTATTATTATTATTATTATTATTATTATTATTATTATTATTATTATTATTATTACAGAGATATGGTTTTGAAACTGAAATAAAGGAAGACATTAGAAAACTGGTTTATTATTATTATTATTATTATTATTATTATTATTATTATTATTATTATTATTATTATTCATAATCATCATATCACTTGATTTTGGCTTGTTTATTCCTATTTCAATGAATCAGACTCATTTATTTCATTTTCACATAGCTGTTGTTTTGTCCTGATTTAATCTCACACCCTGAATATGCCTCTCTTTCTCAGATGTCTGTCCTAGTCTCTGTAACATAAAACACTTTTGTTTGCATACTGAACATGACAGCACATGAATTATAGTCCTGATTTTACAGCTGAATTCTTTCATTACATTTAAGAAGATTGACCTTGATTATCTTATCTGTCTGAATTTAGAAGAAAAAATGCCAAATACTGTGCAATCTTCATAGCATATACTTTCTTAATGATGAACTAATTCATTAATTTTTCTCATGCTTAATATACTCATGTAGAAGTCACACTGTTGCATAATGTAGGGCAGATCCTGGTGAACAGTTTAATTGGCCATAGAGAACAACAAAACAATATGTACCCTGATCTGCTAGTGCATTATGTGACAGATCAGGGTCTAGGTTGCTTGTACATGTAGTTAGATACAACTTAAACACAAATATATATTCACTACTAATAGATCCATAATATTTTATCTTTCAAAATTCTTCTCAATTATATACAATTCTAAGATGTTTTCTTATAATCCCTGGCACTTCTCACACCACTTTTAAATATGATACTTTACATGACTTTCTCTTCTTTCTTTTTCTCTTCTAAAAATTCTTGTCTTTTTAATGATCTTCCACTTGCTTTTATCTTTAAAAACTGTCCATGAAAACCTTTCTTCAAAATGATTTATTTAGTTCTTTACTGTGTTTCTTGTAATCCTCCTTGTATGTTCATGTAGCAATTATGATTCCTTCGGTAAAACTCATTTGATAGGATTCCTTGATTAGAAAGATCTTCTGAAGGTAGCAATATTTGTTAGCTTCAAGGAAAAGTCTTAATGTCAAATTTCAATATATTTAGAAAATTTTAATTTTATTTTCTTTGCTAGATCTTAACTGAACTTTGATTTATGCCTGGTTGTATCTAATCAATGCTCATTAAACAATATATCTATGTATCGGCATCTCCTTAGCAAAACCTTATTAGTCCTATACTGTGATACACTCCAGGAAACAGTCTGCAAGATCTAACAAAGTATTCTCAGGAATGTGAAAAAGGAATCATGGATAAGTTCAAAACTACATGTCTGGACATGATCATAACATATGTAATAAATCTTATGTTACTGTATGCAGTGAATAAACCATACACTATTCATTAGTATAACACAAAAATCCATATTAATCAATTTTATTTATTCTTTTTTGAATACATGTACCGCTGTTAATTAATTTTGTATTTATGCTTTATTGGATAAATGAAATCATGTTAGTCAATTCTGTATTTATGTTTTATGCTTTATTGGATAAATGTCACATGTTAATCAATTTGTACTTTTTCTTTTTTGAATACATGTACCCATGCTAAAATAATTTAATAACAAGTAATGAAGCTGTTAAACAAAGCAAAATTTGTACTGATCTAAGAGGTTTATATCTGTCAATATCCCAGTTTTCATAGTGGGAATAATGAGTAAGCGATTGTCATAAGAGGAATGTAAGTATCTTGCTGGTGTGTACACATGGGTGAGGCCAGATAGGTATGTTGGACTGGAGTCTGTCAGTGAAACATTGCACAGAGAACAAATTTTGTTTTTGGTCTGGATCGAATGGATAGCTTGTGTAGGGTACAGAGCAGCGGGGAGATATGCTCTGATCATAGTACTCTAAAGATGATCACAGCAGCTGTGTTTTGAACTTTTGTAGTTTCTGGAGTAGATATTGAGATGAACCAGACAGAATTGAGTTACAATAGTCCAGTCTTGAAAGTACTAATGAACACAAAAGTGTTTTAGCGGCATCAACTGAAAGATATTAGCAAATGGAGTTGATGCATCCCAGTTCATGATACACAGAAGTGTTTTAGTGGCATCAAAGGTTAGATATTTGCGAATGGACCTGATGCGTCTCAGCTCAAGATATGCAGTCTTGCATATGTTCATGACATGTTGGTGCAATGTGAGAGTACTGTCCAGAGTAACACCTAGGTTTCACACTGACTCTGTGAATTTAATGTTGGTGTTGCTGATATTTATTGTTTAAGGTAAAGGATGTAAATGAGAAAGTCTTTGTGTTGTGATCAGAATGGCCTCAGTTTTATCATCATTCATTTGCAGCTTGTTACATGTCATCCATGATTTCACATCAGAAATGCACTTCTCTACTCCTTGGATGGTAGCATCAACTTCAGTTGGGTGGCTAGACTTGTGTCATCAGCATACAACTGGTGAGACATTGGGTGATGATCTATCCTACTTGACAGCGGCTGAGTGTATAGAATGAAGTGAACAGATCCAAGAACAGACCTCTGTGGAACAACACAACATAGATCAACTGGGCTGGAGTGTAATCCATTTGCAGATACAATTTGTGTCCTGTTGACGAAGTACGACTTGAATCACAGTATGGCTGTATTGTGAATGCCAACTACATGCTGGAGATAGTGAAGTAATATATCATGGTTTATTGTGTCAAATGCTGCAGACAAATCAAGGAGGACTGTAATCTTTCTGCTATCCTAAGTAGAGAGAATGCCATTAACTACTTTCAGAAGAATAGTTTCAGTACTGTGGCAAGGGCAATATGCAAACCGTTCTTTGATTAAAAGACTGTTTGAATTCAGATGAGATACAAGTTGGGTTAGAACAACTTTTTATAACATTTTTTATATGAACGGGAGATTAGAAACTGGGTGGGAGTTCTTTAAATCATTATGGTCAAGTGTTGGTTTTTTCAGCAATGGCTTTACAATGGCAGTTTTGAAAAATGATGTGAATTCACCGGATGAGAGAGAAGTATTAATAGCATCAATTAGTGAAGGCAATATTGGGTCTAAGCGCTAAAGCAGCAGTGATGTTTTAATTGGATCAAGTTCACATGACTTTGGTGCACTCTTCCTCCTGATTGTCCATACTAAATTCATACAGACAGGTTCAAGTGCTGCTAACGGTTGTCGCTGAAATTTTGTATCATAACTGTATGGTGATGATAAGTCAATTGAAATTATGTTGTCAAGCTTATTTATAACAGGTCAGGAAGGTCTACTGGAGAAAAGGTAGTTGGAAGTGGAGTACATTTGTTCCTTGACATTAGTTTGTTAGTTACGACAAAGTGCTCTTTGCAGCTGGAACTCTCCATGATATTAGTACTGTAGTGGGATAATTTGGCTAAACAGACTATGTTTGAGATGTTCTTCTGAGCAGCTTCATATAGTTGCTTACGAATATGTACATTTATTGATGGTTATATTGCTGTTGTTGACAATGGTGTATGGGGTATACAATCCACTCTTGTGCACAAAAGTGTAGTTGAGTTAAAGAGAACAATGCATGCAATATAAAAAAGGTATACTGAAATGCTGGACTCCAAACAAGCAACATTATAATCAATTATATTTGTCACATATGTAAACACTGCAATCACAGCTTGCCCTCACCATTTTGCTCAGCATTGGTGTTAATGTTGGATACAACACTCTGGACACTTACAGTATTATTTTGCATTAAAACAATAAAATCAAACCTGACCTGTAGCTGAAACAGATTGCAAAGACAAAAAAAAATATAATGAATCCTGTTTGGTACACACGGCAGTCAATGAACAAAGGTTCTTTATTCAATCTTGTTTGATTCATAGATCAGTCAATGAGCATGAAAAATTTGTCCATCATGGATAGATATACAGTGTATTCTCTTTTCTGGAGAGCTTTCTTTATGTCAAAATACAGCTGCAAATTGATATCTGTTTGTTCATATAATGTACATTATTAACGTAAACACTTTTAATTCACAAGGAAGTTGTATTAATAAATCTCTCATGGATTCATTTAAATAAATTACCCTTACATGCCGCCATCCAAAACAATGGAAAACTTTTATAAGTAAGTTCTAAAGGTCATTTTAATGTCTCCATTATGAAGAACTTTATAAAACAAAATTAAATATGGCCGTTAACCCAAGTACACAATTATACAATGAAATAAATATATAATTGGAGTGGAAACACACAAGTATCTTCATGTCTACAGTATCAAAGTAAGCCGTATTTTCATATATGATAAATATGAGATAATGCACACAATTACATAAACCCAAATTTATTTTTCTTTAGCTTGTAGGTAAAATATATAAACTGTGCATTTTTCCAACTATCTCATTACATTTATCATGAAGATATCTGAAAAATATTTCACAGGATGGGTATTCATATTAATACTTTGAAAGAAATTAAAATATTGTACCTGAGAATCTTTTGTAGCATTTTTTAAGTAAGTGTTTTTTTGGGACCGGTGACATTATGTACATTAAGTCTGGTTATCTGGGATAGGTAACATCTACAGTAAGTAAGGAAATTTGAGACAGTTAACATATTAGTTATTTGGGAAAGGTAACATTATGCACAGTAAATAAGTTATCTGGGTCAGGCAACATGTAATATAAGTAAGATTAGTAACATTATGTATAAGAAGTTTATTTGGGACAGGTAACATTATATATAGAAAAGTCAGGTTATCTGGGACTGGTAAGTGCAGTAAGTCAGGTTATATGGGACTGGTAAGTGCAGTAAGTAAGGCTATCTGGGACTGGTAAGTGCAGTAAGTAAGGTTATCTGGGACTGGTAAGTGCAGTAAGTAAGGCTATCTGGGACTGGTAAAAGCAGTAAGTAAGGCTATCTGGGACTGGTAAGTGCAGTAAGTAAGGCTATCTGTGACTGGTAAGTGCAGTAAGTAAGGCTATCTGGGACTGGTAAGTGCAGTAAGTAGGGCTATTTGGGACTGATAAGTGCAGCATGTATATTTGGGACAGGTGACATTATGTACATTAAGTCAGGTTATCTGGGATAGGTAACATGTAATGTCAGGTTATTTGGGAAACATAACAGTATGTACAGTATGTAAGGTTATTTGGAATGTAATATTAAGCATGGTTATTAAAGTTCATTGGGACAAATATAAGTGTTTATATGCTATATAATTCTACCTTTTTTTTAATCTTAATTCTACAATATCAAAATAACATTATGTTCTTTGATAAAAGGTCAAACATCACTAGGAAAAATAACATCTTTCACATTTATTTGTGGGGGCAAATACATAGACTTTGTTGAAAATGCATGTAAAAGCAAGAAAAGTAGCTGGTGGGTTTCAATTTAACATTTATCTACATTTTAATGGAATAACCTAGAATAATTTGGGTTAGTCAATCCTGAATGCCAAGTCAATCCTGAAGCTAAGACAATCCTGAAAGTCAAGTCAATCCTAAAGCTAAGACCATCCTGAAAGCCACGTCAATCCTGAAATCCATGTCAATCCTGAAAGCCAAGTTAATCTGAATGCCATGTCAATCCTGAAAGCCAAGTCAATCCTGAAATCCATGTCAATCCTGAAAGCCAAGTAAATCCTGAAATCCATGTTAATCCTGAATGCTAAGTTAATCCTGAAAGCTAAGTCAATCCTGAAATCCATGTTAATCCTGAAACTAAGTCAATCCTGAAAGCCAAGTAAATATGAAAGCCAAGTCAATCCTGAAAGCCATGTCAATCCTAAAATCCAAGACATTCCTGAAATCCATGTCAATCCCAAAAACTATATAGACTGTTAATATCTGCTGGGTTTTACTGAACATCTCAAATTTGCCTCCTCAATTTTAGATTTTGAAATACTATCTACATTGTAAGGGTACTTCTGGAGGGTATGAAATTATGTAGTTTGGTTCCAATCTGGTGGTTTAACATAGGCTATTTATATATTAGCAACTGTGGAGTTAGTGCTGACAAATATTTAAGATGGTAAATTTTGGATGCTTTAAACCACAAAAATAAAGACCCATAAAAAAATGAGTTACGAGTGATAGGGATAATTAAGACTGATCTCTCAAATATTTTGCAAGAGCCACTTTCCTCCACAACATATCAAAGGTTACCACAGCCTGCTGATTGCAATGAGCAAAAGGCATATGGTCACATGTTTGGTTCACTAATGAAACAATAATATTATCCAATGTTGTAATATGATACGGAAATGCATTTCAATAAAATAGATACATATTAACTACTGTTTAGCTTGGTGTTCCTTTATTCTTTGCTACCACTTTTCAAAATAAACATATACAAATAGGCAGATAAACAGACCAGCAGATATGCCAGACTAAGTGTATAGTTTCTATAACCTCTGTAAATACAAACAAGATGATGCACAAAAAGTAGCAATTGAAACATCTGAAATTTTTGCATTCATCATTATTTATCATATTTGTTATCTTTTCTACAGTTTTCTCCCATCTCTTACAGCATAAACAGAAATTTTGAACTGACAAATTTGAATTATACTGCAAGGTTTTGAATCTAGATATTTGTTAGCATCTGACTGGAATACTAAGTTTTTCATTCATCTTATTCCTCATAAATTTTGCAGTTTTCTGTCAGTTGTATCTTTTCTAAGAACAGAGACAAATATATAGTCAGACAGGAAGATTTATGGACAAACTGACATATTATACCTAATGTGTGGACATAGAAAGATTTATCCATCTGTACTACTAGACATAGTCAGTAATTTCTTTGAACTTAGTTGTTATCTTTTCCAGTTTCCTGCAATTGTCTATACCACAGATGCTCAAATCATCATAAAGACAAATTTACAATCTTACAAACTAATCCAAAAGACTGTCATCAAGACAATTGGACAAACAGATCCAAAAGACTGTCATCAAGACAATTTGACAAACAGATCCAAAAGACTGTCATCAAGACAGTGTGACAAATAGATCCAAAAGACTGTCATCAAGACAATGTGACAAATAGATCCAAAAGACTGTCATCAAGACAATGTGACAAATAGATCCAGAAGACTGTCATCAAGACAATGTGACAAATAGATCCAAAAGACTGTCATCAAGACAATGTGACAAATAGATCCAAAAGACTGTCATCAAGACAATTTGACAAGCAGATCCAAAAGACGATCATCAAGACTATTTGACAAACAGATCCCATACAAAGCAATATCTTACCTATCCAACATATCTTTCATCATTTGGTTGGACTTCTGAAGTTTCTCAATCTCCGCATCCTTCTCCTTGATTTTGCTCCTCATCTTTTCTACAGTCTTTTGCCATTTCTTACTCTCCTCCCATTTTAGCAGTTCTTCCCCTGTCTGCAATTGATGATAACGGTTTCATTTTTAATGCCACATATGACTATTTAGGAATGTTTAGTCTAATCCCTTTATCATTTACAATGAAATATTTCTCTTTTTCTCATGATTGAAACTTTTGCAAGCTACTGTCCAGAAGGCAAGGTTCAAAATGCAAATGTCTTAGAAGAAGAAAATCAGTTCTGAAACTAAGTTCTATTATATCTCCCTTGTTTTGCAGAATTTAATGTCACGGTATATTCATGAACAAACTACAGCACATATTTATACATACAGTCACACTGACTCAAATTTACATTTTTCTTTAAAAAATCCATTAGGAGATAGTGGGAAATATTGTCTCCATGGAGAAATGAATAAATGTTGTTAAAAGGTACACTCTTCTAATTTGGCACTGATGTGAATATTGACTTTTTTAACCTTTTATAGCGAAAAATGCACAGGGTATGCTGGTTCATATTAACATCCAGATACTGTACTTGGTCTTCATTTTGAATGGATTGAATGTGAACGTGGCCTGCATTTGTGTTAGCATTAGCAGTATAATGATAATCTCTGTATTGGCATTTTGTTTTTTTTTCTGTAACAATATACTGCATCCATATCTGTACTACTACTACTGGAATATCTTAGTATATACTGCATCCATATCTGTACTACTACTGGAATATTCTAATATATACTGCATCCATATCTGTACTACTACTGGAATATCCTAATGTATACTGCATCCTTATCTGTACTACTACTGGATTATCCTAATGTATACTGCATTCAATATCTGTACTACTACTGGAATATCCTAATGTATACTGCATCCATATCTGTACTACTACTGGAATATCCTAATGTATACTGCATCCTTATCTGTACTACTACTGGAATATCCTAATGTATACTGCATCCTTATCTGTACTACTACTGGATTATCCTAATGTATACTGCATTCAATATCTGTACTACTACTGGAATATTCTAATATATACTGCATCCTTATCTGTACTACTACTGGAATATCCTAATGTATACTGCATCCATATCTGTACTACTGCTGGAATATCCTAATATATATGCATCCATATCTGTACTACTACTGGAATATTCTAATATATACTGCATCCATATCTGTACTACTGCTGGAATATCCTAATATATACTGCATCCATATTTGAATTACAGCTGGAATATCACAATACATGTTGCATCCATAACTGTACTATTGCTGGAAATATCCTAATACATACTGCATCCATATCTGTATCAGCTGGACTATTGCAATATATACTCCATTAATACCTGTACTACTACTGGAATATCCTAATACTGCATATATATTTGTACTATTGCTGGGATATCCTAACACATACTGCATCTATATCAGTACTACTGCTGACATATTGTAATACATATTGTACCCATATCAGTACTACTTTTGGAATATCGAAATACATACTGCATCCATATCTGTACTATTGCTGGAATATTCTAATACATTTTGTACTCATATCAGTACTACTTTTGTAATATCCAGATACATACTGCATTGTGAGTATGACAATACATCAATAAATCTGCATTTGTAGGTGATATATGATAATATATAAATGAAAGTTGAGATAAGAAATAAAATGAAAGAGCTTTAAGTATCTTCGATACAAATTTAAATATTTGGGCACTGTTATTTTGTGTGTAATTTTTCATCTGCAAGTCATTTGTTATCAAGCTGCTTCTGTGACAGAACATCAAAATCATGCTTTAGTTGGACATGGTTATGTACAATGATAAATGACTTTTAGTTTGAACATCTTGTTTTCATGGAAGATAATTTGCAGGCTGAAAGTCAATACAAAAAAAAAAACTTGTGATACCATAATACTTTGCTAACACAAACAATATATACACTAAATACATAAACTTAAATGCAAATTCCTTGACTGTGTTCAAGTTAGTGTCTAACTTGTCTTTTCAGGTACCAGTGAGTAACATTATATGCAAAGACAGTCAGACAAGGACAAATCAACATTGCGAGCATCTGTATTTATGATATGTATATTACACTCCAGTGGTACATACTGTAGCTACCCAAGTATTGTAATATGTATCATATTATGACCAAGCAGGCAATGTACAACTCTAGTATTTATGTTATGTATGTATGCAATAGAGACTTTTGTAGGAAAAAATAATAAAAAATAATACTGTATCTTTTTTATATAAAAAATATCAAACTTTAAATGGACATTGTCCAAAACAAAGCGACAAATTTATACATTTTGATTAAAAAATGTTTCCGATTACCTTTCCTGGCATTTCCTTAAGAGTCACTCTTGTTTCTGGTACCAATTCTTTCTCTTCATATGGCTTCTCTGCCTGCTGACGCTTACGCTTTAACTCATCCTCAAGAAGGCGAACCTTTCGCCTCATTTCCTCCAGCTCCTGATTGCGTGCTTCATCTCCAGTTTTCTGTAATAGGAAAAATACTTCTCCATGTATCAAAGAATATCAGTGCTATCATTCATTTAGTAGCAGATGATAAAAAGATGTAATTCTGCATGAGGTGGTATATTTTTAAGTCAATGAAAAATAATTCTGACCCAGAAGATAGGAAAACTTTATATGTGATATACCTGATGATAAAAGTCTCCAAAGTTTCATACTTTTAATCTCCAAAGCAGCAAAACAAATTTAAAGTTGATCTAACATGTGGAGTAACTGGCATTGATAAAGTATGAAAAAGTAAAAGACATGAACACATTAGCAGAACATCCTGTAATAGGAATACATGTGTACATGTATACATTCAAAAATGTTTCAAAGTTGTGTTTGTTGATTGTCGGATGTTTTCAATGAAAGGTTATACTTTATTATTATTTATTTTGTTTTTAGAAATGATAAAATACAAAATTTATATTTAGAAAGATATGCACATGAACACATCAAAATGAGCAAAATGATATAGTCTTAATGAGATATTTCTATTTACAGGGCTACATAAGCAGGTTGAATCGGGTATTGGATGTACTTAGTCTACCCACAATGCAACTTACCTGTTGTTTCATGGTGTTCATCCTTTCTACTTTCTTTTCCAACTCATCTACCTCTTGCTGCAGACTCTGCTTATCTTCCTTCAGTTTGTGTATGACCCTGTCTTTACGACCTGCAACACAAAGCATGCCTCAAAATCAGACATTTAAAATTGTCATTAGCTACTTTCACAAAACATCAGCAACACAAATTTACTATCAAGATCTGTTAATTCATGTTGTCCTGCAACACAAATTTGCTCTATGTTCATTCAATCTGTGCAGCAACACAAAAATGTACTATCAAGATCTTTTAACTCCATCTGATCTGTAGCACAATTACACATCAAGATCTGTTATATCCATCTGTCCTGCAACAAAAAAGTTTCTGTCACAATGTGCTAATTCCAAATGTCCTGTGATACAAATTTGCTATCAAGATCTGTTAACCCTTTATTCTCCAGGTACGCTTTTCTATGCCTTTACCTTTGCCCCCGTCTACACATAACTACGCTTTTACCTTTGCCCACCATCCATGCATTTTTACACCAAATGCTGGACAAAAAAAAAATCATCTTTGCTAACATCTGATTTTAATGACGTATTTCCAAAAATTAGAACATAAAAATCTAAATTTAACCGACCAATTATATGTAGTTTTTTTCTTCACAACTGCATCCAAAATGGCGTTGTTAGCTGATTGCATTACCTTAATTCGATGTAAATATTATGTACTTTACAACATATGTAAGTTACTCATAATTGTAATTTTTTTCAAATATGATGCTGAAATTTACATTAGTAAATTCATAATGTCATCCTGTTCTTTATGTGGAAAATCACACTTAGAATGCTCAGCAAATATGGCAAGTCTTCTTCCATATATTGTAACATATGATGTAGCTTTAACATGTTTAAAACACAAAATCTGACATAATTGCAAGGCATACAAATAAAATAACACAAGAATGTTTGTGTTGTTCATTTCTTCTATTCATTTCAATATGCAAAGTTTCAATCAAATCGTATAACAGACAATGCTGTCTGTTGATTACAGTGATTTGTTTGGAAGTGAAAATGATTTTTCTGGATTCAGTTCCGATGAAAAATAGCAGAATTTTTCAAACAATGATGCTTTTAATGATGAAGGATCTGTAATTCTGTCATCAGATATCGATATTTAAATGTCATCAGACTTGAGAGACATGGATGATGGTCAGCCAAAATGGTTGGCAGACATGCAAGATATTGACAGAAATCCATTTACTCAGTGGTCAGGACCATTACATCATTTGCAGGAAACAGCACCAGAACTATAGTATTTCCAATTATATTTTCCAGTTGGACTTTTTGAAAAGATTGTAAGTGACACAAATAAATTTGCAGCTGAACAAAATGTGGATCATGAAATCATTGATGTTAACTGGACAGAGACCAGTGTGCCTGAAATGTCTGCCTTTCTTGGCATGTTGATCTTAATGGGGATAATCAAAGCTCCTGACTAGTTTTTATTGGCCAAATGACAATCTTCTATCCAATGAAGGAATAAAAAAATGTAATGTCACACAGAAGATTTGAACTCCTATACTACCTTCACCTAAATGATGACAACACAGATTTTCCTATCATCCTAACCGTGACAAACTTAACAAAATATGTCCAATATTGGATGAAGTTCTGGCAAACATTGAGAAAAGATACAAGTCTCGCCAACAGCAAATCAATGATGAAGATTTTTAAAATACATTTCTACATTCACAGAATAATGTATTTCTTTCCAACAGTAAATTGCATGGCAGACACACTCTCGCATATGGAGATAGATCATAAAAGAAATACACATACATACATGCATGCATACCTATTTTATTGTCTTTCATTATTACATTTAAAAATCTGATAATTGTAAAATTAAAATAAAAAGCCCATAATATATTCATGATTTAATTTGTAAGTATACTAATAGCCACTTATGTGTGTTTATCATATGCCCATAAAAAAATACATTAGATATCCAAAACCACAAAACTCCAATCTATCACATCTGAATACATAAATCTCAACAATCAATTCATGAATATCTGAAATGTAAAGCATACCTTTTCATAATAATAAAATTTAAAAATATAACTTTTCTTTCATTGATCTTGCTTTATGTTTTGATTAAAATTTCATACAATAATTCATTAAATGGTTTATCAAGAAGATAATGCACTTTACCGGTATGATTACATTAAAGGGACTACACAATGCCAAGCATTATCTGCCTTCAAAGCCAATCAAGTGGGGCCTGAAAGTATGAATGCGCTGTGATAGTTTGTCTGGTTTCTGTCACCAGTTTGAGTTTTACCAGGGGAAGGAAGATACACGTGAAGTGAATGAGAACAGGAAGGGTCTTGGCTATCGAGTTGTGCAAAAGCTTACTACTATGCCTTTGAGAGGAAAAGTTTATCATGTATATTTTGATAACTTTCTTTTTTACATCCATTCGACTGGTATGTAGTTTATTGAGACATGATATATATGCCTGTGGCACCATGAGGAAAAACCATAAGACTTTCCAGAAAAATTTAAATGTCCATCATATAGACCATTTAGTCAGACAGGATGGAAACCCGACAGCCACACTGTGGAAGACACCAGTCTCAGTCCTATCCACAGCAGCAGATCCAACCATCATTGACATTGCTAACCGGAAAAAGAAAGATGGGACAGTGCGACTGGTTAACTGTCCAAAGGCAGTCACAAATTACCAACAGTACTACCGAGGGGTTGACATATGTGACCAATTCAGGGCCAAATATCCAGTTGGACGATCATCAAAGAAATGGTGGTGATATATGTTTCATTTCATTATAAATATTTGCATAATACACTGCTCCCTCGATAACTCGCACCCTGATAACTCGTGAACCCACTTATAATGCGGTGTCTGGCGTGGATCCCGATTTTTCCCCCGAAGAAAAAATATATTTTTAAAACCTTTCAAAATATGCTAAACATGAAAAAATTATGATAAGAATTGGTATATTAAACCTTTATACATACATTATAATAAAAAATGGTGATTAATGCCCATAAAGATCGATTCCATATTGTGAAATTTGCAAATTCTAAATAAGATATCACATATTATGTTAGGGTTTATTTGTTGATAAATAGTCATCAATACACCATAAATAAACAGTCTGGTGAAATAGCATTCAATGAAACATCCGGTAAATGCTAACAGATGGCAACAGATAATGAAATAAGCATCAAATAAATACCTTGCTGTGTGAAAACCACAATCTAATCCTTTATTTCCGTTTCAATGTAAACATTATAATTGCAACATATTCTTTTCTATAAAAACATGAAATGAGTCAATCAATGTCACATCAAAACCCGTGAGTACTTCAGTGATAACCTAATTACCTGCCTGCTTTTTTTTATCAACAACTTGGCGAAGTGTTTATTGCACTAAAATAATCCATTAAAAGAGACCTGTGTTGTTTAATCACTTATGTCTTATGCATTGAATCAAGCAAGGGACGATTTTGCTCGGCAGCAGTGAAATCAGGGAGTAACACAAAAAAATTAACAGATTTTTTCAAGTCTATTGTCATTTGTCAAGTGTATCACAACCAGCCTTTTTATTATCGTGTTCTAATTTACATTGATTTAAATTAGTAGACCCACTAAATTCATGTTGGTAATGATTAACCCTTGTTTTTCGTTTTTCATTTTACTTCTACTGCAATCAAATATATCTATCAATCAATCGATCGACATTGTTTCTCGAAAAAAAGAGTCGATCTTTTGCATCTAATTTGGATCAAACAATAAAACTAGAATGTATCCAATTCAGCACAAAAATTAGTGATGTAATGCACAATGTGTGAAGCGGTACACGTGTTAAGCGAATGGAAACCACATGGAATAATGTTCTTAATTAACTCCTCAATATATGGTAATTTATCCTGAAATTAATGTTACTCTATGAGGAAAAAATTAACTACACCATTATGAAGAGATATTTATTCACAGTTAATCACAGCATGATGATAAAATGAGTTTTCAACACTATAAAATCTGCCACCCACCCACCCTTTTGCCCTTGTATCGATCCTTTTGTTATTATAGGTCCCTCGATAACTCATGCCTCACTTATAGTGCTATCAATGTTTTTGGACCAAGATGTGTGCAAGTTATCGAGGGAGTGGTGCAAATGGTTTTATAACAATGGTGGAAAGTCATCCTGAGAGTCAGGAAAGAATAAAATTATTCAGACAGTTAGATTTTTTTAATTAATTTGGTGAAGCAGCTCATAGGAAGTTTCAAGAGCTGGAAGGTTATGCATTGAAAATCTGTAGCCCCAGTGACACAGGACAATATTGAGATGCACAGACTGCTGACACTTAAAAGGAAAAAATCCACCTGCAAATACTGTAAAAAGCATGGAGAAAAATGCTTTTAAGAAATCAAATTTGGCTGTATCATTTGCAACGTCCATTTATGCTGCATAGAATGTCACAGCCTGTTTCATCAAAGCATGTTCATTGTAGAGGAGTAGCTGTGATGTGCTCCAAAACAAATGTAGATAGTTTTTTCTTATTGTCATATTTGTTTGTTTTGTCCCTTAAAATGAAACTCTGAGCACAAGTGATTTGCTAAACAGTTGATATTTTTATTCAAGATCAGCTCTTCAATGAAATGAAGCATCATTAGATAAGATCATTATTTTTCTATTACATATATACATGCATAGGCCTACTAGATAGATTTACATATCCTTAACCACATTACTAATGACAAATAACAAGAACTCACTATGAAATATTTTTAATATCCTTTAATAAGCCCATGTACAGAAAGCAAGCCAAGTGAATGAATAACTTTATATAATATGTTTTTGTGAAGGCCTATGAATTGTACTTGAAAAATCTAGAATATTAGTCATACATAAAATAGGAATAATTTCAAGCTCCAAAAGATATAATAACATCAAAACTTTGATGCTTAATTTCATTGTTGCCAACAAAACAGTACCTGAGTTTTTCATTGATGATGAAATGAATAATTAATGTCCATCCTTGCATGAAATAAAGTCCTATATCCAACTGAATCACTATGAATTTTATATATTCCTTAATGTATGTGCCAAATGAATTTAATTACGGCCTATACATACTAACCAGATATTGCAATGTCCACCATTATTATGTTTCTGCCCCTTGTCAGGTTCACTTGTGACTACAAACTGATATTACGAAGAATAAAACGCGAACACAGCATTGAAAAGTTTCAATTAAATATTTTCACAAAAAATGTCACCAAGTATGCTATTTAAATACATATTGATTCTTACAAATTGATGTTTCAAGTTTCAAAGCACAAGTTGCTGTGATTAAAACAAAGCAATTTGTGCATCGATAGTTATTTTTATAACAAAATGATGATAAATAATAACTTATGGTAATCTGGCATTGATAACCAATACTAACTTGCTGTGGAAATGATTAAGTTTTTTTTTCCATTGTGTAAAAGTCATCATAAAATATGATATAACATTTATATTTTAATGGGGTACAACTAACTGCATTTTGACAGAAATACAGAAATCTATCGGTCAAAATCCACAGCAAAGAATGATTATGCATCAACAAACAGTTTTACCCATTTCTTCTTTCAGGTCATCAATTTCTGTGTGAAGCGTACTCTCTTGTTCTCGTCTCTTCTTTATTTCTTTCTTCTGCCGCTCTGCCTGGGTCTGTAGATCTTCCACTTGTTCCTGGCAAAGCAACACATATCTTGTTTAAACAAGTAACAAAGCAATACATATAAAGTCTTTTTTAATCAAGTAACAAAACAGTACATATCAAGTCTTGTTTAAACAAGTAGCAAAGAAATACATATCAAGTCTTCTTTAAACAAAATACGTGCTAATTTTTTCTTCACAATTTATTGCTCTCTCAGAGAACTCATTAGAATTTTATATTTGCTACAAATTTTTCTTCCCAGAAGCTGCAAATTAATTTGATATAAATCTACAATGTTGACAGTCATGAACATAGTAGACATAATTTAACATTAATCATCCACTCCTCCCTTCTTTCCTTTCGTTATATTATATAATGTCATATGCTTTGTATTTTTCAATTAGTATTTGAATGTTCAGTTACCATTATTATTCCCGACACTGCCCCGCCCACCCCTTGAGTTCACAGAAAGATCCAAGATACTTGCCAGACATTACTTTGATGATAAATATGTTTATTAAAACTTGAAATCGCTAATAATATTTTTAAATTATTTCTTAAAACTTGAAAATGCTAACAATGTTTTAAAATTCTTTATTAAAACTTGAAAATGCTAACAATATTTTAAAATGCTTTATTAAAACTTGAAAATGCCAACAATATTTTAAAATTCTTAACTTTCTTGACATTTTAAAAACAATGCCTACTGACTTAAATCATGATCAACAGCATGGGATTCTAACTTTTGATTACATTATTTTGACTGGGCCATATTAGATTATTTTGACTGGGCTATATTAGATGATCTTGACTGGGCTGATTTGGATTATTTTGACTGGGCCATATTAATTATTTTGACTGGGCCTTACAATTACTTTGACTGGTCCATATTTGATGATCTTGACTGGGCTGAATTGGATTATTTTGACTGGGCCATATAAGATCATTTTGACTGGGCCATATTAGATTATTCTGACTGGGAAATTTTAGATTATTTTGCATGGGCCATATTAAATGATTCTGCAAGGGCCATATTAAATGATTTTGACTGGGCCATATTAGATCATTTTTACTGGGTGATATTTGATCAGTTTGACTGGGCCATTTTAGATTATTTTGACTGGGTCATATTAAATTATTTTGACTGGGATATATTAATTATTTTGAATGGCCCATAGTGATTACTTTGATTGGGCCATAATAATTAATTTGACTGGGCCATATTAGTCTATTTTGACTGGGCCAAGCATTTTACTGACTGATTAATCATTGTAATTTTGCTTTCATGATATCTGATGACTTTCGATGATTGTATTATGATCTAGGTTGATTCATATCTTTGACATTACATGTAACAAAATACATGCCAAAAAAATAGGAACATTGCAAACATTATGTAAATACTCAATCTGTTAAACATTCTTATCCAAGTTAAAAAATACAACTGGACAACATGGGGAGAACTGTATAAGGTTAAAGAACAAAATATATTTTCATAGAACTTTGATATGATATATTATCCCAAAATCTTAATGTATATGTTGCCACAGCTAAACAATTCCTTGCCCATGCCCCCTAGGCTCTGCAGGCTTGCAAACAAATAGGAAGAAATTAATAAAAAAAATTCTTTAGTTATGGTGATTATCTCAATGATATTTACCACCATCTCCTTTGTGTGTTTGTCAATGAGTTTCTGGATGTTGACTTGCTGGTCTGAGTCCTCGCCTGCGATCTTGACCTGTTCTTGAGCATTCTGCACCATGTCTGCCCTCAGCTCTGTCAAGGCTTTGGTAAGTGCCTAAAATTTGGATAATATCAATACATATAATAATAATAATAATAATAATAATAATAATAATAATAATAATAATATTAACAACAACAAAATGCTAACAGTCTTGACTCAAATCTTCTCATATTGATGTGAGCTTACCTTTTTTGTGGATACGAACATTTGTGCTTTTGTAAATATGAAGTTCCAAGGAACTATATGTCTCACCTGCTCCTCAGCTTGGTATGACCCTGACCTTAAATCAGGTCAGAAGGAACAAGAGTATGCATGAATGTAAATGGGAAAAGCTGTCTAACTCTGTAGTTCAAGAATGATAGCTATCCCTCCTATGGTTTGGAATCTATATACATACTCAAAAACTTTATCTGAAAAACTAACCAAGGTTTACAAATGACTTTACCTTTGCAGGAGGGTATGCAAGAAGGGTTTGGGCATATGGATATTCTATATTACAAATACAATAATAGCTCTCTCTCTCTCTCTCACACATGGTCTGAAACATATCACAATAGCATAACAACGTTAACAAAAACAACTTAACCATAATTTTCAAATGACCTTGACCTTGTCCAAGGTCAGCATAAGGGTAAAGAAGAGCAGAAGGCTGGTTGGAGAGTGCATGGAGTTGAAATATAAAACCGATTCTTCAGTCCAAGTATGACAGCTATTCCTTACAAGGTTAAACTTTATAACTTGTGACCATACAGGACAGCCAAATATTTAACCAAAGTATTCAAATGATTTTGAGCTTGTCTGAAGAGGTTGGAATGTTTGGAGATGAAGATCAAAGCTTGTTGATTTTATTGTCCCAGTATGAAAGCATCGCCAATTAATTCCCTGCATACTCATTTACAAAATGATTCAAACTACAAATTGCACAGTCTCATATCTGCTGTTGTATAATGTGCTTACAGATTTGGGTCTATGCAATTTGTTATGAGTAATCAGTAAAACAAAGGAAGCTGAATCTGATCTGCTAGCACATTATGCAATGGCAGATTAGGGTCTATGCTGCTGACAATTCTACTTTACTTATAAGCTAGTATTTGTGGTTATATGAAGATTTCGAAGATATGTGACCTATAACATTGTAAATATCTATTCTTTTGACATGAAATTTCAGAAAACGCATTAAATGTTAAATTATTCATATACCAAAATTGACTTAATACTGTAAATCATGATATTTTTGTGTCAACAAATTTTGGCAAAATTCAACATGTCCACAGCAAAATTTTTAATGATTTAGTAATTAGCAACTTATACATACTGTATACCTAAATGAATATTAGTTGGAAATTTTTGTTGCAAATGATGTTCTTTTGCTAAATTCAAAAAAATATTGTGCTCCTGCAAAATTGTGTAACCTAAAGTTTTATTCAAGTGCTTTCATACATTTTATATAGCCTGTGTATAACTGACCTGGTGTTGTTTTTCCTTGAGGGCCAGTTGATTTTTGAGCCGTTCCACGAGATTCTTCATGGTGGTGGTTGGGGCTCTGTTGTTGGATTCTTTCAGTGTAGCAATTTCTTCATTAAGTAGCTCTATCTCCTTCTTCTGGTGTTCCACTGTCCTCATCAACTGGTCAATCTCTGAGTCACGCTTCTCAGTCTCAGACCTGATGTGGCCCTCAAGTCTATAGGAAAAAAAATGACAATATGTTATCTGATATCAGAAGTTTCATTAGCCCATATCCATGCTTTAATTCCTTTAACCCATACCCATGCCTTAATTCCCCCTAACCAATACCCAAACTTTAATTTCCATTAACCCATACCATGATTTAATTTCCATTAACCCATACTATGATTTAATTTCCATGAACCCATACCATGATTTAATTTCTATGAACCCATACCAAGCTTTAATTTCCATTAACCCATACCATGATTTAATTTCCATTAACCCATACCAATAATTTAATTTCCATTAACCCATACCAATGATTTCATTTCCATTAACCCATACCAAGCTCTAATTTCCATTAATCCATACCAATGATTTCATTTCCATTAACCCATACCATGATTTATTTTCCATTAACCCATACCAATAATTTAATTTCCATTAACCCATACCGTGATTTACTTTCCATTAACCCATACTATAATTTAATTTCCATAAATCCATACCATGATTTAATTTCCATTAACCCATATCAATTATTTAATTTCCATTAAACCATACCACGATTTAATTTCCATTAACCCATACCATGATTTAATTTCCATTAACCCATACCATGATTTAATTTCCATTAATCCATACCATGATTTAATTTCCATTAACCCACACCATGATTTAATTTCCATTAATCCATACCATACCATGATTTAATTTCCATTAACCCATACCATAATTTAATTTCCATTAACCCATGCTATGATTTAATTTCCACTAATTCATACCAAGCTTTAATTTCCATTAACCCTTACCATGATTTAATTTCCATTAACCCATACCATGATTTAATTTCCATTAACCCATACCATGATTTAATATCCATTAACCCATGCCATGATTTAATTTCCACTAACCCACACCAAGCTTTAATTTCCATTAACCCTTACAATGATTTATTTCCATTAACCCACACCATGATTTAATTCACCTTAAACGAAAATCATGATTTAAAACCTCTTAACTTAAAAGTCATGCATGCATTCAACACCAATTATTTCAGTAATGGATGTCATTTTTTTGAATTTGATTCAAGTTAGTTACCATTAATGGCAATTATTCACTTTATTTGGATCCTTATACATCATATTCCTTTGGAAGGTCATTATTTACACTCCCTGAGAAGTGCATATGGGAAAATCAATGTTAAATTACATGGATATGTTTGGGTGTGATCCAGAACAATCTAGATTGAATGTTACATAATGTGATGTCACATGGAAAGTTGTCATGCATGTTAATAAACAAATTGTACCACCCTACAATGTGATGATTAGACTCGATGTACTGCTTTCTTGACTCAAGCTTATTACATGACCACCACTGCAAAAGTCCATGGAGATTGATAGTTTTTGTCTGGAAGTTTCTCAATAACAGTTAAGATGCAAAGCATTAAAAAACCAGGACTGAACAGACTGAAGGAAAATTAGTGTTATATTTTGAAACAACAATTTATATTTAATTTAAGAGGAGTAAATGCTCATACATGTACTTGACTTGTTTGTTTTTTACTATAAATCATATCCATGTTTTAAACCACGCTGATCCATACCCAGGCTTTAAGCCCCATACGTATACCAATGCTTTAATCTCCTTACATATTCCCTTGCTTTTATTTGCCCTAACACATAAGATTGGCTTAATTCCCCTAACACATATGAATACCTTAATTCCCCATAGCCCACATCCATGCTTTAATTCCCCTAACACATATGAATACCTTAATTCCCCATAGCCCACATCCATGCTTTAATTCCCCTAACACATATGAATACCTTAATTCCCCATAGCCCACATCCATGCTTTAATTCCCCTAACACATATGAATACCTTAATTCCCCATAGCCCACATCCATGCTTTAATTCCCCTAACACATATGAATACCTTAATTCCCCATTGCCCACATCCATGCTTCAATTCCCCTAACACATATGAATACCTTAATTCCCCATAGCCCACATCCATGCTTTAATTCCCCTAACACATATGAATACCTTAATTCCCCATAGCCCACATCCATGCTTTAATTCCCCTAACACATATGAATACCTTAATTCCCCATAGCCCACATCCATGCTTTAATTCCCCTAACACATATGAATACCTTAATTCCCCATAGCCCACATCCATGCTTTAATTCCCCTAACACATATGAATACCTTAATTCCCCATAGCTTACATCCATGCTTTAATTCCCCTAACACATATGAATACCTTAATTCCCCATAGCCCACATCCATGCTTTAATTCCCCTAACACATATGAATACCTTAATTCCCCATAGCCCACATCCATGCTTTAATTCCCCTAACACATATGAATACCTTAATTCCCCATAGCCCACATCCATGCTTTAATTCCCCTAACACATATGAATACCTTAATTCCCCATAGCCCACATCCATGCTTTAATTTCCCCTTAAATATACCTATGCTTTTATTTCTCTAACCCATACCCATGCTTTAATTCCTCTAACACATATGATTTCTTAAATTCATCATAACCCACACCCATGGTTTAATTTCCCCTAACACATATCCATACTTTATTCCCCCCTAACAAGTATATGTTTTAATTCCCCCTAAGACATACTCATACTGTAATATATTATGATGCATATCAGGATATTTGTCTCTGAGAAAATATGTTGTACATAATACAACTGTATATACTCAATAATAAGTTAGGACTGGCTACTAACAACATCGATCCAAATATGTATATCATCACATAATGTACTGGCAGATAAGGGTCAATGTTACAATGATTACTCCCAGTAAACTGCACAGACCCAGATATGTCAGCACAGTTTGCAGATGGACCTGACTTATAAGCTTAATGTAGGGTATTAAAAATTAAAATGTAACAGACTTTCCCTTAGTTTTTTCTTAGCTCTATTCAGCAGTCTTGTAAATATGCTAGTATTAAAAATGTACAACACACCTTTGGTTCACATTTAGAGTCCCAAAACATGTACACAAAATCACTAGAACAATTTGCATTTACCTGTCAGTTATTCTGGTAACAATGAAAAAATCTGGACTGGCAAAATCAATCTTGCAAGGCACAGTGCAAAGGTGCAGAAGAAGAGGCAGACAGAAAAAGAGGTGGGAAGACAACATTAAGGAGTGGACATGCATGGGATTTGGAGATTCTCAAAGGGCAGTAGAGAACAGGGAAAGATGGAGAGAATTGGTTGTAAAGTCAACTGTGGTGCCCTAACAACCTCTTGGGTTAAGAGATTGATGATGTTGATAAATAATACAATCATTTCATAAATTTGGATTGAAAATAGATATTTACATTTTAAAGTTTAAATCAGGTTTCTACTAAAAAAATTTACTCGGTAATCTACTGCTAATCATCATGTAACTCATACTACACTGGTAAGTCAGATGATATGACCATGTTGAATTTCATACACCCTACTAGAAAAATATTTTTAAAAAAACACTCGATTTTATATCCTGATTACTGACCAACTGCATTACCAGAATTTTTTTGATGCAGTCAAAAATATTAATGATGCTGTGAAGGATGGATGCTACTGAGTGATCTCGACCCTTCCCATGTAAAGGCACATCAAACCTCATTCCTGAAGAACTGTGCATAAAACATCTGAAAATAAGCTAGTATGGGGAACCAAATTTTGATATTATATTATGATAACAGGACACTAATATTGTTATTTGCACGAAAAAAGACAATTTTATTAGTGACATGTTAAAGTAGGGATGTTCCTTACTTTTCCTTCTCCCCAACCGTCCTAGTCTCTTGTTGGTGGAGTTTGGTACGCAGGTTTAAAATCTCTGCATCTCTCTGTTTGATCTTTTCACTCATTGCAGCTAAGGCATTCTCACGTTCTGCCACCATATCTTCCAGCTCTTGTAGGCGCTGGATCTGAAGAAAGATTATCCCCATATTTAAAATTCCATTCAAATTTTATGAATTTTACTTTGGTAGATAAGGAAAATAATATGGCACCCACTCCAGATAAGATAGTTTTAATAAAGCAAGAAATCGAAAACTTTGTGTAATTATAATTATTACTGAATTTTTTTTTATTGTTGGATATTAACTGTATGAGTGTAAAATTGCTTTTTTAGTTCAACATGTTAATATCATAAACTAATAGATCACCAAATCTATCATGGACTGCCATTGTAATCAGTTTTGTTTGTTTGTTTGTGTGATTAGGATTTTTAATGTAGCTTTAACAATTTTTCAGTCATATTGCTATGATGTATGCAGTGAGGCAGTTTATAGTGATGTCAAGCACTGGGGCATCATGCTGCAGACAAGTAACATGATGTCCAAAACCCAGTCAAATTATCCTGACACAAGGCCGACCAGTCCTAACACTAACCTCTTAATGCTGAGCGCCAAGTGTCATACTATTTGTCATGGTAAGATACTGTGCCAGACTTCCTTAACTGAGCTATGGTAAATTTGTTTTCAAAACAGTCCGAGCTTCTCGCCTGCTGTTTAGTCTTGCTGACTACAATTGTTGCAAATTTTCAGCACCCAAGGGGGCACTAAAGTTTGTCTTATTTTATTCCTCACAATATGACATAATCTTTCACTGTTATTGTTACTGATCTCAGCTAAGAAAGGCAGGCAACAAAAAAACTTACAAACAATGTTTCAGCAATGATAGCATACTGGACTTGAGTAGGTGGCTTAAAGTGCTTCAGAGCTGAAATCTGCAATGGGTGCTCGTAATTTTCTCAATATTTATATTCTCTTTGCTATCAGTATGCCCACATATATATTGTTATATAGTACATGTATGACAGGTAAATTTTAAGCAATGATATATGAGCCCCTGTGTACATTCCCAGTTCTTAAATTTGGTGCACACTAATTTATTAAAAGCATAATGTCAATCAATGTTTCATTGTTGATTGCAAGACCAAATTTTAGTGTTTTCCAATCTATACTTCACTTTTTGTGGAAAACATATAATTTTAACTATAGTGTAGCTTAATTACGAATCAGTATTAATCTACTGAACAATTCAATTATTGGTGTTGGTGCATGCGTGGCAAATCATGAACACAATCAAATTACAAGTTATGCTAATCTTTCAATATCTAAAAATTCCCACTCAATAAAGCTGTCTTCATTTAGTGGTTTTTTATTTTTAAATCAAAGTTGCTATGAATATGTACATGTGCCATTTTTTTAAAAATCAGTTGGGCATCGGTTTTGTTCATGAGCATTTGTAAAACTTCAGTTCTAAATGAAGATTATATACTTTACAATGCTTGCTACAGCAAAAGCTATAACAATTTGATATAGTTTTACTAACATCGCGACTAGCAATAAGGGGCTGTTATCGGCATCAGTGACCACTGCTACTATTTTAACTAGCATTTAATGGGATAACATTATTTTATTCCTGATTTAATAAGGTAATTCATGATTTTTTTGCATGTGTAGTGATTCAGTGAATTGCTATCGAAGTCGTGAAATTCATGTCAAAATCGTGCGGATTGGCAGGTCTGGGTGACTAAGCAGTTTATTTTTTTTTCTTTGGCTCTAAATGAAACAGAATAAAACAGGCTTGAAATATTCCATCCACCCTGCTAAAACAATATTAGCATTATTTAGTGTATGTATAAAATTCAACATTAACCCGTATGTATGTATGTATGTATGTATGTATGTATGTATGTATGTATGTATG
This sequence comes from Unio delphinus, assembly GCA_029339505.1. Lineage (NCBI taxonomy): Eukaryota > Metazoa > Mollusca > Bivalvia > Unionida > Unionidae > Unio > Unio delphinus. The sequence goes on along the minus strand of JAQISU010000155.1, from coordinate 16,868,013 downwards.
TATGTATGTGCGTAATATTACCTTGCGAAAAAATGTTAATGATCATAATAGTCTGAACAAAGAGAGATAAACGTCACTGAATTCAATTAAAATATTCTTTTCTCCATAAGACATGCATGATATAACACAATAATATAATTGATATATCATATTAATGTAATAGATACTATATAACAAAATGTACGACATATTCATTAAATAGATATTTCATAGTAATATAACAGAAATATCATTAATTTAATAGATATAACATAGCATTGTAATAGACATGTCATATTCTTGTAACAGATACAACAGTAATGAAACAGAGATATTCAAGTAATAGATATAAAATATTAATGTAATAGATATATCATATTCCTATAAGGGATATGACATAGTAATAGAATTGATATATCCTGGTAGTGTAAGAGATATATATTACTTATGTAGGAGATATAACATAGTAATGAAATTGATTTGTAATGGTAATGTAAGAGATATATCTTATTTATGTAGGAGATATAACATAGTAATGTAATTGATATGTAATGGTAGTGTAAGACATATCTTATTTATGTAGGAGATATAACATAGTAATGTAATTCATATGTAATGGTAATGTAAGACATATATCTTATTTATGTAGGAGATATAACATAGTAATGTAATTGATATGTAATGGTAATATAGGAGATATATCATGCCATATAAATTAAAGAAAATTTAAAGGCACTTAAATTTGATATATGGAAAACAGGAGCCTAACCTGTTTATTACTAATTGGTTGGGCCATCTGTTTAGCCATTAGCTGATGTGTGGCTTCCTTGAATTTGCTGAAAGCAGCATCAGTGTTCATGTGTATCTTCTCTTGCATTGCTTTCAGTTCTTTTTCTTGACGCTTGTTCATATCCTGCATTTCATTGCGAGCTTGATTTAAAAGTTCCTGATATTTCTCTATAGTCTCTTCTTTCTGTTGTAACCGTGCCTATGAAACAGAAAAATCACATAAAATTGTATCCTGTCCATAGATATAACAAAAAGAATTTAATATAGGGTTGTCTGTAGCAAATATTTTGAAATTTAAATGAAATTTACATAAATAATGTGATACTGAAACCAATTATGAAACTATTTCAATTTGTATGCATGGTATTTTTTATTCAATTATGAGCTTTGAAAACACCCTTTTTATAAAAAAAAAAAATAAAGTTACCTGAAATAGATTTGTCACTGGTTTCTTCCCTATTCTGTATTTAATGGAAGATTATATAACATAACCCGGTTTAAAGATAACTCTTTCTCCAAACCATAAATCCATTTAATGTTAGCCTTTTGCTCCACCTTATTGCTTTTAATCGCTATCTACTCTGCACTTATAATTTGGTGAATATACTTGCATTTAAAAAGAGTCCAACTAGAAACAACATAGACCCTGATCTGCCATCACACAATGCACCAACAGATCAGAGTCTGTGCTATTTGTTCTACTGATTACTCTACCAAACTGCATAGATCCAAATCACCTAATCAGCTGATGAAGAATGAGCAGGAAGATCATGGTCTATATTGTTTGTGCTTAGTTTTGATGTAAAAATGTTTGTGCTTAGTTTTGATGTAAAAATGTATATATACACACACATTTACATCAAAATTAATTTGATTAGCTACCATATATATATATATATATATATATATATATATATATATATGGTAGTTAATCAAACCTGTAACTGTTTACAGGTGCATGGTGATATAATTTCTAAGAGACCAACAGCTGCTAAAACAGAAACTGCCATATTTGTAACATTATACTTCTGTCACCTTTGAAATAATTTTGAATCTTGAGTTTCAACGTTTGCACCACTTGCAAATTATAAACCAAAGGAAATGCTATTCTTAGTAAACAGATTTAAAAAGTAATAACATGTAAACCAGGCATAAAAATTCAAAACTCTGGATCAGTTAGATAACTTTTTGCTACTGTAATAATCTTCAGAAAACTGATCAGTACCTGTAGACTGGATATAGTTGAATGAGCAATCTTTATCGTCTGTAATAATCATCAGAAAAATGATCAGTACCTGTAGACTGGATATAGTTGAATGAGCAATCTTTATCGTCTGTAATAATCATCAGAAAAATGATCAGTACCTGTAGACTGGATATAGTTGAATGAGCAATCTTTATAGACTGTAATAATCGTCAGAAACCTGATCAGTACCTGTAGACTGGATATAGTTGAATGAGCAATCTTTATAGACTGTAATAATCGTCAGAAAACTGATCAGTACCTGTAGACTGGATATAGTTTAATGAGCAATCTTTATAGACTGTAATAATTGTCAGAAAACTGATCAGTACCTGTAGACTGGATATAGTTGAATGAGCAATCTTTATAGACTGTTCAGTCTCATAGTCACGTCTAGAGCTCTGATTCTTCATTGCCTCTGTCACCTTCGATGTTGCCTGCAAAATCATCTCATCTCTTTCTGCTGAGGCAGGCATTCGGAGTCGAAGTTCAGCAATTAATTTGTCACGCTGTATCAGCAGTTTCTCTGTCTCTTTAAGTACTTTTTCTAATTCTTTGTTTCTCTGGAGTCAAAACAAGAAGAGATATCACATAAATATCTGTAATAGAAAGCACACATCCCTACGTTTGGTAATGTAGATTTAAACAAGACAAATACCTGCATATGTGATAACACGCTGATCAATAAAGACGCTCCTTTATTTAGACTTAAAAATCTGTAAAATATGTGAGATAGACTAGAATTCTTCCTGACTAATAAAGAACTGTCCTATATGATGTACTCATGCTACAGAAAATCACCTGGAAATAATGAAAACAGAGAGTAAGCAAAAGTTACATAGCTCACATTCACCTTCAATAGTCTCCAGCAGCCCTTGCAGACATTATCAAGATAGAAATAAATTCATTCAGACTATTGTCATCTTAGTCCCATTTCAAACTAAGTACTTTTGTTTGTAATTAACCTATCTTTACAACTGATCTTTCAATCAAATTAAAATATAAAATTTAAACTATTACTTGAAACTATATACATGTAGTCAGAAATGTGCTGATATAATGTGTAAGCTACCTCCAATCCACCCACTACCTGTCTATGTACATACCTACCTAGCAATTAATCCACTCACCACCTACCTACCTAGCTAGATTAATGTTGCATTTTGTTTTTCATCACTGTTTTTACAATCTCCTTGAAATTCAATTATCATTGTCCACCCCCACCCCAAAAGCCTTTTTTTAACTGGGTGAAAAGTCTTAGGCGTTGAGTAATCTTGGAGTGACTGTCAACATTACACAATTCATGCATCACTAGTTACCTTGATTAGCCACTACAACTGTGACCTGCATGAAAAGCATGCAGTATGTTGTCCACTCATCTTATTCCTATACCATTTACATGTACAATGAATAGTTAACCCTTTGATGGTAATATATCACAAAGTACATTGAATAGTTAACCCTTTGAGGGTAATATATCACAAAGTACAATGTATAGATAACCTTTAAAGGGTAATATATCACAAAGTACAATGCATAGATAACCTTTTGAAGGTAATATATCACAAAGTGCAATGGATAGATAACCTTTTGAGGGTAATATATCACAAAGTAAAATGCATAGATAACCTTTTGAGGGTAATATATCACAATGTACAATGCAGAGTTAAACAGGAAATTTGACCATGGAATAAATATTTCTACTTTTAACTATATTGGTATGAAAGAGTCTTCTGAGTAGGACAGGGTGTATATAGGTCTAGTATAAATGAATCATTTTAAAATGTAGGTCACAATGACCCTTGGTAACAAATATGCATGAAAAGTTAAATGACTGGAGTATAAACAAGGTCACATGAAATTAACTTTGCACACAAAATCTGATGAAAGTCACTGACCATGAAAATATGGCCACTTAGACATATTTTAGCAGAAAGGATGTAAATGTTCTTAAAATACATCCACTCCCCAAATATTATAATTCTAGGTAGGATATTATTAAATGCAAAAAGTTAAGCAAAGTTAGTAAAGTACAGAATATACTACTACAACTACTGTATATACTCGCATACAAGTTGGATCCATAATGCGCTAGCATATCTGGGTCTACACAGATTGTCAGGAGTAACATGAAAAACTCCAATCTGTCAATGCACTATGCAACAGCATATCAGAGTCTATGTTCTTTATAGCTTGACCCAACTTATAAGCAAGTAGAAAAGTAAGTAACTATATGATAGATTCTCATACAAATATACAAAGAGGTGATTCTTAAGAGCTCTAAAACCAAATAATACAAAGATATATTCTACTAACAAACCACATTTGGCATTCGTTTCAAGAATTTCAACTTTTCTAGATTTAATTATAAACTATGACAAAACTGACTTAGTATTTGGAAAGAATATAGCTAAATAAGAAATTAAATACAGTTTGTACTCTTACCTCCTTCAATTTCTTGCTCTCTGCCTGTGTGTCCAAAATGACCCTGACATTGCTCTTGATAGTGGCTATGGCCTGTTCCAGTTGATTGGACAATGGCAGCTTTGAATTAGGCAAACTACCAACAGCCTCTTCAAACTGAAAAATGAATCAGTTTAAAAACATATTTGTTATCCAAAGAAATGTAGCACCTTTGGAAACATAAATAGGTACCTAAAATTTGCCTTAATATGTATTTATAGCAGTGTATTGTCATATTGCACTCAAAATAATGCAACTCTTGTTCTGCACATCATACATATATAAATCTTAATCTTTTAAAATGGTGATCAACAAAAGGATACAAACATGGACTTTGGAAATCTAATTAAAATAGTTGTCAACAAGATGAGAAATGGACATTGGAAATTTACATTATTCTTTCCCAGCAGAATGTCAAAAATTGGAAATGCCTGAAGTCAAATTATTTTGATCTAAGGTTTGCTTGTTTAGAGGTTTTTTTCTGGCAAGAGAAGACCTTATGCCAAAAATGAATGGGTCATTTAAGTGATACAGAGTATTTGAGTAAATGACATGTGAGTCTTTTGAGTGATACAGAGTATTTTGGTAATTTAAATGTGAGTCATTTGAGTGATAGAGTCAATTTTAGTAATTGACTTGTGAGTTATTTAAGTGAATCTGTAATTGTTTATATATTTCTAAATCAGAAAAACAGGACAATTGACAATGTTTTTAGGTTATAATGTTGGAACAGTGACAAATACATGTATTAAGGTCAGTCAGCTGATATAGCATTCCTCACTAAAATGCACCACAGTGGTGATCCATGTTCATTATTTAATAATAATATTGTGTCTAAAATAACTTAATTTAAGGTGATCTCACCTATAAGGTAGTCCACTTCCATGGCTCCTATAAACAGCATTTCAGCGAAGAAGTACAGTAATGTAGTGACTAACTCATGAACAGGCAGAGAGAGAGAGAGAGAGAGAGAGAGAGAGAGAGAGAGAGAGAGAGAGAGAGAGAGAGTGAGAGAGAGAGAGAGAGAGAGAGAGAGAGAGAGAGATCAGCATGTTGAGCCCATATTCAAAGCACCACTGTAAAAATACAATCTTTGACCCATAGGTGACACGAGTTAAGTGAGCATGATGGTCTTAGCTCCATAATAATTCATTCTGAGTATAAAGAAAATCCATTAATGATTAAATGTCAGCAAATTAAAAAATCCTAAACCAAAACCTTAAGGCAAACTTTCTATGAGATGGATGTCACAAAATTAATTCTTAGCTTCATGATGATCATCCCAATTATCAAGCAAATCCATCAAGAGATTTAGGAAATATAAAGAAAAACATCAACCAAATCCTTAATGCAAATTTTCTATGATCGTGACCCTTGACCCTAGGTCATATTAGCAAGTAAGCATGTCAAATTATCTGTATTAGCTTCAAAACACATACATGAACTAAAAGCTAAATGCCAAATTTTTATGAATGTTACCATGACCACATGGTTCTAGGGGCTTAACAATTTCTCAGTCATGTTGCTATGATGTCTGCAGTGTGACAGTTTATAGTGACATCTAGCACTTGGGACATCATGCTGCAGACATGAAGCATGATGTCCCACTCAGACACATTATTAAAAGGCTGACCAATCCTTACACTAACCTCTTGATGCTTAGTGCCACTTGAGGCAGCTGTTAATACCATTTGGTATGACTCAGCCAGGGTTTGAACCCCCAACCTACCACATCTGAGGCAGATGCTCTAACCACTAGACCACTGGAGAGGTCTAAGTTGGGTTTGAAACTACCAACCATAAGTTTCCATGTATTGCTTAACACTAAATACCTTATGTCTGTCTAAACAAAAATTTAAATTTGAAAACATCTAAACATTGGCATTGATCCTTGTAATTAAATCACTCATTATTATGTGAATGAAGAAATTATTAAATTATTAGGCAAACATTTTGAACAAATGCACCATCGTCTTAAAAAGGAAGCAATCAATTTTATTGTGAGAAATGTCTTCTGATATTATTTATATAATTTGTTTTGCCTGGAATAATTGGCGTCTTGATAGAATTAATTTGGAAATATAAGGTAAAAATTACAAAAAGTGTAAATTCATAAAAGTATAGATTGTATGTTAAGAGTTATCTGACCTTGGATGCTGCTCCTGCAATTTCCTCTGCCTGTTTTTCCATAGTGGCAATATTCCTCTCCAGCTCCACCTCTCGATGTTCCCAGCGCAACTGTCGTTCCTCATATTCCTGAAATAAGCATCAAATCCAATAAACTACAGTGACAAACATTACTGTCAGTAATAAATATCATAATAGATGGTTTTGTTTACACTTCATACATGTATATAGATAACCACATGACACACAACAATACTGTGTGGTCTACTGAATAAAGATTTTGATTTGAATTTGTACTATAATACATTTAATCTTAAACTTGTGCTCATTTTACATCTTATATACAGCACTACAGAGTTTTCGCCTGATGTTTTTTTTAAAAATGTCTAAAGCTTCAAAGGAGTGTAATTGTCCCTCATTGCAAAAAAGAAGAGATTTTTCAGAATGACACACGCAACTGTGATCAGCATGCCTTTTCAGCAAAGAGATGTGATTCCATCCTGCAATCTAATGTTATGCAATTTGTTCCATCCAACTTTATTCCATTTTATAATGAAAACCTGTCTTGAGAGACCACTTCTATGAGTCCATCTCTTTTGAGATCAGGATCTCCATGCACAGATTTATTATTATATAATGTTATGACCTTGTATGAAAGCCCACCTGTCTTGAGAGATCATTATTTCTTTACATAATTGGTGGTCTTCCAAGACAGGTTCTACAGTATTTATTCATTTCATTATGCTTGGAAAATGCATATGTCACATGATTTCTGAACAAAAAGGCGACATATCTGAATATTAATGTTTGATATTTCATAAGATAAATTCCAGGGGTTATGGGCATAGTTTAAGGAGTTTTTCAAGAAATTAAAAGACCTTTCACAGGGAAAAAAAATCCACTTTCTAAATATTTTCAAGGTGTCAAATGAACCTTGATTTACATGAAATTAATAAAACATACTGAATAATTTTAATCCATTTCTATTGAAGGCTTGCAATAAAAATAAACTGTTTAAAAGAACATGATGTGAATAAGACCAACTTCCCCTTTCCCATTCCCATCATTCCTTCAATTACAGAATAACGTTTAGTTTACATGTTCATAACATAAAATTTGTTGTGATTCATCGACTGTGAATTCTAAATTCAGCATAAGACATAAATATCTGCTAATTTTGTGCTTTGTAAAACTATGACCCAAGAAATCCTTAAATGTACCAACAAAATCCCTTCTCCAATCCAATTGTTTGAATTTTGAAAAAAGTGTTATTTTCCACAAACTTAAACAAAATTTACGCTTGTAAAAAATGTATTCACAGTAAATGTACTGTGGTACCATTTCTTATTCAGATTATTGTAATGTCAGTGTCAATGTTAATTCTTCCATTATTTTTGTGATTGTTAGAACTTTGGGATTTGTTCAAATGAGAGATTTGGAAATTTGCTAATAAATATCTTTAAGTTTTAAGAGACTACTGTATATGTTCACTTATAAGTCAGATCCAACTGCAAACAGCATACACCTTGATCTGACATTACATAATGCACAAAGAGATCTGGGTCTATGTTGTTTGTTTTACTAATAACGCACAACAAAACTGCATAAACCCAGATCTGATGGCAGATTATACAATTCTAGAGCTGGGTCAGTGCAGTTTACAAGTTGGATATCACCAAGTATATATGGTACCCGTTTCCATAATCACCAGTTTCTTGGCCTGTGTTTTCAATAGAGATGCAGTAACTAAACTTAATGTAACCAAAACCAGTTAAGCATAACAAAATGACCAACTTTTGTCACAATGGCAGAATACTTCTCATGATGCATACCCTCACAAAGTTTCATGATTTCGGGTGTTAACAGCATACATAGTGTGTAAAAACCTAAGGCAAATTCAAAACCTAACAAGGAATGTACAATTCATGTACAAGCTAGTCTCTTATCCAGGTGGTAGATGATTTAAAAAAACACCACTCTATGGTTAAGATAAAGTGAGTTTAAAAAATGTATAATTTTTTAAAACAAAATGTAAACTTGTGTTGCTGATGGAGATAATAAATTTGCACAGTACAATATTTATGCACAAAAACTAAATCCATAACTAGATAAGTACATGTATCAACAGTTTTGAATAATGCAAATTTACATCCCCATAATTTGCTTTTACACCTATTTCAATGACTATTAATATTCATCCATCGAGGCTCCATTCCAATAATTTGCTTTCACATCTATTTCAATGACTATTAATATTCATCCATCGAGGTTCCATTCCAATAATTTGATTTCAGACTTATTTCATTAACTGTATTAATATTCATCCATTGAGGCTTGCTAAGGAACTTGTTCATTGTTAGCTGATTTTGATCATGGTAATTTCTTTATGTTTGTGATACATGGCTAATATTTTTATTAACAGTAAATATATAACTAACACCCTGTAAAAGTTGCATTGTGAAGAAAAAGTTGAATACTTCATGAATAAATCTGTATTCCTCTAACCGGGCCCCACACATTAGAAATCCTAACCAAATGTAAAAGAACATGTGATATTTTCATAGGATAAAGGCATGTTTCATGCCTAATAAGTAATGGAATGGAAGAGAATACTTTGTATTATTAATTCCATAAAGAATATGTGCTGGGCATAGCTTATAAACTATTTTTCAGCATAAATTTCAAAATATGTTACTGGATTAACAAAAAATTTAACATAGGACCATAATAAGAGCTACTTGTAGCTGTCCTGAACAAATTTGGTCATTGACACTTTACTATCAGATTATAAATAATAAAGATATCACAGAAAAACATGGGGGAAAAAAAACGTGTTTAGACTGAGTTTAAAATATGACATCATGTCACTATATGGAATCTTCCATTTAGGAAACATTTACTTATAAAGTGTTGATGTATATAACAGCACCTGCTGGAAACAGCAAGTAAAGAAACAGTGAAGTTAATTTGTTTTTGTAAAATTCTTTTAAAAAACAGATGAAATAATAAAATACTTGCAATCAAGTCTTGATGCAACATTCCTATAATCAATTATTGTTATAACAAATGATAAATATTAGAAGACTGAGATATGTGTGGCAATTTCTGATGTATTCTTGAATGTAATATCATAATTAATGGGGGTTAAATGTCATTAAATTAAAAGTTTAAACTGAATAGTTTGTTTCAATATTAACCCTAATGTTATAGAAATATTGATTTGAGCATTATATTGTTGTACTATCTTTAAAAGGATAAATAATTAAAGTAGTTCTTTATCTCTAATTAGTTTTCCCTAAGAAGTTCAATCTGTAATACATTTGAAGATTATACAAGAAAGCCAATTTAAAAGGTTGTCATTTTGAATTGAAATTTTTTTGTATCCCTTCTGAATATAAAATAAATTAAAACAATTTAGTTTTTAAAAAAAATTGTTTATAGTATATATGTAAATATATGAGAATTATAAAACATAAATGAGTAAGAAAATGGAAAAAAAAATTCATGTGCCCCCAGTGAGAGTCGAACTCACGACCCCTGGTTTACGAGACCAGTGCTCTAACCACTGAGCTATAGGGGCAGTTGTTCTGTTTTACAATAATAAGTCTTTAATAGTCAACGTCAAGCCTTGCTTTTGTATTGGCTGTCATGTGGCTTTATGTAAATTTCGTTAGTTTATTTGAAATTTTCAAGTAATTGCAAGCACCTGTTGCAGAATACTTTTTTTTTTTTAACCTCCATAAGAGTATGTAATTTATCTCTACTCCAATATTAACTATCTTTTCAAGTATCGCATGGGGGGGGGGTATGCTATTTTTAGGCCATCCATCGATTTGTTATTGACATGATATAGTCTATTTCAGCATAGTATATACTTTGACAATTAAAAATAAAATACCTAAATATAAACTCTATTACTAGTTTTTTTTCTCTGTTAAGTACTTCTTTGGACACGATAGTGAACCTATTAATAGGTAATCATAGGTCCAATGCAAATCGAATTCATATTTATTTCCAAAGTTAAAAACATTAACAATAAAGTCATTCTTAGAAATCAAAATACAAATCAAGAACAATATATAAAAGTTTTAGTAACAGACAAGCAACGCCTTTATTCCTAGACCAACAATTTGGTCTCCACCTTTTTTTTTTGACTGGCGGGGCAGTTATTAAAAAAAAAAAAAAAAAGAAAAGGTCGAGAACAATTTGTTGTCTTACTTTATTCCCGGTTTCCGTGTGTGATTTAGATTTTTAACGTAACTTTAACAAATTTCCTGAAATATATGCTTACACTAGCTGCGATACATTTTATAAGTGTAACATCGAAAGTATGACTGTACGTAACCAGAGAGAAGCCATTACATGTGTATGTGAGGGAAATGATTATTATTATTTTTTTTAAATATAAACATGGACTGGCAGTGGAAAATTGCTTATTTATGAGTCAATTCCATTTGTATGTTCCACTGGTATCAATCTTGTAGGAGCAGAATTCAAATTTGAACAACTTGATTTTGAAATGATGCAGTGGCTTGCTGCAGCACATAATAAATTTGACATACTCGAAGCATCAACATATTATGCTTTGTCAAGTTGAATCCAAGTTCTGCAGAAAAGGTTTTGAGAAGTCTTTACAGGTTTTTCAACTTGGAAAAGCATCAAGCACACCCAAAAATAGATGGCACCATTGCCTAAAATGGAAAACCCGTTTTGCTACTCCGAGTTTCCTCTGAACCTTGCCACCCCATTTTTGATATTTGAACATTTATGTTGGGGTGTCCAAATATCAAAAATGGGGTGGCAAGGGTCAGAGGAAACTCGTACTAAATTTTTGCCTAAGCTCTTTGCCAAAATTGGTCTCATTCTATAATTAAACACTTTTCACCAAATTAAAAGCTCTTTGGCAAAATTGGTCTCATTATATAATTAAACACTTTTCACCAAAAAAGTAAGTTAAGATTCTTTTGTTTTTTGTTTTTCTTTTATTAGTAATAATGGCCATATGTCATGGTAGAATGGCATAATTTGTAAAAGAATTGGAAGCTTTTCAAACTAGAATGCTTTTTTAAAATATAAAATCTGATCAAATTCTGCTTTAGTGTTTTTTTAAAAAAAAAACAAATTCAATTTTAGTTATTTTACTGTCAGTAATGGGATTAATGATTTGATGGTGAATCAGTATCTTCTGTATCAACTCTTGATTAATGTCCTTCACACTAGATTCTCTCTGCCAATTTTGGAATAGAATAGTCCAGGAATAGAATAGTCCAGTGGCTTTGAGAAAAGTCTACAATAACAACAGGTGTGAGAAAGATAATGGAAGATACATTACAGGCACTGGGTCATACTATTTAAGTTCATCATTTTATTTGGCTAGGTGAGAAAAATACTAACAAAAAGGTCATGCTCTAAATATGTCTGCCAAGTTCTACATACTCAAAATTTTTTTTCTATACAACTTACTTCCTGGAAAACATTTTGCTCATTGCTATTATGTAATAGTTTTTGTACTGCATTACGTTTTATACAATAGTTTTAAATTATGAAGGGGCACATAATATTATCACTGTCCCTCTCTCCTTATCCAAAACTTCATATGTCGCTAATTTCATTCATGCATATTCCCTTTTGAAGGAATACCAAATATGATGTGAGACTTTACAAATAGAAGGTATAAAAAAGTTCTATTTTCACTGTTTTATGACAAGATCACACATAGTTATTGTCCCTTTTTGACTTAGAATTTGACCTTCACTTTACATCATATATGCGGGGACATTTGTGTCATATGGACTAGTTTCATGTTAGTGTTGCCTAATGGTCACCCTATTGTGTGGTACAAAGTTTCTCTTGTTAATACAATGATTGTATACAGTTTCATGTGTTGATATTCATAAAGTTTACTTTGTTTATGCATAAATTGTTTCCTTAATTTATACAACTCCTGTTTAATATATTTATTCACATACTGGCACACAAGGGAAGACTGCTGGCATTTGGATCAAATTTAATTTACCTGAGTATTCCAGCAAACATTGAGCTTAGTTTATGATCATTGTTCTTCTTATATGATTATAATACATCAATTATTTATCATAATGTAACATAAAAAAACACACCAAAACAAGAGCACAGTAGACTGTGCATAATATGTCTTTAATAGTCCTCTATGTTGACATGATTGACTCTCTCTCTCTCTCTATCCAATTTTTCGTCTTAGTTCCCTTGGTCAGGCATTTGACGTTTTCTGGCAGTCAGCAAGCCCAGTCTCCAGGCATCACGATTTTGAGGATTGATTTTGATCATCTTCCATGTCTCGCGGTCATGATTGATTGTTTGCTTCCAAGTTTTCTTGGGTCGGCCAGATTTCCTTTGGCTTTCCACCTCCACATTTCTACACCTGTTAATCCAAGCATTGCTTCTCTCTACATGGCCGAACCAGCGTAACCAGTTGGCCCTTAGGAGTTCCTCTATCTTTGGTAGGTGCAGCTTTTCCAGTAGGGTATCTGACCTGATATGCTGGGTCTGGTCTGGCTTGACATTACAAATCCATCTGATCATGGCTCTGTCATTGCGTTGCAGACGGGCAAGTGAGGACTGAGTGAGTGCCCAACACTCACTGCCATATAGCATCACGCTCCTAACACAGCTGCTATACACCTTTCCCCTGGTGGTGATGGGGACAACTCTTGATGTTAGTACAGGTAATAGTTCACTAAACTTACCCCATGCTGACTTTACCCTTATGGTTGAACTGAGTTCACATCCACCTCCAGCACTCAACATATCACCCAGGTAGCAGAAGAAGTCTACTACCTCCAGAGTGTAATCATCCATTTTCACCTCATTTTGTAAGGTCGGCCCTCAACTGGGCGTGCCTGCCCCAGACACCTCTTACACTTGTAGTTGGGGTCTGGTACCAGTTTTCCACACAAGCCACTACACTTTTTGTGCACCCATAGGTCACATAGGCTGCATTGTATGGCATTGGACCTGACACCATTCCTGCATACAGCACATGGGTACTGACCGGAATCTTTCAATGGTTGTAATTCTGAGCCACAGACCATCACTTTTGTCTTTGACAAATTTGCTCTCAATCCTTTGGCTTCCATACCACTTTTCCACATTTTCAGCTTCTCCAGTAATAGTTCCATAGTCTCTGCTATGATGGCCAGATCATCTGCATACAATAACTCTCATGGGCATCCTGTCCGGAACTCTCTGGAGAGGGCTTCAAGGACAATGATGAATAGCAGGGGGCTGAGGACCGATCCCTGATGGACTTCGACTTTTACACTGAATTCATCACTGTAGGATTGACTATGGGGATTATTGACAAATTGGTCTACGGGGTCTAATTGACTTTGCTCAAGGTATGCAAAAACCATATTTCAACCATAGTGAGCTTGAAGTTTGACTTGCTGACTCCAAAATCAATTGACTGGTACTGACTCCAAGTGCAAGTCATTCACAAAGTTTGATCCTGCTGTGTTATATAGAACTAAATGTTATTATGCCAAAACTGTTTTTCTTCTTTCAGTTAGTTACCTTGACCTTTGACTCATACTCCCCAAACTAATGGTCTTTTTTTCTTTTGCCAAGTGCAGATCCTTTAAAATGTTTTTTTTTTCTAGGTCTATGATGTGGGGCTATTGATAATGCACTGAAACCATGTTTCTTCATTCAGTGACAATGACCTTTACCAATGACCTTTTGGTAAAGAAATTGATATATGTTTCTTCATTCAGTGACAATGACCTTTGCCAATGACCTTTTTGTAAAGAAATTGATACATGTTTCTTCATTCAGTGACAATGACCCTTACCAATGACCTTTTGGTAAAGAAATTGATACATGTTTCTTCATTCAGTGACAATGACCTTTACCAATGACCTTTTGGTAAAGAAATTGATACATGTTTCTTCATTCAGTGACAATGACCTTTACCAATGACATTTTGGTAAAGAAATTGATAGGCTTTTTCCTTAAGTATGTTCAAGTTACTTACAAAGTTTGGTACATGCGATTGTGGATGGTTGAGAATTTGTGTTATTATACATGATTAATATTGGGAGTATATACGTACCGCAGACACAATAACATTAGAATGTTATATACTCCATTATGGCAGACCAATTGTTATATTGAATTAAACCACTGAAACCAGTTGGTGTTGCAAAAAAGCAGCTTAAACAGGGAAGAATTAGCTTGTTACTGAACTGATGGTAAATATTATATTTACCTTAAAGATTAAAAAAGATATGCAGACAGCTTTCTTGATTATACATGTATATATCTTTAGTTTCAAGTTATCTTTATATATATTTATGTGCATTTGCTTGTTCATTTTGATTAAACTTCATAAGTGAATAAATATGAGGATTAATAAGACAATAATCAGTTAGAATACTAACAGTCAGAGTTCAATGCACTGGAGATATTTTAGAAAATCTATGGTTTGCTGTATTCCATAGCTGTTAATTTATCAATCTCTTTCTGTTATTCCAAATAACAAGAGTATGTGATTAATAAACTGCTTTGGTACATTAGCCCTATGTACATTTTGTACATTAGCCCTACCAAAATTATTTACATTATCTGTACCTAAATATTGTACACTAATCCTACCTATAACTTGTACATTATCTCTACTTATATTTTTTAATGTTTTTTTTATGAATTGTGGCTGTCCCACAATATGCAAACCATAGTTCTTTTATTTTGTGCTTGTTTGAACTGATCCTGTTTAGGTTTCTTTTCAAATCTTTTTCAGTTCAATACCACTGTTATCCCCACCCCCTTCTAATGACTGAATAATTGTCACTTATTATAAAAAGGTACACATCATTTCAGTGCACAATATTTTGCATAGGTCCTTGGTTACGCATTTACACATACATCCAGTGTATATTACATAATCACTTAGTTAAACATTTAAAAATAAATTCAGTGTATCTTATATATCAACGATTACATATTTGCATGTAGATTAAACATATCTTGCATTCCTCCTTGATTACACATTTACAATAATTACACTAAGCTTTCTTCAAAACATAAAGCTTAAAGAAATCATAGTATTTTTTTATTATTTTTTTTTTTTTTGGGGGGGTGGAATCTTTGCTATAAACTTCTGATGAGA
Source organism: Unio delphinus (assembly GCA_029339505.1). Lineage (NCBI taxonomy): Eukaryota > Metazoa > Mollusca > Bivalvia > Unionida > Unionidae > Unio > Unio delphinus. Next base: position 16,852,267 of record JAQISU010000155.1, on the reverse strand, counting down.
GGATGGTCCATATAGAAGATCTCCTTAGTAAAGGTCCCTCTGAAAACAAGCCATCTCCTGATCTGAGGCTACCTTACACAACGTCAAATATAATAATTTGATCAGTCTGTTACCCATTCTATACTGCAAGCGTTTTTGTGTAGAAGAGGTGGCTCAAACAAAATGGACCATTTCAAAGAAAGTAATTTGTAAGCTTTAAACATCATAACAAACCATTTGTAGAGTAAAGTACAATCCTAGAACATGACATCAGTAATAATAGTATTTATCATATGCCTTGTTCAGGATGGTAGATGTTTCATTATGAACAAGCAGATGATCAATCATACAAACGGATTGACTTCCAATTTATACCAGAAAAGAAAATAATGAGATAAATAAATGTAAGTAAATAATCATCATGTTTTTGCTTGGAACAGTTTTACATTGACAGAAACTGTCAAAGGAATATCTGATGCATACTGATTGAGAATGTTAAATTGAGATGTGTAGCTTTGAACTCATGAATCATTTTCATAATCACTATACAGTCACCTACTGCAGCCTACTGTCATATCTAGCTAGGTTCTGATTTTACTTTTCCTCCTGATACATTGTCTTGCATGTTTTAGTATTATGAATCATTAGTGTCATCAAGGCATGGCAGGCAAGATATAGTTCTAAGGATTTTTTGTCCTCAGAAGACCTTAAAGAAGTGCAAATTTTAAATGAAATTTATCTAACTGTGCATGATGTTAATTTCATGTTTGACAAGGTTATCAGAGTAAGATTCTATTTGTTACATAACAGTACAAATTTATAAACTGACTTTAAACTATATTTGGGTGCCTCAGATTATATGACTTTGGAATATATGATTACATCATTAGTAACGCCATGATCTGGTATTGTCACAAGATAGTAAAAACAAAGGTTTGAGAAAACTGATGGCTTGAAGGGTTAGTGTAATTCTATATTCAAATTAATCAAACCAAAAAACACAACCAATGAGATATTGATAATAATCCTGCATACTTCTCACCATCAGCAAATACTTGTACCCCTTATACAAATGTAATCTTAATTATATATGTTTTAAGTCTTTTCTTCTCTCTTTTTTTTTTTACAATAGGTTACTTTTGTGGGTTGTTTCTTTGCCAGCCATGTCACAGAATGATGAAAAACTTTCTTGCAAATCTTCAATGCAGTTTCATATAAAGAAAATGGCAGACTGATATTATTCCTAAATCATCAATTACAGTGCCTGCCTAATCCTCTAGCTTTAAATTAGGATTAGAATCAAGCAAATGGCAAATACTTTGGTAGACAATATGTTTAGAAAATAAAATGAAACTGAATTTATAAAGTCATATTGTCTATTTGCATATTAATTAGGCAAACAAAGGGACATAACTAACAATTTCTTCTATGCATATAGAGTTTGGAAGGAAAAAAAGGGTTCCTTGAGTGACAAATTTGTTGGTGAACATCTCTTGATTAGAGCTGAAATAATGCAACAATAGGCATCAGATACATGAACAGTTTTTTGACAATATGATATACTGTATGAGATATATCAACATTTTTTTGATAATATGAAATACTGTATCAGCACTGCAGTATTAGAACAAACATAATTTTTGTAAGATAATGGGAAATATGACTTGGACCTATTAGTGAAGAAACTTGAGTTACTGAGTACAATATTTTTTGGAGTGAATTGCTAAACTTGGAAATTATGCAATACTCTGACAGTTTCTAAGTGGGACAGGTGTAAAATGTATGGTCCCAGATTATACCTGAACAGAAAAAATATCCAGAACAAACAAGATACAGCATGAAAACTATTCAATTCTTGGATTGGAAACTGATATAATTTTCATATTATATCTTAGCATTAGCAATTTTTGTTACATGTATGTGAGTATTTGACAATGATATGTACTTTAATTGCATTCATATAACTAGAGAGCATGGGTAAGACAGTAACATCTTATCAAGAAGGTCAAGTTCATCTTAAGTGTGTCATATGAAAATTGGGAGGTTAAGTTCATCATAAGTGTATCATGAAAATTGGGAGCTCAAGTTCATCATAAGTCATATGAAAATTGGGAGGTCAAGTTCATCATAAGTGTGTCATATGAAAATTGGGAGGTCAAGTTCATCAAAAGTGTGTCAAGTGAAAATTGGGAGGTCAAGTTCATCATAAGCGTGTCATATGAAAAATGGAAGGTCAAGTTCATCAAAAGTGTCTCATGTGAACATTGGGAGGTCAAGTTCATCATAAATGTTTGTTATGAAAACTGGGAGGCCAAGTGCATCATAAGTGTGTCATATGAAAACTATGAGGCCAAGTTAATCATAAATATGTCAAATGAAAACTTGGAGGTCAAGTTCATCCTAAGTGTGTCATATGAAAATTGGGAGGTCAAGTTCATATAAGTGTCTCATATGAAAAATGGGAGCTGTGACATAACCATGTTATATCTGGATTTGTTTATAATTAAAGGTTACTGCATTTGTATGGAAAGATATTAACAAGTTTTTCTAACACTGCATAACCTTGGGAGTGCAGATTAGTATTAAAAAAATGAGTTGATATTTTCCCATACAAACACAGTAACCTTATTATTATATACTCATTTCATTTTCCTACCTAAGGCTTAACTTAAAGGAATACACTACAAGAAATAAAGTAATTGAATTTATGTTGAATTTCAAAATAATACACAGCTATAGATTCATCAGTACACAGAAACAATATTAATGTGCACATAGCACCACCCAGCAACCTATGAACTTGTTGTGTGCTTGACATAGGTTTTAAAAAAATTATCATTTAAGTCTACTTAAAACTGAAATTAGAGTCATATTTGGAATGAACGTGCAATGAAATGACTTTTCTAGTTGGTCTGGAATGAATGGATTTTTTTTCTTCTGTTGATCCAACTCAATTCTGCTTTTCTGCTTATGATGGACTGGATTTATTGGGTCAATTCAGTGCAGTATGGATAACAAGATTTATGTGTGTATCAGGTTTTCCATGACATGGGTCATGTCAATCAGATTTGCAGAACTTACTAAGAATGTACATTTTGAGAAAATTCAAGATGTATAAATGTACATATATTTATTACCATTCTAATTACCAGCTAAAAAAGGCATGTTTATGCCCTGTCAATGGATGCTCACTGCTTGACATTTTGGCTTATTGGCTCTGAGGCTCTTAGTTTCCTACCAAAACCTTCAGTTGCATTATTTTATATTGCATTTAGTGTTTTTGACTGACTAGTAAAATGGTATGACTGATATATATGTGACAGCCTTTGGCAGCAGTATGCTTTTCTGTGCTATTTGTATAGACCTTAGAGAGCACTGTTGATATCCTGAACCATTATATTAGCAAAGAATTATGAATATATTCCTAATATCTGTTTAAATGATCAAAATGGTATTTTCAATTGCTGTGTCTCTCACATTTGTTGTTGACATTGTGAATCCCACATTCATTTGTTTGCTTGTTTGAAAGTTTTATCTGTGACTGAGTAAACTTTGTCCACATCATTAACTTTATCATCTACACTTTCAAATGGATGAAACAGCTTGTTTAGTTTAACAAATGTAATAAATGAAAAGCTAAAGCACCTGCTACATGACTGTACATTGTTAATACACCATACTATTTTGAGACTCATATAACATGCAAAATGAAGCAGGCAATATGGAAAAATACTGAACAATTCGACAATGTAAAGTTCAGGGAGAAAAAAAATGAGCAAAATATAACAAAGGAGATTGTAGCAAGGTTTCCCTGTACAGAGATGCATACATGTATCATATCGTGACTTCTTTCTCATAATATGCATGATGTTAATTTCATGTTTGACAAGGCTATCAGAGTAAGATTCTATTACATTGTTACATAACAGTACAAATTTATAAACTGACTTTAAACTATATTTGGGTGCCTCAGATTATATGACTTTGGAATATATGATTACATCATTAGTAACGCCATGATCTGGTATTGTCACAAGATTGTAAAAACAAAGGTTTGAGAATACTGATGGCTTGAAGGGTTAGTGTAATTCTATATTCAAATTAATCAAACCAAAAAACACAACCAATGAGATATTGACAATAATCCTGATAATTCTCACCATCAGCAAATACTTGTACCCCTTATACAAATGTAATCTTAATTATATATGTTTTACGTCTTTTCTTCTCTCTTTTTTTTTTTTACAATAGGTTACTTTTGTGGGTTGTTTCTTTGCCAGCCATGTCACAGAATGATGAAAAACTTTCTTGCAAATCTTCAATGCAGTTTCATATAAAGAAAATGGCAGACTGATATTATTCCTAAATCATCAATTACAGTGCCTGCCTAATCCTCTAGCTTTAAATTAGGATTAGAATCAAGCAAATGGCAAATAATTTCATTGGTAGACAATATGTTTAGAAAATATAATGAAACTGAATTTATAAAGTAAAATTGTATATTTGCATATTAATTAGGCAAACAAAGGGACATAATTAACAATTTCTTCTATGCATATAGAGTTTGGAAGAAAAAAAAGGGTTCCTTGAGTGACAAATTTGTTGGTGAACATCTCTTGATTAGAGCCGAAATAATGCAACAATAGGCATCAGATACATGAACAGTTTTTTGACAATATGATATACTGTATGAGATATATCAACATTTTTTTAATAATATGAAATACTGTATCAGCACTGCAGTATTAGAACAAACATAATTTTTGTAAGATAATGGGAAATGTGACTTGGACCTATTAGTGAAGAAACTTGAGTTACTGAGTACAATATTTTTTGGAGTGAATTGCTAAACTTGGATATTATGCAATACTCTGACAGTTTCTAAGTGGGACAGGTGTAAAATGTATGGTCCCAGATTATACCTGAACAGAAAAAATATCCAGAACAAACAAGATACAGCATGAAAACTATTCAATTCTTGGATTGGAAACTGATATAATTTTCATATTATATCTTAGCATTAGCAATTTTTGTTACATGTATGTGAGTATTTGACAATGATATGTACTTTAATTGCATTCATATAACTAGAGAGCATGGGTAAGACAGTAACATCTTATCAAGAAGGTCAAGTTCATCTTAAGTGTGTCATATGAAAATTGGGAGGTCAAGTTCATCATAAGAATGTGATATGAAAATTGGGAGGCCAAGTTCATCATAAATGTTGTTATGAAAACTGGGAGGCCAAGTTCATCATAAGTGTCATATGAAAATTGGGAGGTCAAGTTCATCATAAATGTGTCATATGAAAATTGAGAGGTCAAGTTCATCAAAAGTGTGTCAAGTGAAAATTGGGAGGTCAAGTTCATCATAAGTGTGTCATATGAAAACTGGGAGGTCAAGTTCATCAAAAGTCTCAGGTGAAAATTGGGAGGTCAATTTCATCATAAATGTTTGTTATGAAAACTGGGAGGCCAAGTCCATCATAAGTGTGTCGTATGAAAACTGGGAGGCCAAGTTAATCATAAATATGTCAAATGAAAACTTGGAGGTCAAGTTCATCCTAAGTGTGTCATATGAAAATTGGGAGCTGTGACATAACCATGTTATATCTGGATTTGTTTATAATTAAAGGTTACTGCATTTGTATGGGAAGATATTAACAAGTTTTTTCTAACACTGCATAACCTTGGGAGTGCAGATTAGTATTAAAAAAATGAGTTGATATTTTCCCATACAAATGCAGTAACCTTATTATTATGTACTCATTTCATTTTCCTACCAAAGGCTTAACAATAAAGGAATACACTACAAGAAATAAAGTAATTGAATTTATGCTGAATTTCAAAATAATACACAGCTGTAGATTCGTCAGTACACAGAAACAATATTAATGTGCACATAGCACCACCCAGCAACCTATGAACTTGTTGTGTGCTTGATATAGGTTTTAAAAAAATTATCATTTAAGTCTACTTAAAACTGAAATTTAGAGTCATATTTGGAATGAATGTGCATTGAAATGACTTTTCTAGTTGGTCTGGAATGGAAGGATTTTTTTTACTTCTGTTGATCCAACTCAATTCTGCTTTTCTGCTTATGATGGATTAGATTTATTGGGTCAATTCAGTGCAGTATGGATAACAAGATTTCTGTGTGTATCAGGTTTTCCATGACACAGGTCATGTCAATCAGATTTGCAGAACTTACTAAGAATGTACATTTTGAGGAAATTCAAGATGTATAAATGTACATATATTTATTACCATTCTAATTACCAGCTAAAAAAGGCATGTTTTGATGCTCACTGCTTGACATTTTGACTTATTGGCTCTGAGGCTCTTAGTTTCCTACCAAAACCTTCAGTTGCATTATTTTATATCAAATTTAGTGTTTTTGACTGACTAGTAAAATGGTATGACTGATATATATGTGACAGCCTTTGGCAGCAGTATGTTGCTATTTGTACAGACCTTTGAGAGCACTGTTGATATCCTGAACCATTATATTAGTAAAGAATTATGAACATATTCCTAAATATCTGTTTAAATGATCAAAATGGTATTTTCAATTACTGTGTCTCTCACATTTGTTGTTGACATTGTGAATCCCACATTCATTTGTTTGCTTGTTTGAAAGTTTTATCTGTGACTGAGTAAATTTTGTTCACATCATTAACTTTATCATCTACACTTTCAAATGGATGAAACAGCTTGTTTAGTTTATTCGCAAACAAATGTAATAAATCAAAAGCTAAAGTACCTGCTACATGACTGTACATTGTTAATACACCATACTATTTTGAGCTCACATAACATGCAAATGAAGCAGGCAATATGGAAAAATACTGAACAATTCGACAATGTAAAGTTAAGGGAGAAAAAAAATGAGCAAAATATAACAAAGCAGACTGTAGCAAGGATTCCCTGTACAGAGATGCATACATGTATTATATCACAAGGATTCCCTGTACAGAGATGCATACATGTATTATATCACAAGGATTCCCTGTACAGAGATGCATACATGTATCATATCACAAGGATTCCCTGTACAGAGATGCATACATGTATCATATCACAAGGATTCCCTGTACAGAGATGCATACATGTATCATATCACAAGGATTCCCTGTACAGAGATGCATACATGTATCATATCACAAGGATTCCCTGTACAGAGATGCATACATGTATCATATCACAAGGATTCCCTGTACAGAGATGCATACATGTATCATATCACAAGGATTCCCTGTACAGAGATGCATACATGTATCATATCACAAGGATTCCCTGTACAGAGATGCATACATGTATCATATCACAAGGATTCCCTGTACAGAGATGCATACATGTATTATATCATGACTTCTTTCTCATAATATGCATCATATTGTAGTATGAAATGTTATACACAGTTCCAATATTCATATGCCAGATATTTAGCATTAAGTTTAAAAGCTTTGGTTACAAACACTTAAGGCTGGAAAAGCGGCTGTCTTATAAACAATGACCAGGCCTCATGGTCATAAAAATATGTAGAGTGTATTACACTTGAGGTAACTGCATTTTCTTTAGCCATTTTGTCACTGGTTAACAGTAATTTTCACCTATATAAAATATTTACTTGTTATGTTGTTGTACTAACATTATTTTAAATCTGCATTTATTCTACAATCACAAAGAATGATAAAATCCTTCATTCACAATTCCACTGAAGTGTAGTGTATCTCATCATTAAAGACAAGTGACTTTCTCTAAAGAAAACAAAATTTAAGTCATGGTATAGTTTCTTGTTCTACAGGATAAGAAGCAATTAGAAAATGTTCAAGGTCAAGGTCACTGATTTGTCAAAACCAAAACAACTGGGCTAAAAGTCCATTTGTTATGCAGAACAAGTTTTAAAAAAGTCTGTATGTGCATAGTCATCTTGCAAATTGCCTTGAATTATATATAAAGGAAACAGACAATAACTTTATCGGTGCAATTAAGTTAAAATCTTTATTCTTTGTAAACTTGAGGCATTTTTTCTAACCCTGACAAGCTTTTATCCAAAGAAATAAATGATAAGGCAAATTTACCTTGAGCATTCTGACATTGTCCGCTTCCAGCTCACTGATGGTGTTTTCATGGGCCCTAATCACCTCCTCCAGGTATTTGATCTGGAAAAAAAGCAGACGTTACTGAGAATTATTTTAAGAATCAGGTTTAAATATATGGAAAAAAATTGCATAATATGTCAACTTTTCTTAAAGTAACAATAGCGGAGAAAATTCCATTAAAACATGGAGTAGACAGTAAGTACAACATGCATTGTACACTTCCCTAAGTGTTACTAATGTTGCTTATGGAAATATTACTGTGTTATTCTAGCACTGGTTGTAATCCAATTACCAAGTGAAGGCATATGTATATGGATCAATTATAGTGAGCATCAATGGCGGAGATCATTCTGGATAGTCTGTTTAGTAACTTGAGCTATTGTATGGTAATCAAAGGACAAAGCTGGCAACTCTATCTGTATAATCTCACACAGGGTCATATAAATTTTAAAATAAGAGCAGCTTTCATTGACCTGTCACAGTCCCACTTCATACAACACAGGTTAGCATGGGCCTGTCAACATCTTTAAAATACCTGACAATTATAAAGTATACACCTCTCCGTCAATAACTTTCAAGTGACTAGAGCTAAAAACATACCAAAGCACAATCAAGGGCATGACAGAGTGAAGGAGAGTTTAGTTATCAGCTGGGATGGGGGTGGGTGAAAGAGGTGTTACAAAGTGATGTTTATGCCTGAGAATTAGATATAAGCTTTATACATTTTTAATGTGGTAGGTTTTATGTCTTCTTTTGGCCCAGAAGATCACAAATTTCCAAAATATTGCTGATCTGATAATGCCATGGGAGAAAAAAAAATCAATTAACATTTGAAACACTTCAAATTGCAATTGATTTTTATAAAGTATTTGATAAAGGAATATGCTTAAAACATCACATTCAGTTATAAAACAGCCATTTGTGCTGAAATTGGAATTATTTTAAAAACATTAAGGTGGCCCACATGCAATAAGTTAATTTTATATTTTTACACTTTTTCCTATTTGATGACACAACCTCAACCTCTTACATTATTTCTTAATTCTGTCATCCTTTCTTGTGTCACTTATTTTTAGTGAATAACTGAAACGTTTACATATCCCTAGATTTGAATTAAATTTTAAAAAAAACACGAAAACAATTTTTTCTTAAACAATGCAAAGTCAAACAAATGCCTCACATGTTGTATAGTTTACAGTTATTGTACTCTCTCTCTCTCTCTCTCTCTCTCTCTTATAAATTCAGACAAATATATCTAAGTTTAGGATTATTCATCATCATAAACATTTTTTTGTAATTAATAATAATATAAAGTAAGCTTTTCACCATAGCCATGCTTAAATGAAACCGCTTTCATTGCTAACAATTGGAACATTTTTCTATTTTTCTCTATTCACAGTATCAACACATGGCTATTATTAATGTATAAATTACACACACTGCATTTTTGTGCCAAAATTATTCAAGAATATATATATATATATATATATATATATATATATATATATATATATATATATATATTCTGATGGTAATTCGGGCAAAATTTTGACAGAAAGTCAGCACTAAATATATACATGTGTGAAATTTTTTAAATGAAGTGAAGCCTAATGGACATTTACATATCATTTAAACATTGTTTCAAAACAAAGATCATATAACACCTTCATGGACATTCAGTGTCAAGAAGTCAAAGTCTGTTTATTAATTATAATTACACCTGTCAATAGCAGCCATCTATGATAAAAGCAGAACTGGCCTATATACACTGGTGACCCCAGTTTGGTCAGCACTAAATATATACATGTGTGAAATGTTTTAAATGAAAATGTTTTATTTGACTACCATGCCCATTATATCAGTATCATTAGTACATGTACTAGTACTGCCATTATTATTATTATTATTATTATTATTATTATTATTATTATTATTATTATTAAGATTGTTTTATAAGCATTATTCAACAAAATCATAAAATATATATACATGTTGTCTACAAAATTATCTTCTACAAAAGATTACTGTGTCCTGCTCACTTTAATCCATCCTATAAATTAAATAATCACTGATGCTTAAAAAAGAAGCTTTATATTCTGTATCCCTGTCAACAATAATTTCACTAATTAACAGCTTATAATGACTGTCAAACAGAGGACTAACTTTTTATTTGGCCAACTTGCACAGTTAGCCTAAGATATTGGTGTTAATGTTTCAAAAGAATATCTGGATTAATTAGTTATCATTACTAACACATGCAATGAATCTGTACCAGCCCTTGCAGACAAGTTTTGTAAACCTGAATGACTCCTGAAGTAACCAAAATACATAAATTCTGTTTAACAAAGTCTGAATTGATAATCATCAATTTCTTGATTATCATCTGGAAAGTTTGAAGAAACAAAATGAGATCCATGGATGATATGGCATTATAAGTAGTCTGTGAATTATCTGGCAGTGGAATAAGGAGGTAGTCGTGTATTTGGATGTGAACTGATTGTACATACATGGCAATTAGTGGAATAGACAATGTACACACTTTACTCATTACAAGGTTTGTAATAATTAATCAATATAATAATAACAGATTGGTCAGAAAAGACAAATGACCAAGTATTCAATTCTGATTTTCCATAACTGAATATAAATGTTTTAATGTTTTCTTTTGATTAAACTGTTTGACATATTGACATGAAATCTTCTGAGAATGGTAATATATGAAAACACCATATTCTGATACAAATATCTTATTATTGTTAAAAGTACAACACTCATGATATTCTTCATGAAAAAAATATATAATTAAATAAAATAGTTTCATCTGATTAAGATCTGTGACTGATCAACCTATAACTGCTCTTTAAATATAAACCAATTACCAACACTACCCATGGCTGAAGAGACAGCTGTATTTATGACAAACCTTAAATCAAAACCTTTTTCTGTAATCCTGGGTATAAAATCTACCTGGAAATAAATTAGTTACTTTTCATTATTTTGATCACATTAAATATCTGTAAACAGAATGATTCTGGGGTTATTTCCAAACTACGTACATATACATACCCATCCAGTGATCTGCTTAAACACTTACATATCTCCAAACAGATATGAATATCGTGCAATAAAAATAATATTTTTCCATGAATTTTACCTGTCGGTTAAGCTTGCCATTGATTCTCTTCTGCTTGAGTTCCTCCAATCTGACAGCATCCATTTTGCCATGCCACTCAATGACCTTGGCAGCCCCCTTGCCATCCTTGATGGTGGCAATTAGATCCTGAAGACTTTTATGCTGAAGCTCAACCTCCGCTAATTTGTCCTCCAATGCATCCTTCTTCTGACGCACCTGTTACGAAATGGAGGCAAATTTATTAAGTACAGCTCAACTTCAACTTCAAACAATGTAGGCCCCGATCTATTGTCACATAATGCAAGATTGACCAAGAATGAACTGGTTAAAAACACAGAGAATACAATCAATCAAAGAGTAGACTCTGAGCTGCTTGTGGGAGCAATGTGTGCCACAAGATCAATGTTTATGCTGTTTACAGCTGGGTATGTGTTAAACACAAGCAGCATTTAAATTTAATGACTGCATGTAAGTGCAATGCTGATAATATATGTACCGACAATCTGCCTGCCTTACAGTCAATGCTGGTATTTACATGTACTGACAATCTGCCTGCCTTAAAATGAGTGCCGGTATTTACATGTACTGACAATCTGCCTGCCTTACAATCAGTGCCGGTATTTACATGTACTGACAATCTGCCTGCCTTACAATCAGTGCTGGTATTTCCATGTACTGACAATCTGCCTGCCTTACAATCAATGCCGGTATTTACATGTACTGACAATCTGCCTGCCTTACAATCAGTGCTGGTATTTACATGTACTGATAATCTGCCTGCCTTACAATCAATGCCGGTATTTACATGTACTGACAATCTGCCTGCCTTACAATCAGTGCTGGTATTTACATGTACTGATAATCTGCCTGCCTTACAATCAATGCCGGTATTTACATGTACTGACAATCTGCCTGCCTTACAATCAGTGCTGGTATTTACATGTACTGATAATCTGCCTTCCTTACAATCAATGCTGGTATTTACATGTACTGACAATCTGCCTGCCTTACAATCAGTGCTGGTATTTACATGTACTGACAATCTGCCTGCCTTACAATCAATGCCGGTATTTACATGTACTGACAGTCTGCCTGCCTTACAATCAGTGCTGGTATTTACATGTACTGATAATCTGCCTGTTGTACAATCAATGCTGGTATTTACATGTACCGATAATCTGCCTGCCTTACAGTCAATGCTGGTATTTACATGTACCGACAATCTGCATGCCTTACAATCAGTGCCGGTATTTACATGTACTGATAATCTGCCTGCCTTACAATCAATGCTGGTATTTACATGTACTGACAATCTGCCTGCCTTACAATCAGTGCTGGTATTTACATGTACTGACAATCTGCCTGCATTACAATCAGTGCTGGTATTTACATATACTGACAATCTGCCTGCCTTACAATCAATGCCAGTTTTTACATGTACTGACAATCTGCCTGCCTTACAATCAGTGCTGGTATTTACATGTACTGATAATCTGCCTGTTGTACAATCAATGCTGGTATTTACATGTACTGATAATCTGCCTGCCTTACAGTCAATGCTGGTATTTACATGTACCGACAATCTGCCTGCCTTACAGTCAATGCTGGTATTTACATGTATCGATAATCTGCCTGCCTTACAGTCAATGCTGGTATTTACATGTACCGATAATCTGCCTGCCTTACAGTCAATGCTGGTATTTACATGTATCGATAATCTGCCTGCCTTACAGTCAATGCTGGTATTTACATGTACCGATAATCTGCCTGCCTTACAGTCAATGCTGGTATTTATATGTACCGATAATCTGCCCGCCTTACAATCAATGCTGGTATTTACATGTACTGATAATCTGCCTGCCTTACAATCAATGCTGGTATTTACATGTACTGATAATCTGCCTGCCTTACAATCAATGCTGGTATTGACAAGTTGAGGAGCCGCAAAAGTCTGAGGTCATCTGGGGGTATAACAGTCTGTCTTTGAAAGAAAATGCAGAAATAATACAGATTGAGATTGAATTCTCGCATTTGTTGTTCTTAAATTATTTTTATAATGAATGTTTTGAATAAACACCTCAGTGAGAATGTGTATTTTTATCCAAATATCCTCTGACCTTATGCAATGGAAAGTATTGCATATTTTCTAGTTGATAAAATAATGAAGTAGTTTGATCATTGTGTCAAGCTCAAATTATTGCATGCTTATAAAAAATCAAATCTGAAGAGTAATAAATGTTCTTGAGGACCAGGCTGCATGCATGCTGAAAGCAAATCTGGAGAGAGCAATTAGTGTTCTGGGGGACCATGAGCTTTGTAAAGTTGCTGTAATCTGGATTTATAAGTCCTTACTATATATCACTGTTAGAAATGCATCTCTTTGACAACAATTATTATGTGATCTGTATGCTTATTCCTATCTGACAATCTGATGGTTTTAAGACAAGGAAAATGCTCAAAATTTGATGTGTGTGAATAAGGCTGCCAAGAAGAACATAGACAGAAAATGAGGAACATGGCAGCTAATGTGTGATGATAAAAAAAGTTTTGAAGTTACAAATAGCTCAATTTTACTTTTTAATTTGTGTCAAAAATCGAAGAAATGATATGCGAGAATTTGGAAATATTCTTTTATTTTTTATTATAATTAAAGTTATCTGCTACAGAAGCTACTGCATGAAACATTTTCATATCTACCCAACATTAAAAGACAGCTTTGATAAGGTTTATATTCCCATACTATATAATTTCTGTCAATTGATTCAGTGCCTTCCATCGTTTGTTGCAGAGGATATAGTGTACAATTTTCTCACTTACCTCCTTTAGTTGAATCTCCATATTGTTTTTATCTCTCTGTAACTGCATCATGGTATTTGAAAACCTCTCCTGCTTGGACAATGGAATAGCCCCTGCAAACTGAAGTCTCATTTCCTGTGTGAAAATATTTAAAAACGAGTATTTAATAATTTGGGAGGAATTATAGTTGTCTTTGCTACAAAAATCCAAGTTAGTTTCACATTTATAGTCCAGGTAAAACTCTGGCAATGATTGGATGACTGAAACAAATACTAGAGAGAAGAGATAATTCAATATTGGATCATCTGATGATGAAAAGTGGAGGGTTTTGTTTGTATTAAAATGGCAAAGCTTGTATAAAGTGAGTGCATCAGAGACTTACTGACATTAAAACAGAATGAAACCATGAAAAAAGAACGTTGTAATTGTTTAGTATACACATCAATTCACAGTATAAGAAAGCACTGCAAGCTCAATTAGACTGACATTATTGCAATCACATTTAAAAAACTTGTCAGTAAAATAACATTGCCGGTCAATACAATCTAGGGAACAATTTGATTCTTTAAGAATATTGTTTGTGTAAATTATTAAGAAAATAGAAAGAAGTTATATGTTAGAAATGGAAAAACATACAAAAATAATGTAATATATATATATATATATATATATATATATATATATATATATATATATATATATATATATATATATATATATACACACATATATATATATATATGCCAAAAGTTTGCAAATACAAATAAGTACCATTATGCAAGATTATAGATTACAATACAACACAGATACTACAGCATCCTGTTTAAGAACTTTGGTGAATTTTACTATTTTTCAACAGGGAATTCAGGCAATATCTAAAATGTAAACGGAAATCTTAGTCAAGAACAACACAGCTGCATGATGAGTCATTTTTGCACCTTTTGAAAATGTTTAACTGGCCCAATTGCTGTACACGTATTTATTAAACTGATCCAACTTATTTCTAAAACAGTTCATGTTTTGTTGGCATAAATATTTACATTCTGAATGTGCCATAAGAACTGTAATTATCTGAAAGATTAGATATATTTGCAGATGAACATACATGTAAATTTTTCTTTAGATGTTTCACTTTATTCTGTGCCTCTGCTCTGTTGTGATACATAGTATCATCCTTGGCATCAAGTTTCTGCTCCAGCCGTAATATATGAGCCTCAAATTTGTACACCTTCTTTGACATCTCTTCAAGCCTTCTTACAGCTGTACCCTCGCTCACCTGCAGCTGGACAATGTGACGATGAAGTTTACCTGGTAAAAAATGTATTCTGATAAATAATAATACCAGATAAAATATATTTAACATTTTTTAAATGCAAAGATGAACTTGATATCACACACCTGGCTTAAATAACTTAGCCATTGACCCATTAATCAAGTAGACATCTCTTATGTTGATTCAGATCTGGATAACTTGTAAACCCTATTATAATTCTGGGTCAGGAGATGATCTATTTTATTGTTCTTAGAAAAAACCAACAAAGTGGCCATATATATTAAACATGAAGAGAATCGCAATCAAAATTGGTAGATGCAACCATGGATCTCTCACTCATTATCTAATTCACCAACATCTTGATTATTTAACTCCATATTTATATAAATGGGATCAGATATTTGGCCTTTAGAATGGTAACTAGGTTAACCAATCCAATGCATCATTATCTCATTAATACTCATGAAACTCATTTATTAACAAATATGTTAAAGATCTTGATAATGAAAGATCATATTTCAAGTTCAGATCAGAAATTTGTCCTCTGGAGTGATAATAAGGTTAGCCAATCAGATGCAAGATTTCCTCATTAATATGCATGTATCATAGTACAGTAAAACCTGTTATGAGAGACTGCCCCTTCTGTTAACAAAAATTGATCTCTCAAGGCAGGTGGTTGGTATCTCATAGTAGATTTGTACAAAAAGGTCAGTATGCAAGGTCCAGTTTTAGAACAATTTCAAGAAAAATAATCACAATCACTGTACATATATTTTTTTCTTTATAAATAGTTCTTGCTAAAATATCATCTAAAAACAAAAAATAATTCAGCAATAAAGATATACTTGCATTGCATATCTAATGCTTAATGACATAAAAAAAAATTCTCATCCAGAAAGAAGAACCATTTACTCAGAGACAAAAGTCAATCGCTTTGTTCTAAGATGACATACAAGGATTAACTCTATAAGCAAAGTGTGTAACCCAGTCGTATCAACTTGAATAGGTGATATTTTTGTGATTGGAATGTAATTACTAAATATTGGTGGTGGGTGGGGGTGGAAACAACACACATCACAAATCTTCAACACTATCATTCGAAACCTGCAAATGATTCTTTCTTGCTGGTTTAATAGACAACAAAATGAAATGACTTTATTCACCCTCCCCACAATAAACATTCTCTCTAAGCGAATGGTAGATGTGCGAGCAGTGCTTGCTGCACTGCGTAAGCATTATGGAGACGAGCAAAATTTAATGTTGGACTGAGCAAAAATTGCCAATTCAGCTGTGCGGGGATGCCTGAGCAGCTGCAAACGTGCGTGCGTATGCAGCTTAGAGGGAACATTGCCCGCAATACAGATTAACTCTAAAGGCAAACAATATACGCAACCAATACATCAACTTAGGCAGTAAAATGCCAATTTGTGACATGTACATTAGCTTGGTTTACAGACTGTATAATCTATCATAATCTATCTAAGCAACAATATTTTTTTAAAAAGATTCTTTTTATGTTTTTTTTTTTTTATTAGAACAATCGTTACTAATCACTGTAACAGCTGATAACATATAGATCAGTGGTGTCTGTCTTTTCTCACGATACGGTCGTTGATAGAGATGCAGAGTCCTACACTAAGGCCAGAAAGCAGGCTATGTGCTGGTCCCTTGCTTTTATACTCAATGCATTGCTCACCCCATTATGAATAGTGGAGAACAATGCAGAGAGCATACTAAGCAGGAAACCAGTCTAGGAAATAAACTACATACACTTTAGTCTGGTTTATGAAAAAAACTAAAAAACACTATAAGCATTGCTAACAAAAAAGTCAGACATTGCTAGCCAGCCTATGTTTTTACATTTAGAATGGTTTGAGCTGTCGTTTTTACAGGGATTAAATAAACATCGGTGGAGTTTATCCTTGTTTTTTGTGATGTGGTCATTCATAGCAGTGTTCAAATGCATAATTTGCCAATAAATCGTGGTTGCTCATAATAGAGCGTTTAAATAATAAAATTGATCTGTGCATTATGATTGTGGTCAGAAAGGACAGGTGGTTGCTCATAGCAGTTTTTACTGTATGATCAAACCCATTTAAGATCTTGATGATACATGCTCATATTTCAAGCTTAATCAAATTCAGAAATATGGCTTCAAAATGGGAACAATCTCAACCAATCAGATGCATCATCACCTCATTAATATGCAGTTAACTTACTTATTATTAACTCATAAGGGTCTTGATGATATAATCAAAATTGGATGACCTTCAGACTGGTAACAAGGGCAGATAATAAGATGCAACAGTATATCATGACTATGCATGGCTCTTCCTCATTATCTATCTCATTCATGAATTTGGATGGCATAAGCCTATATTCCATATTCTCATTGAAATTTGATCAGCATCATGCAATCCAAAGTGGTAACAAGTGATTGTTGATGGACAAATGATGCATCACTGTTAAAGCACACTCCACAATGCATGACAGATGCAGTGTCATACTATAAGCTAACATTGTTAAGTCAGCTAAGAATGATTGAACAGATCAATCAATAAATAAAAAATTAAATGAATAAGAATGCCAGGGCATGCATGTCAGGCCTATGATAATAATATCCAATCCTGGACACACAGATGATGCTGAAGCGTTACTGCTAGTTTCCCACTAACATGGATTTGACAACTGTTGATACTTAATAACATTTCTAATGATAAATTTAAATATACATCATATTTCAGATGAGGGAGAGGATACAGGTCCTGGATGAAAAGTTTTCCTACATAACATGACAGTGGACAAAGTTGATGATGTCTTTTAAGAAGAAGTGGCCTTTCCAAAATATACAATTAAAAAACAACATGAAGGATAGAGAAATTGAGAAATATAAATTGACTGGCAGAAAAATGAAGGTATGTACCAATTATAGTTTTTTCATCACTTTGTACTTGAAAATCTAGCAGCTGTTGCCGTAGTGACTGGACCTCCTTTTCCTTAGAGATGTGTTGCATTTCCAGTGTTTTGACCTGTGAGCTGGCCACTTCAGAAATTTCCTGGGTAAATGGAACAGTATGGAATAAAATTTAACGCAAAATGTTCTAAAATGTTTCATTCTACTTTTTTTAAGATATCACTTACTGTAAAATGCAGTTGAAAACTGGTAGCTAAAATAATACTATTTGCACAACACAATAAATCACCTAAATACACACTTAGTTTGACAGAAATTTGAAACATGTACAATGACTGCCACCCCCAAATGAGGTACTAAAAAAAGAAACTTTACACTGATATGTCACTGTTCAATGCATAATAGAAACAAATTTACAATTTGTAATAAAGATAAATGTACAATATGTAGTAGAGAAATATTTACAATGTGTACTAGAGGTAAATGTACAGTGTGTAATAGAGATAAAAGTACCATGTGTAATAGAGATAAATGTACAATGTGTAATGGAGATAAATGTACAATGTGTAATAGTGATAAATGTACATATGTGCAGTGGAGAAATATTTAACAATGTGTACTTTAGATATTTGTGCAATGTGTAATAGAGATAAAAGTGCCATGTGTTATAGTGATAAATGTACAATGTGTAATAGAGATAAATGTACAATGTTTAGTAGAGAAATATTTACAATGTGTAATAGAGAAAAATGTATAATGTGTAATAGAGGTAATGTACAATGTGTATTAGAGACAAATGTACAATGTGTAATAGAGATTAATAACAATGTGTAATAGAGATAAATGTACAATGTTTTATATGTTCAATTCATTAGTGAAGATACAGTTTAATGTTTGATATCTCTATAACAATACCTTCAGTTTCGAAATTTCATGTTTCAAATTAAGTTCTGATGCCTCCAACTCCGAGATTTTCTTTCTATCTGCATCACTCACAGCTTTGGTTACTGAATCTGAAAAAAATAAAATCACCTTGCAGATAATCTGAATTTTCTTTTACAGGCCCTGAAAAAGTACAAAATTATATTTTATAATTGTGCGTCCACAACAATATTTTTTTTCTTCAAATTTCATGATGTTGTTATTGTTGCTAAATTACATATTTATATCTTTCTTGCTAAGACAATGTAAATAAAGACTGTTCAGAAACTATTTGAAATTGTCATTGTAAATTAAACTTTACGAATCTGTCCTTATACCCTCTCCTAAGGGGCTCAGTGGCAGGAGTCAATAGCACCCCTTCAAAGAAAAGGTCATTTTATGGGCAACAACATACTTTAAAAAACAAATAAATCAAATTCCATACAGTAATTTTGGATGTTGTATATGCAATTGGTCTGCTGTGGATGTTTACAAATCACATAAAAAAGCAATGAATTAATTTGTATTGGTTTATTTTTATTTAGTAATAAATTTATTTGTAATGATTATTTATGTTTATTTCTTTCAAACTTAACAGTGGGAAAATAACTGATATACAATATTTCAAAGGAAACAAGCAGAAAGAGCTAAACACACATGAAAATTAATTTTGCTACCAATACAAGACTCAGAAATGATTGATTTCAATGTTTTGAGTCTTTTTCAACTTGCAGGCTTCAACAAATGATGAATTAAAATCATAAACACAACATACTTACTGCATAAATGACTGGTATATGTTTAATAAGAACCCAAAGCAATCTAAACAAAAAAAATCATCACAATCACAGTGTTGTATTTAAACGCAGGCCTTCACTGAATGATATGCATAAAACATCTAATATTTACCAATATCTGGCACTACTTACTTGCTAATTCATCTCTCAGTTCTCTTTCAATCTTCTGGAGCTCTAGATTAGACTTTGTGATCTGTCAGGAAACGGGAAAAAAGTTGATGACATGTCACAAATGTAATATTTTAGTGTACTATTTTCAAGGATAGATCCCAATTCAAGTGGGGGGGGGGAGTTCGATTGTGTAACAAAATTAGTTTGCTTCAAATGCAATTCTTACATTTTTTCAAAGAAAAGTTAATAATTTTCAGAGAGTGAAAATGGAATCTATATATATATATATATATATATATATATATATATATACACAGCATGAAATATTAACATTTTATCTGCATAAGCAACATCTAGATTCATGCAAAGTCCAAGTCACGCAGTAACTATTAAGAATTTCTATAAAAAAACATTAAATCTTGAAAAAGAAAGATAACCTTTTGAAAAAAGTTTCTTAAATCTTTCTACATGCTACTTAACTACTGAATATCAGCTGTTATATTAAGCCATTATAGTGTGCTCCTTAGCTATAGTTGGACCAACAACAAGGACAACAATGCTAGCAAGCATAGCTATAGTTGGTCCAATAACAAGGACAACAATGCCAGTAAGCATAGCTATAGTTGGACCAACAACAAGGACAACAATGCTAGCAAGCATAGCTATAGTTGGACCAACAACAAGGACAACAATGCTAGCAAGCATAGCTATAGTTGGTCCAATAACAAGGACAACAATGCCAGTAAGCATAGCTATAGTTGGACCAACAACAAGGACAACAATGCTAGCAAGCATAGCTATAGTTGGACCAACAACAAGGACAACAATGCTAGCAAGCATAGCTATAGTTGGTCCAATAACAAGGACAACAATGCCAGTAAGCATAGCTATAGTTGGACCAACAACAAGGACAACAATGCTAGCAAGCATAGCTATAGTTGGACCAACAACAAGGACAACAATGCTAGCAAGCATAGCTATAGTTGGTCCAATAACAAGGACAACAATACTATTAAGCATAGCTATAGTTGGACCAATAACAAGGGCAACAATGCTAATGAGTATAGCTATATTTGGACCCACAGCTAGGATAACAATGCTAGTGTGTATAACTATATTTGGACCCACAGCTAGGATAACAATGCTAGTGAGTATAGCTATATTTGGACCCACAGCTAGGATAACAATGCTAGTGAGTATAACTATATTTGGACCCACAGCTAGGAAAAAACATGCTAGTGAGTATAGCTGTTTTTGGATGAATAGTAAGAATAACAATACTAGCAAGAGTAACTATATTTGGACCTACAGCTTGGATAAAAATGCTAGTGATCGTAGCTATGTTTGGACCAATAGCAAGGATAACAATGCTAGCAAGCTTAGCTATATTTGGACCACTAACACAGATTTTTCCTGTTGTACCATCATGAGATGACATATGCTTTCATTCTGACATATGCTCTTACTATGACATATAATGATACACTATAATGGAAATACTGACTCCTGTACACCTACACTCATACCAGTGGTTCAAATGCAAATACTGACTCCTATACACCTATCCTCATACCAGTGGTTCAAATGCAAATACTGACTCCTGTACACCTATCCTCTTACCAGTGGTTCAAATGCAAAAGCCAATGGACATGCTGTGCTATCATACTTTCATTTTTTCACACACATCTAAAACTTTAATGACAAAATGAAGAGAAATTAAGAGAACTAACCATTTAAATAATTTTTTTATTCTTTCTACATGATAATTGACTACTGGATGCAAAATGTTATGTTTATATATCAAAGTGTAATGCCTTAAAAGACCAATGACTCCAATAAATAAATCTACATTTAGACCAGTTCACTAGCAAGAATTGTTCCTGTTGCATGATATAATGTATGCTTTTGTTCTGATATATGCTATTGTGATAACTGCCCTGTCTAGGACATGATCATGTGCTATGACTCATGCAAATCAATACTTATATTTTTGTAACTCAATTACCAATAGCATACCATCATCTTTGTACCAACATACATTGTCTGCTTACATGAAGACTAATATTAATCTGAAATACTAATGGCATCAATCTTTAAACCAAAGATTTTACCATTGGTAGTCCTATAGGTAACGCACTACTTGAACAAAATCAAAAATATGCCAATCATAGAAGGTAAGGATTTTAACACTGGTGGTCCTACAGGTAATGTATTTGTTTCCACTGGTAGTCCTATAGGTGATACATGTCTTTACATTGATAGTCCTATAGGTGATACATGTCTTTACATTGATAGTCCTATAGGTGATACATGTCTTTACATTGGAAATCCTATAGGTAATGCATGTATTTAATAAATGCAAAAATATGCCAATCATAACAGAACAACCAATACCTGAACATAAATAGTGGGTATGGATTGCATCATTGTGTATGACAACATTGTTCATTACAAATGGAATCATACCTCTGAGAATTTTTCCTCCAGCTCCCTGTTCCTGTTTTCCACCTCCTCCAGGATCTTCTTCTGCTGTTCAAACATCCTTACAGAATGTTCTGCCTTCTGTCTCTCATTTAGCTCCTTCATCTCCAGTGTTGTGATTTTCTTTGAAGTGGAGATGATGTCTGCATCAGTGAGTCCTTTTACATCTGTGCCTTCTGTGACACCTGAGTCAAAAAAATAAATTATACCAATTTTTCATTAATAGATAGATAGGTAGATAGATAGATAGATAGATAGATAGATAGATAGATAGATAGATATTAAGCAGATATATAAGAAGATACCCTTCCTCTTTTGCAAACATGGGCAATGCAATATATACCTTTCATATATGTAACAAGGCATTTCAGATTTACACAAACCTATTTCGAGTTTGAGAACTTTCATGAAAGCTAAAACACTATAAAAACATATACATATGAAGATTTAATAGATTTACTTACAAAGGAACTGATTAACAAGCAGACTGTACATTAAACTTGAGCAATTGCAATGGCCTGCCATTACATATCTCCCTACATTTTACAGCCACCCCCAGATAATGACCAAGGGCTATAATGCAAAATCTGGCATAAGTATGATGCAGTTTCCTGCTATGACTACATATACAAGATTAGTAAGACTTTTTTTTGAAAAAAAAACATCAATGTAATTGAAATGTTTGTACCATAGACCTTTAACCCCATTAAGATGCATCATGGGGTGGGAATAGGAATGACAGTCCTCTTGCAGACAGATGTGTTGTAGCATAACTATAAAATTTCATTAATTTCCAGCCAGCAGGTAAGTAGCAGATGTGATAATTGACAGAAGGATGGATGGTATCACAATATCATTCACCAAAGATAAGAAAGGTCACAAGAAAAACCAAGTTTTTACTCCAAACAGCATTAGAAAGTAGTCTGTATGTATTTAAAACAACTCAAAATAATATTGATTAAAGTTTGTAAGTGTTCCAGCTTAAAACATAAAGACTTACTAGCTGCTGACACTGGCAAAACAATAAAGTCTTGACTAAATTTAAATGAACTTATCAATTAGACTGCAACATTTTCTTAAGTGCTTTTGTTTTATAAGTGTAGCTTGAGTAGGTAATTTTCTTGTCTGGATAATAAGCAAATATGTTTATTTTTCTATCTTGAAATGATTGTTTATATATAGTTGGAAAAAAAACGGTCATGCAGCTGGGTTCAGATTTGACAGCAGGTTACCTTTTCTGTGTAGCTCCTCCACAGCTGCTTCCAATGTGTGTAACTTTTCTTTCTCATGGGTCAGTGTTCTCTTCACCTCCTCATTCTCAGCTGTCAGCCTCTTTACCTCCCCCTATCAGAAGAAAAGTGAAATACTGCATTTGGCATAATACCTACACAAGCCTACATATACAGACAGAAACCCTCTTTAATAAAAAAAAAAAAAAACTCTAAAAAAATATCCATCATAAGTGCACATGTCTTTATCCTCAAGTTCCATGTGGGGGAATGTGACTGCAAAAATTATTTTCACACAGCAATTTTTAAAAACTAATTTACTATCAAATCTTGCTCTTGTGTTTTTAGCTCCAAGGGTTAAATCAACCTCTGCATTTAATCAGTGTGAACATGTTTGTGTGTGTGTGATTTGGATTTTTAACATAGCTTTTAAAAAAAATATCAGTCCTATCATTACGATGTCTGCAGTGTGACAGTTTATAGTGATGTCTAGCACAAGGGCATCATGTCACAGACACGTAGCATGATGTCCCACCTAGTCACATTATCCGGACACCAGGCCTACCAGTCCTAACACTAACATCTTAAATGCTGAGTGCCAAGCGAGGCAGCTGTTAGCACCATTTTTGTAAATCTTTGGTATGCCTGGACTGGTGATTGAACCCATGCCATCCCACATCTGAGGCAGGTGCTCTAACCATTGAGCCACTGGAGCAGTCCGTGACCATGTTTGGAGAGAGAATGCTCACAATAAAGAATAATATAATGGTTACACAGCTTTTGACATGGCATTCATTTTGAGAAATTACCTCATGAAACTTATCTAAATAATTAGTTTTTTTAAGTGCAAAGAACCTAATTATATCAAATAATAAAAAAATAAAATCTAGTCTCATTAAGCAGATATGAATTGTTCAAACCAAATCCAAAAGCCAGATAAAAAATCTAAGTTAATTGAATTAATACCAGACACCCATTTTTCTGTAAAGCCTGCCTTTCATTTAACTAAGCAAATAAAAATCTATTTCACACTGATGT
Source organism: Unio delphinus (assembly GCA_029339505.1). Taxonomy (NCBI): domain Eukaryota; kingdom Metazoa; phylum Mollusca; class Bivalvia; order Unionida; family Unionidae; genus Unio; species Unio delphinus. Next base: position 16,827,491 of record JAQISU010000155.1, on the reverse strand, counting down.
TAATCTAAGATGTGCATGGATGTACAGATGGAAGTACAGATACATGCAAAAGATGAAAAAGTGACCTTTTGTTGTGCTTTCTCTACAAAAGGCTTAACAAAAAACGATGGTCAAATGAGCAAGATTACACAGTAAATTGAAAAACCACTTGCAAATTTTGTCTAATCAAGAAAAAGTCAATCAAATGATACATTATTAACCAAGAAGAGAAATCAGTGCAATGGTAGAATTATGCATGCAGTGAATATGTAAGAAATACTGCAATGCTATAAACACATATATGCAGTTAGTTCTGATTAAAAAAAATATATATATGATTCATATGCCAGAATTATAATTAACTACATGTCCATCAGTTGTATAAATTTCATATTTTAAATTACACGTAGAATAGTAACTTTGGACCAGCAACGTGTATCAGGATTTCCCCGTTAACATAAACTGAGTATATACTCCAAGAGGTGATTGGTAAAGTCTCAACATACCTCCAGCCCTGTCAGAGCCTCAGCCCTTGTTACAAGATTGTTTCCCTTTTCTAACAGGTCTCTGTATTTCTCTGTAAGCTCATGGTACTTCTTATTAGCCAAGTCCAGTTCACTGACTGGTACTGAATCATCCAGGGCTTTCTGAAGAGCTGCAATCTTGAAGACTGATGTATCCTAAAATGTTAATTATGATAAAAATATAACTCTCTTTATACAAATCTTGTGCAGCCTATTTACCAATTTATTTTGAACATGTACATATTCCTGGAACCATTCAAATTTGATCACACATACTTCCATTTATCAAAGTGGCATTTTTTGTGTCCAAAAGGAGTTGACATAATTAGAGTCTACTGTTCTTTGAGCATAACATAAATTATAACATATGCAGAAACAAAAGTTGTTTATACATTGAAGAAACCAAATTTATGAAAAATAAACTCCTGTTATGATAAAGATGCATGGTATTAGAAATTAAGCTGAATATTATTGTATGAAATTACATTTAAAATGTTCTGCATTCACTAAAGCTTCAAGAATTGTATGGTACTTGAATACTGGAATCAGGAGTATATTGCCTCCACTTGACAGCATGCCATTTTGGTGTATTACAAGAGTTGTACTTGTTAAACTCAGATATGTGCCACTGTGTGACATGATTGAGTGTTACAAGACAAGTACTTGTCAAGACACTGATGTGCCACAGTGTGATATTTTAGAGTGTTACAAGAAAAGCATTTTTCAGACACTGATATGTGCCACAATGTGATATTTTGGAGTGTTACAAGACATGTACTAGTTAGTCAAGACACTGATATGTGCCACAATGTTATATTTTGGAGTGTTCTAAGATGAGCAAATGTTAAGACACAGATATGTGCCAAGTGTGATATTTTGGAGTGTTACAAGGCATGTACTAGTTAGTCAAGACAGACAGATGTGCCACAGTGTGATAGTTTGGAGTGTTCTAAGATGAGCACATGTTAAAACACTGATATGTGACAAGTGTGATATTTTGGAGTGTTACAAGGCATGTACGAGTCAAGACAGTGAGATGTGTCACAGTGTGATAGTTTGGAGTGTTCTAAGATGAGCACATGTTAAAACACTGAAGATGTGCCACAGTGTGATAGTTTGGAGTGTTAAAATATCAGTACTTGTCAAGACACTGATAATTGCCATTCATATACTTTGATGCTTTACAAGAAATGCAATCAATGTATTTAAATTATGGAATATGTTTTCTATGTAAAAATTGAAGTTTCATATTCTAGAGGATTCACGAAACCATGAAACTTGAAAATCATTACACAGTGAATTAAAAGCCATACAAATCTTGATAATCAATTACACACTCCAAGTTTGAAAATCAATTACACACTCCATGTAGGCCAAAGAGAAGTTTGAAAATCAATCACACATTACATGAAAGGCCATAAAGATGCTTGATAATTAATTATACTCTTCATGCCATCGAGAAGCTTAAAAATCAATTACATACTACATGAAAGGTCATAAAGAAGCTTGCAAATTAATTACACACTGCATGAAAGGCCACAAAGAAAATTGGTAATCAATTACACACTGCATAAATAACAAAACTATATATTCACCATTATTACAAGTATTGCCACACCAGATAAGAAATAGTTCCTTTCTGTTGTCATGAACAATTAACTGTTTTTTGCACAACATGATGTAATTATAACCAATCAAAATGTGTGTGTGTGTGTGTGTGTGTGTGTGTTATCATGAAATGCCCATAGGCATGAAAGTTTTCTTTCATGTAAAACTGTCAATCTTCACCTAAAAAAATCACTTAATTACATACAATTATAATAATGCTGACTTTAAAGACAGGAGGGAAGAGAATAAAAGTTATTAAAATGCTAGCATACACAAATAAATGTAAAGCTGTTTTAATGTAGCTTTCCAGCTATCATAATATTCCTGTTTTTACAAGAAACCTTGAAATTACACCATCTGGATTTACACAGTAGTCTAACAATAAATAATGCAGAGAATGTAAATGCAAGTAACAGTAATGGCTGTGAAATATAAAAGATATGACAAACAAACGGTAAACGAGATGCATGAAAATCATGCTTAACTAAAATGAACATCCTCCTTGCTTATACACAGAAGAAAAAAAATTATTACTTTGTATCTCTGTAGGTATCCAAGCCTCTCAGACACAGCAGTTTCCATGGCAACCATCTCATTTTTCAAACGGTTAACCTCCTGTAGAAAGAATTAATTTGTTCAACTGTTACCCATGTTAACTTGTTGTGTTTTCTTTTAGGTCCGTCATTGCATAATTAAAATAAAGAGAAAGAGTGATAACTGATAATTAGACTAGAACTATGATTAGGGCATCGTTGTCTCTGCCAATAGGGAAAAGGGAAAATTGTTAAAAAGGGGACATAACTCAGTCAAATTCTTAGGGATATAGATAAAAAATCATACTAGCTCTAGCTTATCTTCTCACTCCATAACAAATTTGAGTTAGATACCTTCAATTATTCAAAAGTCCATGAGCAGAAATGAAATCTCTGATGCATAAAATGGACATACTATAATTACAGGAAAACTGACACACATTGGCAATGCTATATTCACCTTCCACAAAATATGACAAAAGCATAATGAAATAATAAAAAAGAGACACTTTACCTTCCTAAGCTGACCTTCAACTTCCTCCATTATATTATGTCTTCGAGTCAAAGCTTTTTCATTAACACGCAGGACTGTTATTCTTCTTGTCATCTCTGATAATCGACGTCTCACTTCAGGTTCATCTTTAGCTAATGTGTCTACTAGTCTCTAAAGGAAAATACTTGTAGCATTAATACAAACTTCTAAATATTTGTTTATTGTCTGTTTTCACTAGTTAGAAAATAATCTCAATGAATGTTTCATTAAAAAATAGGTGGAAAACTTCATTATTTAGTGCTTAATCATTTACACATATTATTTTATGATTTTGTTTCCTTTTAAACTATAATGTTTGCTGAAGATTGTTCTACCATAAATTAAGTCTTTAAAGGTAAATAAAACCAGCATTCAAACTTATCACTGAATTAATCCTCAATAAATTGTAAACTATTATAACAAATGTCAAAGCTGTGACTAATTAGGCAATTGCAACGAGGGTTGGACCATTTAAACATACATGGTACTCAGAAAAAGGTAGTTTAAAAAAAAATATATGCCAAGGTAGTTTGATTTCACAGATTTCATATTAAAATGACCTGAAATTTCTAAACTGCATCTAAGGGTAAGTACCCCAGTTTAAAAATTGTCTTCCCTAGGTCCCATGTATGTGTTAATAGAACAGCCCTGGTGTAGCACTGGCACATCTCCCTGGTGATAATGGTTAATACATACACCTTTTAATATATTCCTGAGATTGCTTCTATATTTATGTATATTAAAAAGTTTCTGCACACTCAATTTATTGAGACTGATAAAAATTCTATATTTATAAGTGGTAAATCAATTCTTTTTAACACATAATTTTATATAAAATTGTTTTAAATCCATTTTGTTTCAGTAAAAGGCTTGTAAATGTTGGTGACATGTGAAAATAAAGAAAATTAAAATATATAATTTCACTTACAACAGAAAAATATACAATTGCTATTGTTGCTATGTTTCTTTATTCGTTGTATTATTTAGTGTGAGTAAACCTATCTAGGATGCTGAGTTGTATTTCACAACCTGGGTAAAAGACTAATCAAGTTTATCTGAAAAGGTTAAATTGTTTAATCACAAGTCCTTCACACTGTATTCCAGACTTTTTTCTAAAGACTATCTATCTGCATATCTTATCAATTTGATACAATTTTTGCAGAAAACAACATTTAGAATAATTTTCAACTGAAAATGCAGCAAGCTGACTTACACATGCAATACTGTGTACACATTTGTTCTCTCACTCGCAAACATGCATATTATGATCAGATTAAATTTAATAGACCTGATAGTAATAACATGGCAATAATCAAACTACTTGGTACACATTACAAATGCAGCACCTTCTATGAGAAAATGGTAAACCTCGTGTTGGAAAAATTGATAAATTAAAGGCTTATTTCTCCCATACAAGTGGGCCGATTTCACTAAAATCTAGCTGATGTAATTTAAAAAAAACACGACCTCATTCAACTGAAAACATTATTCCTTAGCCTGGATTTTCCCTTTAACAAAATAAGCTTTATCTACATGAAAGATTGACATATCTAATTTATAATAAAATCCAAGCTTTCATGAATAGCAAATCTATACTAGTTAAAAGTTCATTCTCCATGTACAGGATAAAGTGTCATGTAACAATTAATGAGATTTTGTTTTGATTTCATTATATATTTAGATAGTGTTGGTAAAGTATGATGTTTTATAGATAGGACAACATTTCAATTGAGAATGTTGCAATTAAAGTAAAATAAGAAAAGAAAAAGCAAATTTCCACCAATATAAAAAAAAATCACAAAATTCATATAAATGCATTAAAAGCAATAAATATACTAACATCAAACTCCTGAAGCTTGACTTTATCTTCCTCTCTGGACCCTTCTACATTTTTAAGTTCCTCTTTTAGCTTCTTTACTTCCTCTTCCCAGGCCTAAACAAAACAAGCAAAATTGTCACTGAATCAACTATTGGGTGTATGCTATGTTATCTTTTGAAGTATACACAACATACTACATTTGATAGCTTAGTATCTCACCTTTATTATTGTTGTTGCAACCCAATGATCATTATCATTATTATCAACACTGTCATCCTTGTCATTCTTACCATCACTGATGTGACTTTTGTCATCTGGGACACTGTGGTGCTGTTATATTTTTGTCACTGTTCCTCTCCTACTTGTAAGGATCCAAGTAATTCATAAATAATAAAACCATCTCTGATCAGATCCTTAGTATATAGATTATATTATTTTAATTCTTATTTTATTTTAAATTTGTGTAAATCAACCTCATCCTGGTATAAAAATGTATTTCTTTTAAATTCTAGATGTCATGAAGACACTTTTTCACACATCTTCCTTTGGAATTAATGAAGATCCAGTTAGTGTGTGTTTATGTGTTTGTGTGTGATTTGGATTTTTAATACAGCTTTATTAATGGTTTTTTTAGTCATACTGCTAGGATGTCTGCAGTGTGGCAGTGTACAGCGATGTCTAGTACTGGGGCATCATGAAGCATCATCACCATCCATCACATTATCCTGACACCAGGATGACCAGTCTTAACACTAACTTCTTAAAACATAGTATCAAGCAAGGCAGCTGTTAGTACCATTTTTATAAGTTTTTGATATGACTCAGCCAGGGTTTGAACCCACAACCATCTGTATCCATGACAGTGCTCTAACCACATAGGCCATGGGAGTGGTCAATCCAGATTAAACAGTGAATTAATTTTATAAATGAAAATAAAGACTATGAGAATTGGATCACCATTAGACTGAAACAGAGCTTGCCACTTCTGATGGAGCATGATCACAAACCTAGGATAAACAATAGTGTAGGAAAATAGTACAATAATTTATATACCTACTCAACATTTAATTGTCCTCTGTTTTGAAATTGGCAGGGCATGGTTAATTGTCACATTTACTGACCAATGGATTCCAGTGGTAGTGGTCAAGGTATGTTATGTTGAACCTAAACTTGCTGTTCTGATACCATTCATTTTTTAAATTAGATTTCCAAAGACCATGGCCCTGCAGACCCCAAAGTACAAGCCAGCCACAAGGTTTGGTCAAGAAAATTACTCAAGAACAATTTCTTTTGTGAAAAAAAACTTCATTCTTTCTCCAGTATTAATGACTTTGACCTTTGCCCTTCTAACTTAAAATCAACCAGTCCGAACCCTATCTTAAGTGCATGCCCTCTGCAAACTTTGGTTAATGCACATGGTCTTGAACTAAAGCTATTATGTAAAAATCAGTTTCTGTCTTTCAGTAAATAACGTTGACCTTTGACCACCAAATAAATAGGCCTCTTTTTTAACAAAAGTGCAAGCTATTCACAAACCTTGGTGACAGTACAAGATCGAGAACTTAAATTTTTGCACAAAACCATTTTTCAATTTTTAAACTTTAGTTGCATGACCTTTATTCTTTTGCCTCCAAAATCAATAGATTTCTTTCTTCAAGAGCAAGTCACAAATGCACTTTGGTCCAAGTTTGCAATCTATGACTAATATTCATGTGCAGGAATCATTTTTCTTTTATCTGTAGCAGTGATGTTGATGTCTGATCTTCAAATCCCAAAATCAATAGGTGTATCCTTATCATCAATGAAAGCCATTTTAAAGGTTTGGTCATGATATCTCATATATAAGTGAAGTTATTGCGTGGAAAGGTTTCCTTCTTCAGTATATTTTGCCAAAAACCTTTGAGCTTTTAAGTGTGAAATCCACAGGTTTCATTCTTGCCCCAAATGCAAGCTACATGAAAAGTTTGTTAATGGTAGATGATACAAAATGTGAGCTCTTGTGTTAATGGTAGATGATCAAAAACCTGAGCTATTATGTGGCAGGTAACAGATGAAAATTCTTACAGACAGATGGATGTTATAACTGACATTTCTGGAAGGATCCTGAAATCAATAAGTGCCTCTCATGTCTCAAGCTATCCATCAAGACAGTTTGGTCATGCTTTGAGGTAGAGGACTTAGTTTGTTCAAACTGTTTTCCTTCTTCGTGTTCCTCTATCTATATCATTTAACCCCCTAATCAACATATGTCTTCTGTGTCTCAAATGAAATCCAACAACAAAGTTATGTCAAGCCAGGTAGTACACAACTTAAGTAGTTTTGTGGTAACTGTTTATTTTCTTTCATCTTATGTGTGTATGTGATAAAGCTTGCTGGTAGCTTCTCGTGGGTCAGTGGTTCTTTCTGTAGTTTTCCCGGTTTCTTACTCCATTGATACTTGCCTCTATGTATCGCCTATCTTGTGCTAAAAAAAAAGGTTAAACCATACAACAACATCATCTTCTGTGACTTTTGATCCCAAAATAAACAGGTGTCTTCCTTATCTCAAATGCATCCTCAAGGTTTGGTCACTAAGGAAAGATTGGACTCAAGATACTGTGCAGAAACCAGTTTTAATTTTACTGAGTCACTGTGAGTTTGATCTTGATCTATTTGAACACTAAACAAAAAAGCTTCTTTCTTATCTCAAATGCAGACCATTCACAAAGTTTAGCCATGCTATCTGGCATACGAATCAAGTTATTGCAATGGAAACAATTTTTTTCTTTCATTCCCCATGACCTTGACCTTTGGAGCCCTTACCCCAAGTGCAAGCCAGTCAAAATATATTGTACTGGTATTTGGCAGAGAACATGATTTATTGTGTGGAGACAAAACAGGAACAGACTGATAACATCATAATGGTGGCAGAGTAATAGGAAAGACTAGCAACTGTAAAGAGAAAAGATTATTACTGAAACAACAAAAATACAAACATAAAAATGATGCCTCTGTTTTGCTTTTGCTTTGTCTTCCAAGAAAATTAAACATTGAAATATGCCAGAAATTCTCACCTTTCTGTCCTTGAGATAATCCTGGTAGATAAGTCCCTGCTGATGCCTGACTACTGCAAAACGGCGTTTGTAATTCTCCAGAGACGTTTCCAAATTTCTAACACTCTCCTCTTTCAGATGTAATTCCTAATGCAGCATATGAGAAAAGAGAAACCATTTTAGGAAAATCAAGCTCATCAATACAGTACATCTCTCTAAAACAGAAAACAAGTCATTTAAACATTTGACTCATTTTTAAGAAAGGCTATTTTGAATAATGGATCTGTATCAACTTTACATAAAATTGCAAAGCCTTCATGTCTGGGATGCTGTCTGTCAAATTTGTTCGAAATTGGTTCAGCATTTTTTGAGAATTTTCTCTCAAGTTTGAAATATTTATTGATTGTTTGTTAACAGCAAGATCAAGGCTGTATTAATACATGACCTTAAGCTTGTGGGTGGCTTTTATGAAGTAAACAATTTTTTATTATTTTAATTCTCAGAGTAAAATGATTGGTTTCCTCAAGGTTATATTATGAGTACATGATATAAACATGATCACATTTCTGAAACTGCATTTTAGATTAGGATATAACCCTTGTTTTAGAGAAATAATTTCAGTTTGGGCTTTTACTTTACACTGGAATTTGTCTGTGACCAGTTTTTGAGTTATGTTAACTTTTCTTCAGATCATTTGGATTTAAAAGATTAATTCTTTTTTCCAGAAATAATTTGAATGCTCATACAGATTTCTTGGGCAAAGACAGTTATAAAAATTTTATTCAGATTTCAAGCACTGGAGTGTTATTTCTTGCGTTTCTGCAAGGAACTTACTGTCAATACCACAGAGTACAGACTACAGCAAAGTCATCGCCTTCCATCTTGGATTTTCATGAAGATTCAAACTTGAGTTCATTAGAACATTTCATTAGTAGGACTTTGAAAAATTAATTTGTGGATTATTCTTGGATTGTTTTTGGATATGATTCTTAAAACCATAACTTCTTTTTTTCATTGTTTTTCCAGGGAAATAAATTATTTGTTTTATTTTACAAAGCTAGTTGTTTTCACTTTTCCTGTGTTACTGTTTATTAGAGCCTAAACATGTAAGAAAACAAACTGATTTCAGAAGGATTCATGTGCACTTTTGGGATAAGCACATTTACATGTTAAATTTGGCACTGTATGCTGACAGTGAAGGCACTAAAAGCAATTAAAATGCAAAATTAAAGTTTTTTTTAAAATCAATGTTTTTGTCAGAACCATAATTAAAACTGGTTCCTGACAAGAACTGTTAGAGTGCCAGTACTGATCCCATACAACTACTACAACGGTACTCAATCAAACTGTGCAACTTGGCTAATAAAAGGTCTAAAATCTTAATGAAGATCATTGAGTTTCCATGGTATGGTGTATTTAATACTTCATTAATTTTTTGGTTGGAATGCCAGTGAAAACCATCACAGTAAACTCAACAGACTGGAACATCTTATTCTCTTTCAAACAAATTTAACTTTGTAAAATAATTCTTAAGGTAATTATTTTAAAAAGTGTTAGGTTTTGATGTGGAGGTAAAGATCCTTATGAAAAGACAGTCAATGATTATAAAATGCAACAATATTTCAACATCAATAAAATAATTGCATGTTACTTTTCAATGTGAGTTCTGTAACCTGATGAACAATTTAGAAGAATATTCAGTTTCACTAGTTTAAACTATTGCTTACCTTTCTGTTTGTGACGACGTGTTATGTATACTTAATTTGTATTTGTTTTTCTCCATGGTTATGGATAATTGTATTTTGGACATGACCTTGTACAAAATCAAGTTTAATGTGTATGGTAACTGATTAAGGATAATGATGTTTTTATTTTGTTAACTAATACATAGTTAATATTTCCATAGGAGTGTTGGTATAATATTTGGATCATTATCGATAAAGGTACACATGTTTATTAAGTCTGGGTCCAGGATGTTGAACCTGATATTACTCATGTTCTTTATTATAATTTTAGCAACAGATTTTATCTGTTTTTTAAATTAACTTTTGCACCTACGCTCTGGCCAAACCTTTGTGTCATAACTTATATATACTCTTGTTTACTTGAAATGGTATTCATTCTTGCAATAACATCAGAAGCATAATCAGTTGTATTGTTGTGTTCAGTTTTTTATTTCAGTTTAACTATTATTCAAATTATTATTCTCAGGATATACAAAGTGCTCAATTATATTCTTGGACAGAAATAATAATTTGGAATTATAGTGAATTCAGTCAAGGACATCTTGGATTATATTACTGTGATTAAAAGGAAGAATGTTAGCACATAATCACACTAAAGGCCATGGGTATATTAGTATATACAATATTCAAGACCACAGGTACATCAACACCTTCAGTACTGTATTTATTTGAAAAACCACCAGAATTTAATTAGAACTTTATTCATTAGGACTGGTTATAAAACCTTTTGGGCTATTTAGAATTTAATTTGCAATATTGTAAGTTCTTTATAAATTTTCCTTTTGTATTCTGTTGAAATAATTATCTGCTGAATTTTACAAAACTTGTTGGCTTTTGCTCTTTTCTGTTACTTTGTTTAAGACCATAATGTCATAATACATGTCACTCTGTCCTTGCCAATAGATGTCACTGAGTTCTAGTGATGCCAATCAAGTTATTATAACATATTTAAAAAAAACATGCTTTAGAACAGTTAAAAGCCACTATTAATGTTTTGCTAGAATCCAGTGGAAAAGTTCCAGATCTTTTCAATTACTCCACAACAAGAATAAAAAGGATAATCAAATAAAAAAGGCAATGTGAAATGCCTGTCAAAAACACAACAGCAATAGACAGGGTGGGATGCTAACCTGTAATTGTTTAATCTAGAGTACAAATGACATACCATAGGATCAGATACATCTTTTTGATCAACCAATCAGATTAAATTAAAATGATCTGTTGAATATTTTGTCTCACACCTGTCAAGTGATGCAACCTAGCACAGAATCCTAATAGTGACAATTCCACCAATACCAACAATGTTTCTATCCATAATATGGACAGCAACAGTGGTGGTAATGGTGGAATTGCCACCATTAAGATTCTGTGCTGAAATGTTGTGTTAAACAGTACCATATATACTTTTATGTAAGTAGAATTGAACTGCAATGAGTACATATTCAGATCTGCTGGTGCTCTGTGCAATGGCAGATCAGGGTCTATGATGTTTGCAGTTGCATCTGAATTATAAGTTTATATATACAGTACTAACTATATCTACTAACACTCCATACCTGAAGTACTACTACTAGGTGTTCATTTAGGCTAGCAATGACTTCAGAGCTACTGACAGTCATAGCATCTGGGAGGGGCATAGCACGGAAGAACCCTGGGCCTCCTCCTGTGTCTCTTATTGCCTTCAACTCCTCCTCCATGTCCTGAATCTGAAATTACAAATTCAGTTAAAGTAAAACTAATACTTAGTGCTTCCATAATAAGGTATAATTTCATGGCTTTTTTCAAGAATGTTTTCTTTATGCTATAAATTCAATGTACTTCTATAATCCACATAAATTTATTGTACTAGAAATACTTGACTTAATAATATTTAAAACTTGTAAGTTTAATATTTAATCTGTGTTGTCCCTGCAACTATAATCTGAACATAACAAGATATAATTATTTGGGAACTAACACACAGAGGAAATATTCTGAATTGTTAAGTCTTTATTTTTGGAATAGTTTCATGTATAAGATTCATAAGTGTACAACTTTTTACTGGTGAAGTGACTTATCATAACAGCATTTGGTCATTTCAATAATGATCTCCAAATTAAATTTATCCAAATAAAGCATTCTCCTGAACTTTTATATTGCTTTCATGAAAAATAGTGGTTTCTGTAACCTTGGAAACTGCTTTCTCCAGCTCTAACTGTGCCTTATTGGCTTCATGACGTGTCTCTCTGAGTGCGGTGCGAATTTCATCATTTCGGCCCATCAGGTTATCCACTTGGGCTTTCAGGAACATTGACGTGTCATACTGTCCTAGGACATTCCTGGCTTCTATTGCCTGCAAATAATTTTTGATAATTGAACTGATTACATTTTAGGAAACGATGAAAATTTTTAACAACCCACCATGCTGAACCATTCTCTTTTATAATGAGAAGCTTGAGTGGGTGTGACACTGCTTTCTGGGCTTACATCAGCTGAACAGCTCAATGCAAAAGCAACTTAGTTATTTGTGCTAACATGATACCATTTGTTTAGTTAACAAAATTCTCTTCTGCAGTTTTGGAAAAGAATTCTTTTTTGTATCTGTAGTCATAACTGACATTGTTTTGGCACCATTGAAATATATTTCAAGGCATTCATGACAAGATGCCATCTGTTAAATTTGTTCAGAATAGTTGGCAGCTTTTGAGAACTTTAATTGTTCTGTTTATAGTCTTATGGGCATATTTGGTTCTGAGATCTGCAATGCATGTAAGATCTTGGAAGACTTTTGTGCCAGAATGGTTTCTGTGCAGTCTGACCCAGTTCTTTTGAGCAGTATTTAGATGAAGTCAAACAGAGCTGACTCTGATGGCTAGATGATGCCCGATGGTTGCTAGGCAATGCCATCAACTCATATAGGCTAAAAATATAATGAAATATTGGGTCATTGATTCTATTCAGAAATTGTTTGTAACCACAACACCATAAACCATATGTTAGGACCATCAAATCTTTTTTTGAAAAAAATAATAAATGCAACACATTTGCCATACAAAAGTTGTGTGAATTAAATGGATGGTGACAAATGAAATTAATAATAATTTCATAAATTGGGTTTCATCCTGAAATGCAAAAAAGTATGCTCTGTACCATTCAGTCCACTGATTTGGATTTGGGTTTTTTATATAAAAATGTAGCTTTAAAAAAAATAGTCATATCACTAAGATATCTTAGTGTGGCAGTTTATAGTGATTTTTGTAAGTCTTTGGTATGACTTGGCCAGGGATCAGATCAAACCCATGACCTCCTGCATCTGAGGCAGATGCTCTAACCGCTGAGAAAGGAAAATTATATAATCAGCAATAACTATAAAACATCAAAACTCAACTATTGATTATATATCTATAATTAACTTTATGTAGATGTCATGTACACAAATATTACAATAAAATCTATAAATACTTACAGCCAACATTCTCTCCAGAGTTGGGAATTGCATTAATTTTCTATCAGCACCTGTTTCTTCCACTAATGATGAGAAAGTTATAAAGTATTTTAAAGAATGCATTTAGCACAAATAAATTATATGTTTTGATGAAAAAATATAACTATGAATAATTCTATAAAACTCTTTAAAGATACAAATATGAGTGTAAAAACAAAATTAAACAAAAAGGAAACAAAACTCAAATCACAAGGAATCAAACTATTAAAAAGTTATTTCCATTATTACAAAGGGAAATGAAATTACAGGCATAATCAAAGTCAAACTTAAATGCCAAGAGTGCAGTGAATAGCAAATTTATGATTGCATGCATGCCAAATTGTAAATAGTCTCCGAAACTGATATGCCTTTTGTCCTTTAACCTTTTGACTCTGAAATCAATAAGCTTTATTTTATACAGAGTATAAGCCAACAACAAAACATGGTGCAGGTATAAGATGTTGAACTGATGTCATTGTGCTGAAACCATTCTTTTTGTTGTTGTTGTTGTTATAGGGTTTAATGCCAGTTTTAAGCACACGATAGGCTATACATGGCAGCCAGTATTATTGGTGGAGGAAGACCCCGGGATAACCCCCCGAAAGAATCACAGACACACAAGAAGCTACTGGCAAGCTTTCTCACATAACTACATTAGCCAAATCTTAGACTCAAACCCACGCAGACAGAGGTGAGATGGTAGTGCTTTAGACCACTTTGCCACTCTGGGCCCCAAACCATTCTTTTTCTTTCAGTCACAGTGACCTTGACACTTTACATTTTTATCTCAAATTCAATATGCTTCTTCTTTACTGTAACTGCAAGCCTTATAAATAGACTGGTTCAAAAGGTTTAATATGTAATGTAGAACTAAGATTACTGTACAGAAACAATTTTGCCCACTTTTATTCACAATGACCTTGATCCCTGACCTTGTTACCCTGAAATCAGTATGGTTGTTTATTATCCCAAGTTCAAGCCATCCACAGTGTTTAGTAATTGTAAATAGAGTAGATCTTGTCACTGTGCATAAAGAAAATTGGTATCAATTAAATTGGTGAGATGGACATCTCTACACAACATACACTAATTTTATAGGTGTTGAAAATATATAATTTTGATCCATTTTATTTTAAAACAATATAAAAATAAAGTAACACAAGTAAGACATACCATGTTATTCAAAGTTGGTAAAGATTCTTCTACTAGGGTCTGTCATATGTAGGCACAATATTTTGTTATGTCCTTTTATTCAAAGAATAGAAACCATTTGACTGACCTAAGAATTATCATTTCACCACAATAACTTCTTTTTGGAAGAGATATGTAAATTTATCAAACAGAATTTAGAAGCACCAGAATTTGACTAGTTCTGAAATAATCATTAAAAATATGTATATCATCTGATTCTAATACACGTATAGTTTAATTCAATAGTAATCTTTAAATACATGTATATTGTCTGATTCAAATACATGTATATTCTGATTCAAGGATAATGATTATATACAAGTATATTGTTTATTTAATGGATTACTATTAATACAAGTATATTGTCTAATTAATGGATTATTATTAAATACATGTTTAGTGTCTGATTAATGGATAATCATTAAATTCATGTATACTGTATTATTCCATAATAATCATTAAATATTACATGTATATAGCCTGATTCAAGAGTAATATTAAGTACATGTATATATCCTGATTCAATAGTAATCATTACATACATGTATATTGTATTATTCCATAATAATCATTACATATTACATTCATATAGCCTGATTCAAGAGTTATATTAAAGACATGTATACAGCCTGATTCAACAGTAATTATTAAATACATGTATATTGTATTATTCCATAGTAAATATTAAATCAATTTATTCATTGTTTTATTCAAGAGTAATCTTTAAATACATGTATATTGTGTGATTCAAGTATAATCACTAAACTGTACAATTTAAACTGGGATATTTAAAAAGTATGTAAATCACAAAAGATGAGTATTAAGTATCAAGGCTATAGATAATTCAAGACATATACAAGTCCTTAAAACTAAAATCATATCCATTTTCCATCAAAAGCGAGTCCATGCATTAAAGATGAATCAAAGCTACACATCACAAGTCCATACATATTATTGTAAGCAGCTTGAGGACACTAAAATAAAATTCTGAATTTACTTATACTTTTTGACAAATGAAATTCACTCTGTTATGTTAAGATTTAATCTGTGGACATTCACTCTGTTATGTTAAGATTTAATCTGTGGACATTCACTCTGTCATGGACAGGTTTAATCTGTGGACATTCACTCTGTTATGGTAAGGTTTAATTTATGGACATTTCACTCTGTTATGGACAGGTTTAATCAATGGACATTCACTCTGTTATGGTCAGGTTTAATCTGTGGACATTCACTCTGTTATGGTAAGGTTTAATCTATGGACATTCACTCTGTTATGGACAGGTTTAATCTGTGGACATTCACACTGTCATTGACAGGTTTAATCTGTGGACATTTACTCTGTCATGGACAGGTTTAATCAATGGATATTAACTCTGTTATGGTAAGGTTTAATCAATGGACATTCACTCTGTCATGGACAGGTTTAATCAATGGACATTCACTCTGTTATGGTCAGGTTTAATCTGTGGACATTCACTCTTTCATGGTCAGGTTAATCTACAGACAGTCACTCACTCCATCATGGTCGGGTTTAATCTATGGACATTAACTCTGTTATGGCAAGGTTTAATTTGTGGACGTTCATTCTGGTATGGTCCGGTTTAACCTATGGACATTCATTCTGTTATGATCGGGTTTAATCTGCAGACATTCACTCTGTCATGATCAGGTTTAATCTATGGACATTCACTCTGTCATGATCAGGTTTAATCTATAAACATCCACTGTTATGGTCGGGTTTAATCAATGGACATTTACTCTCTTGAGGTTTGGTTTATTCTATGCAACTAATATCCTGACTTCCAGGGAAACTTAGCTTTTGATTTTACAAATGCAGATTATTTTATGAATGCCTCTAGATAAGTGTTTGTACTGATATTGAAACAAATAATTTAAAATTTCTTATGTTCTGGCACAATAAAATAATTATTGTGAATAAATCTTTGCAGTGTTTGCTTTAACTTTATCAAAGTATGCAAATTCTCAGAGATAACATGGGTCTGATCAGAACTATTGTCTGGTATAGCTCAAATGAATCAAGTACATAAAGAGCAAGAAACAATTTATAACTTAAATTAATGTTGAATTCACCTTCGTCCCCTGAATGTTGTTTCATGGCTTCAATAACTTCCTTCAGTCCTGCCTCAAGGTTCTTATTGTCTTCCTCTAACTGGTGGACTTTAGCCTTAAGCTTAGCATTATCTGCAAAGAGGCGATCATTTTCCCTCATGTTGTCACGGAATTCAGATTCAAATGACACATGCTGAAAATAGATAAAAATTACTGCATGAAATATCACTGTTCAATTTTTTAAATTACTTCTCAATGCAATACTGATCAATGTATTGGGAAAAGGGTGAATTATGAATACAGAAAAAGAACATTTGATAGAAAACAAAACTGAAATAATAGTAATGTAATCCACATTCTACTATGACTTTGTTTTGTTTGTGGTGTTTTGTAACAAAGCAACACAAGTACAGTGGTTAACTTAGGATCAGAACTTTAACCTTTTAAATCCACCTTGATAACCGGGACTCCTAACCTTACAATGAACACCACAGAACAAATTATGCCATCACATGATGTACTGGGGTATTAAAGTCAATGTTTTTCACGAAAAATCATAAAGTAGGAAAAACAGCACAGATTCTGTATCTACTGGCACATTAGGCAATGGTAGATCTGGGTGTATGCTGATCATAAAAGGGTATATCTTCCACATAAATATAATATTAAAAACACCAAATCTTCCTTTTCTTATTACTTATTCAGTTATATGCAATTTTATTTTTCCCCAATTTCAATTTCTTTCTGCTTTAATTATTAGGAATCTGGTAGCCTACACTCTTCCTCCAAAAGCATAAATCGATGATGTATCAAACAAGCTGACAAGTTAAATAATAAGTTGGCAACTGTGAATGGCCTGATGCTTTCATCAATAATGTTTTTTTTAAAATCATTAATAGTATGTCACATTTGGAAATAGTTTGACTGGGTTCACTTGTATTGAGAGTGGCATCTGATAAATGTGACACAAATTTTACTGACTGTCCAATATGGAGAAAAACTTGAGACACTCACCCTCATGGCTGTCTCCTGCTGAGCCACTTCTCTTTTGATGACTTCTGCAACTCCCTCTGGCTCCTTCCTGGTTTTGAGATTCTCTGTAAATTCATCTATAGCTAGCATATCATCTGCTGTCAGTCCCAGTGCCACAGCTCTGGAGATATAGAACAAAGGTAAGTAAATCAATACACATGTTATTTATTAAGTTTCAATTTTCATCATAAATATAATTATTATTCTATAAACAACAGTCATATGATTGCGTTAAAAAAAAGATCTGACATGTTTACCAATCACAAACAAAAAGTATGGAATGGAACATCATAATTTTACTGGAAGTGACAACCTGCATCCCTGGCTCATTTTTTCTTTCCAAGTCCCTTCATTAAAATGACAATCTTGGACTTCCAGGGACTCCACTTTTAACAATTTCTTGTCATTTACCTTTAAAGGGACCCATACTCATAGAGCCAGAATTATTAACTACAAAAAATGCAATTAAATACTGTCACATGCCCACTCACTTTAAGATTATGAATAGACACATCACAATAAAGTGACCCAAATTTGTCTGATGTTGCTCACCAATGGACTGAGCCGTCTCATGAAGTATTGAAAGAACACAAGCTAGGTAATTATCTCCCAAAATATCATGTGGCTTCTACCTGTTAAACCTCACAACAGTTTATTTTAAAGATGATGACATATTTAAATTGCAACAGTCTCTTGCTCATAATCGAAGTCATCCATGATGATGTAAACCAATTCACCAAGTTCTAGATGAGATATATATTCTCTGTACCAAGAGAGATAATAATTTCAGTCAGATGCAAGGGATTTCATTCTACAGACTATATTAAAATATGAAAAAAATATGGCTTCGGGAGTGGCAACATGCTAATTAGATGCAAATTAATTAATTAATATATGTGGATCATGTTAACCTCTGATATTGTACAAGAGATGATGATGGAAGCCCTTATTCCAAATTTACTCAAAATTGGACCATAACAATTTTGCTTTAGGAGTGGTAATACACTCAATCGCTCAGATCAAATTAACCTTATTAATAATGTATGTATCTAGCTCATTATCAAACCTTTCCAAGACACTGATAATGTAAGTAAATAATCTAAGTTTCATCAAAATCAGATCAGAAATGTGCATTACAGAGCTGCAACAAACTCAGCCAATCTGCAAGATCACATCATTATTATGCATCATCTCATTGATTAATGAATTAAGCATATATTTTTTAGCTTTATCAAAACTAGACCAAAATATGGCCTCCAAAGTGGTATCATGATAACCAATCAGATGCAAGATCATGTAATAATATGCATAGATTTCACTCATTACTGAACTAATCTGATATTTTGAGATACAGGCCAATATTCCATATTCTATTCAAATTGGATCAGAAATAGGGACTCCAAAGACATAACAAGCAATTTTTGATGGATGCATGACACATTTTTTTTCATGATGCATGATGAATGTAGGGCCAAGAAATAGCAATACAGCCTGGTGAGCTCAACAACAAACCCAATAACTTTAAAGTTGTACAAACCAAGCCATCAAAACATGAATACCTCTGTCCAGACTGTTGGGCTAATCTCCTAATTTTCTTCTTTAGTTCAAGTCTCTCTTCCTCTAATCTTTCAACCTGTGAAAAAATTGAAGGTGTCAACATTTAACTTTTAACTCATATAAACAACAAAATATGTAATATGTAGTTGCCCCTCAATTACTGTAATGTTCCATATTATATAATTTGATCCACTGAATACTAATTGGTACGTGTTAGTGAACTTTAACAAACAAGTAAAATAACACTGCATGCAGTGTTGTATACTTTATATGTGACTCAACTCAAGTTACATGCACCCCTTCCTTGATACCCCACACACAACAGGGTCGACAAGCATAGATTACATAGACTGCACTATAAACAAAACATGAGTTACTGAGGGACCTTCAAAACTTGAAAAAATTAGCTTTCACATTGAGAAAACTGAGGGGTGGGTGGGTGGGTAACTGGGCTGTTTAATGACTGAATTCATACATTGTTAATAATTTAATTTAATTTAATAACATGCTTTTTCTAATGAAGTTGTTCATTATTCTGTTTAAATAACATTTATTTTCAAGATGTCCAACATGTGAAAGATCATTCCAACTGGTTTCAACAACTATCATGTGTAAGCAAAAAATCTGTGTATTATGTCATTGCTTTTTGTTTTTCTTGATGAGTCTGGTTCACATAGTGGTGTGTAATAATATTCTACTAAATCAGGAGTCCACTGAGCAGGGATCTAGACTTGATACACTACGAAATAAGATTCCTTTTTTAATAAAAAATGTGACATTTATTTCGTGATACATTTTTCTACATCAAAACTCATTTTTTTATTGTTCAATTAATACAATATTGATGTTATGATTTCATTGAGATTAAAAATGAAATTTCTTATCATCCTTGAGGATTTCTCTCAAGAATTCTCTGAAACTCGCTTGCCCACAATGGCCCGTATCTGTGAAATCAAACTCTTTATTTTACGGAAGTATTCATTTCACTTGGCTGCCTTGCTAACTTTGATCACAGTTATGAATGAGTCAGTTAATTTAAGGCAGTTCATGTTACATACACAAAAACATTAATAACACTGTTTGATCGATCATATGAAGTGAGTTCACCCAAGATACAACTGGGCCGCTAGATTTTAAGTTTGTATTCTTTTATTCCATCTCCTTTATTCGATTTAAAAGACATAATTAATGTGATAATACAAAGGAGGCCAACTTTTTAATTCAGTGCAACAAATACAACAAATACTTTCGCAAGTCTGTTATCAAAACATGGTTGGCACTTTTATTAGATTCTCAGAGAAACTCTTGTGGACATAGCTGTTACAGTTGATTGGCACATTTATAATGATTACACTTAAAAGGAACTAAAAGATAGAACTGAAACACAAATTTTAACTGATTAAAAAATTTAACTTGTATTTATTTATTAAGTAGTGCCTCCAGTCAGCATAAGTGACATTTTCACTGATCAAAATTTCCTTACATATCATTAATTGCTGTGTACTACGAATGTCGTTTGGGAAGAAAATGTAAAAAACTGCATAACTTTTTTTAAAATTTGATCTTTCATAATGTTGGATAAAATTTCCAGGTCCTATCTACCATTTATGGTGATAAAACAAGCGATATATCAAAGTTTTCATTACCAATTTTGATTATGATTTTATTCCTGTTCAAAAATGCGGATGGATTTTTGGGGTATTTTCTGGTTTTAAAAAATGGGATCCATGCCTGGTCCTGTGTTATAATCGGATTCATGAGTTATCTGGGTTTTGAGTTATCAAGGGAATGGTGTATGTTACATATATCTTAATACTAGTATGAACACATACAGTAACTTTCTACAACTACAGTGTTGACAAACCTGACGTTATCCAAACCATATCTTTATTATTCATCACTTTTTATAGATTTTAAATTTTTTTACACCCAAAAATTGGACGAAATTTACTTACTGCAGTATGATAAATCTTGAGTGTCTAAATTAAGTGTGATAACTTTAAGGATGCATAGAAACTGTGCATGTATATAAATATTTTTGCAGGTCTTTTTACCTTAAACATTAAATGATCAACTAAGAAATCTTTTAATTTAATACTTGCATTTCCTTCTCTGAATGATTGTTTTTATTTGGATCAGACACAAAGTGACATACCTCTCTCTGCAGTATGATATTCAAAGCTCTATCTTCTTCTTTTCGGATCATATTATTTTTTCGGAATTGAGTGAGGTCAAGAGGTTTTCTGGGGTCAAGGCCAAGTTTCCTTCGTAGTTCTTCATTCTCCTCACAGAGTTCATTAATCTGCATCTCAGCCTTGTTGATGTGCTGTGTTATCTCCTCAATTTGTCTAAAATGGAATATCTCTTTATTATAATTTTATATTCATAGAACATTGGTCAATCAAAATTAATTTTCACACAGTATTACTTGTTACTGAACAAAGCTCAATATAGCTTTACAGTTTCATGGAAAATTTATGAAAAAATATCTTTTTTTTAAAATAAAAGAACAACCGTGTAATTAGGATTAAACAAAATTTGACCTAGACATATAGCTCAATATAGCTTTATAGTTTCATGAAACATTTATGGAAAAATATCTTTTGTAATAATACTATATGTATTTCTACATTTACATGCAAAATACTACAGGTTACAGCATTAAAATAATGCATACAATTAATGATTACCTATCCCTGACTTTTAGTTGGGTTTTGCCATCCTTTATTTCTGCAACAGCATCTGCAAGCCCATATTCTCCCTGAAAAAATATAATCCTAAATTAATTTAATATGAACTGCACAAATTTCATGTAACAATTTAACTGACAGGATCACCAGAAAATTAACACATTATCATTGTAACTGTTTATGCACATTTTCAATTTAAGACTTATATTCACATTGTCATCCAAAATATTACCTAGCACAGTGAAGGACGACGAAAATCATCAATTGTTGATAGTTAGGGGTATATTTCATTCAAACTATCTGGAAGGTGGATGGTGGCTGTGGTTGGGGTGGGTGGTTCACTTCTATGTGAATTACCAACTGGATAAGTTTTAAAAAGAGGTTCAGATCCTAACAACAACAATAAATAGATTTTAAAAAAGCCAGAACCCACCCTGATTTAATAAATGGAAAATCCTTTTCTTAATAAAATTAGACATATTTTAGTTTTGTTAAATGATGCAAGAATATCAATTAAAAGGATGCAGGAAAATGCAAATTGGCTAATGGTGAAGCTGGTTAATTTCAGATCCTTTAAAAGGGTCATTGATCAAACTAAAATCAAACATGCCAACCCTATGTAGGTCTTTTCATGAAGGCAGTCAATATCTTTCAATATGCTAACCAATTTTCACAAATGTATAATGAAATATACATTTCATTGCTACTTTCAACTTGCGAAAACATGATTGGTAAATTTAACTAGTGACTAGGTACAATCTGATGCATTAATGATAACATTATGTTTAACTAAAATGTTCATAGTGTACACAAAGACTCAGCTTCTGAACTGCAGTTTCAAGTCCCATGGAGATCAATGACTTCTTGCTAGATCTCTCAAATCAAGATATTCTTTATGTTTTAAATTCTATGTAGTAGTGACAATCATCTCTGACTATAAAAAGTAAAATAAATCAACACGATACTATGTCCAATAAATGTAGTTGTTTCCTTTCCTAGTTTTTTCCAAGCAGGCTAAGAATCTTAATATTTTTATTTATATCCTGGAGTCCTTGGCTCCAATATACATAAGTACTTAGTGTCATCTTTGAACATGTATAGTCCAATCGTAGTGATACTGATCATTTCATTTTTGTAGATAATATGTATCAAATGTCAATCAAATGCTTCCATATGCTATTTTCAGCATGCTTGTAACCAGATGACCTCTTGTCAGAATGTGTATTCTTTTTAGCATGCTTGTAACTAGATGACCTCTTGTCAAAATATGTATTCTTTTTAGCATGCTTGTAACCAGATGACCTCTTGTCAGAATGTGTATTCTTTTTAGTATGTTTATAACCAGATGACCTCATGTCAGAGAGTATATTATATCACTTTTTGACATGCTTCAAACAAACCAAATGTTTCTGTTTTTTGTGCATGTGATCCACTACAAAATATACCATACAGCAAGTTCAAAAGCAAATATAAAATACTAGTCTACAGGAACAATAACATAAATAAACTTAATTTAGTATTTCCAATGCTATTCTTAATTTTGGCTTTGTGAAAAGAAAGTGGGAAAAATCATGATTGGATTATAATAAAATTGCTTACTTGTAAACACAAAATATTAGATTTACTTTATAAACAGTGTTTTACAAAGATAATTGACAATGTGGATTTGCAGACATCAATCAATGTATTGATCTGGAATATCAAAACTATCTTGCATTCTTCAGAACTCATTTCTCTACAAGTGCAAATAATATGGGAGGAAAACATAAACATACAGGTGAAAGGTTTTATTTTCAGTTTATGATACTCTCATTTAATTTATACTTTATTGATACAAACTATCAATCTCTCAAATGATTTAATTTGGTCCCTGGAAAGTTCAAAAGGTTTATGTTTAGCTACAATAGACAATGCCATCAAAAAGTTATATAAATAGTTCACAAAACATAATGTAGTTGATTATGCACTGAGAGGTAAACCAAACTGAAGAGTTGATAAATAAATTTTTCTGAGTTGAATAAAGACAGTGAAAGACTTACAGCTTCATATTGTCTCATTCTTTGCAGTGCTTCTGTTAGGGCCTTATCCTTCTCTTCCGCATCTTGTCCTGCCTGGTCAAATGAATAAGAAAGATAAATATTACATCTTGGTCTGCGAAGGCAAATAAATGAGACAGATCAATATTAAATCTTGAATGAGAATATTATCATGAATATGAAAGATGAATATTACATCTTGTACTGCCTGGGCAAAATGAATGACACAGATCAATATTATTTCCTGCAACTCACTGATAAAGATTGTGGATTTTGATATACAAATATATTCTAAAATCTGCCATCTAGAAAGAATATCGATGGCATGAGAAGAACTATATTCTAAAATTTGTCTACTTTGATCAGTTAAAATAACTGCAAATGATGTTTTCATTGAAAAGGACACGTCACCCAACATACACACTAGATTGGCATCTGTGTATATTTCACATCAGAATAATGTCAAGTGTATTTAAAAAATACTATATATATATATATATATATATATATATATATATATATATATATATATATATATATATAAACAAAATGGTTTAATGATCAGAGAGATTCATTTAACATGAAACAGTACATGACATGTTAGAAATCATCTAAATGTCATCAAAATTTTGATACTTTAAAAGTACATGACAAAGTTGAAAAGATCTTAACAAACATTTAATATATTAGCAATTGCACTGTATGCTAATTCATGTAAAAATTTGATACTTAATCCTTTTCCTTATGAGTGTACTATGTTAACTTGTGCTAGCTGTAAGGTATTTTTAAATTCTTTTGACCATAGTACAAGTTCACTTTTTACACCAAATTTGTAAACAAAATGTGCCAGGCTTGTTTTGCTTAATACCATTTTTATAATTTATTTACTTAAAATAAGTCACACACAAAAGTATTTCTTTAAAAAAGTATCACCCGTTTCATTGGAAAACAAAAGAAATGTTCACAGACTTGTTGACATGTGAATGGGTAACCTACCGATTTCATTTCTCCAGCATACTCCTTGTTTTTCTCTTGCAAAAATTTAACTTCATTCTGAAGTTCTTTTAT
This sequence comes from Unio delphinus, assembly GCA_029339505.1. NCBI lineage: Eukaryota > Metazoa > Mollusca > Bivalvia > Unionida > Unionidae > Unio > Unio delphinus. The sequence goes on along the minus strand of JAQISU010000155.1, from coordinate 16,802,609 downwards.
TTTCTGCTGCTGCCTATCTCCAGGACCTTTCCCAGCTGCAACATATATGCACAAGTTGATAAACTGGATATAGGAGGCAAACCAATTTTTTGGTAATTTTTGATTTGCACTGGTGAAGTATATTTGAAAAAAATAAAAAGATGAAAATGATAGATTTTATGTGCATTGAGCACACTTCAACTGCATAATTTAAAGCATTCATTTAAATCATCTCATTTAGTTGCTGCAGCTTGTAGTCCTTAGGAATGGATTTTTTTCAATACTGCAGGTAATCACGACAAATAGGAAATGGAGAGAGAGAAAGAGTTAGGTTTGTCTTGTTTTTTTAAATAGGACTTTTAACATAATATTGGCTCTGTAATGATACAGAAATAAAATTAAGTAACTTTCCCAAAAAAACACTCAGGTAGCCATCTTGGGCTGTGTTCTGAACTTATGAACCTTAGATTATTAGTCTGATAATTTAACAAACTGTCTACCGTGCCTCCCAAGAGAGAGAGAGAGAGAGAGAGAGAGAGAGAGAGAGAGAGAGAGAGAGAAGACTGAACTTACTTTTCTCAAGCTCCTGTCTCAGATCATCTATAATGGCAGCATTGGTTTCCATTTCATCAACATAAGTCTTGATTTGTTCTGTTAGTTCTTCGATTTGTTTATCTTTCTCTTTCACCACCCTAGAAAGTGCTGCAACAGAAGTTTTATCTGTGTCCATATTTGCGGCGATCAGCTGATCCCTTAAGTGGAAGATTTGTTCTTGTTGTTCTAATATTGTTTGATCCTTGTCTTGCAAAATGGTCTGAAAAAGAGTTGTCAATGTTGATTAAAGATAAACCAATTAAAGGTTTAATAAATTTTAAGAACTGAAGCAAGCAAGTATTTTTGGTACAGAGTCTACTACATTCTCAATCTTGACACTAGTGATACTGATTCCGTATGCATACTTCATTTAATACTTGAGGCCAAGCATAATTTATATACTACTTATGACTCAATCACACTTTATTTATATATTACCTGAAGCCAGACATACTTAATTAATATACTATAAAAGGCCATACATACTTAATTTATACACTACATAAGGCCAAGCATACTTAATATATAAATTAATTAGGGCCCAATCATACTCAATGTATATACTACTTAGGACCAGATATACTTTATTAACATACTATATAAGGCCAAGCATACTTAATTTACATACTACTTAAGGCCAATCACCTTCAGGTTTAAACTACCTATGCCACACTGTACTTCCATAGTAACATACAAAATCAAGAATGTCGAAAATTTTAAGAATCAAAAAGTACCTCTATTCAACTTTCTTGTCATACAAAAACCATATCTCCCTATAGTACCTATCGGGATGACACAGCTGAAACTATTTCTCCCTAATGTACATATAAGAAGAACACGGCAACAATTATACCACTCTATATTACATATGAGGGTGACACCATAATCTCCCTATATTACATATCAGGGGCCAAAAAAGTTAGGAAATAGCTTTAAGTTCAAACTTTACTCATAAATGAAGTCAGAATGAAAATATAGGGAGCAATTGCAAAAACCTAAACAGATTACACAAGTAATTGCTGCAGTCTGCTGTTTGTGAAGAAAACTTGTTTGTTAAAATATAAAAGTTGGATCTTTTCATACAATTTTTCTGAAACCTACACAACTTGCTTAAGATTAAAATTTGTCTATAGTGACAAACAGTCATCATTCCTCAGGATTAACTCTCATGGTTGGGAAAGTACATTTATTATAAAAGATTTTCAAAAGTTGCTTTCTAATGAACATGAAAACGTGCAAATTCTAATTTCAAATTAAACAAGCGACATCATGACAGTAAACTGGAACTTCATATTTACAGACTTTTGATAAGAGTACTGTACTAGGACCAAAGGCAAGAAAATATGTGATACCTTCCATTCCTCTATTTTGTTGTTTAGAGCCACCATTATTGCATCATCAGCATCTGTCTTCGATTCAACCTGTTCTGTAAGATCTGCAACCTAATGAAAAGAAAAGGCCATTTGTTCATTTCTTGTCTGTGTATACAAAAATTAGTTCTATAATACAGTATATTTTTAGTGTCCCTAAAAAAGATACACTGTAATATAAAAATGTTTTGCTGTTTTATATTGAATTGATTCATAGAACTAAAATATTAAAAATGTCATGATATCTTGACAAAATTATCTACTTATGAATATTTATAAAAACAGAACTTTTCATACCAAAAATAATACATCCATTCATTCTGTCCTTAACATATTTTTATGGTAGTTAAGTAACGAATGCATGTGTAATTACTAAACCAACAACAACAAAAATAATAAAATAATAATAATAATAAAAAAATAGAAAATACTGACCTGAGATCTCAGAATATCATTTTCTTGTCTGATTTTGTCAGTGACTGCATCACTTTGTTGAAGAACCAGCTAAAAAAAAAATGAAATTATGTTAGTGTAGTATTCATTAATCAGTCCATTTTTTTTTTTTACTGAAGCAAGTAATTCTGAGTCATTGCCTTTCAAATGAAATAGTGGGTGTATAAGATAAATTCACGGTGTTTCTTATTTATTTTTATGTTCCAATAATAAAACAGGCTTTCAGCAGAATTCTAATAAGAAAATCAAACTACATATATTATGCAGACAAACTAACCAGAAATGTGAGAAGACAGCAAAGTTTGACTACACAAATACTGACTTAAAGATAAAAACATGTACATTTCATAATTCCAGTGCTGACTATACTTACTGAAATATACAAATGTGTATATTCCATTCATAATTCCAGTACTGACTTTACCTACTTAAACATAAAACAGTGCACATTTCATTCATAAATTTCCAGTGCTTACTATACTGAAAATAGTGCAGAGAATATAGCAAAACATCTACTGCACTTAGTGCTGGCAAGCTAAATTAGAATTTGTTTAAAGTATTCAAATTATACAAGCTGACAAAGTTTTCGATTTTACTTAAGGAACAGTACATGGGTCATGATGGTGCATTACATTCACATAAAATAAGCCATTTGAACAAATTCAGGATGTTCTATGTCTGCATGAATTACATTAATACTGCTGGGAATGCTCACTGAATAGAGAGAAACAATAGGCTCATTCTGAATTAGTCTTGATCATTAAACTGACAGTGGCATTTTAAAATGCATTAGTAATTTTCCGAATATTCAGTCTCTGGTATCTTGCTTTTGCACTTTGCTAAATATATCCTACCAAATTTTGAACAAAACAACTATTTCGAAACCAGTTAGCAAAATATCCAATTTATAAAATTTCTTATGTAAAGGTCTGATTTAACGTCTAATTTAAAGTGTATATATATATATATATATATATATATATATATATATATATATATATATATATATATATACATCACTGTCATAAACTCTGACTTCATGGTGTGTAATTATTATAAATGTTTTAAATACCCTGGTAAACTTGTGTAAAATGTCTAATGAAAATCCATCAATGGAAATATAACCATAAAAGTTTGAACTTGACCAAAAGTTGATAATGGTGTAACTTTAATCACTGTTTGGTATACACACATTATTGAAGAGTCTTTCTTTAAATTGTTTAAATAATTCCAGTCAACATGTCAGTGTTTAAATTAAACACTGGTGAGAGCCTTGCAAGAAAGTAATATGTATATCAGAATGTGTGTTCATGAAAGACAACACATTCATCTGCCACAATGTTGTTTTCAATTCCATGTATACAGGACAGTCCAGTCAACAATAAATGTATGCTTCCATCAAATACACCTTTGTGAAAAGCTAATTTGCAAATACGAAAAAGAGCTAGTCATGTGTAAATTTAAATGAAACTATTAAGAGTTGTTAGTAAGCACAAACTTATAAGAAACTCACTAATTCTTTACGAACTTTTCAAACATTCTAGAATGTATTCCACAGTGATCCAAATTGAGTTGCCATATAACAATCCTAAGAAGGATACAGATTGCAAGTTTGATCATAATGGGCAAAAATTTATTGGAATTAGCATCTTGTCAGCATCTTTTAAGCAAAACCCCCAAAACAGCTGACAGTCAACTATTTATGGTTTACTGTAGCTAGCTGATAATCATTTTTGGTGTGTGGCACAATTTCCATCTTATGATGCCTCCACACTGAAAGTTGATATGATGTGCATACTGATATAAGAGTTACAGCCCTCATATGGAAGCTGAATATTTAGGATTGATGGAACAATACAAAGATAGGTGGACTAACAAAGATCAATATTATAGTGCCCAGTTCTGGAAGTTGGGAGTAGTGGTAGCTCAGCTGGTAGAGTATTGGACTTGTAATCCAAGAGTTGTGGGTTTGATACCTGCCCTTGCTAGCCCAGGTCCACTACCTCAGTGTGTTCTTAGGAAATACACTAGAATAACATAAAACCAATAAAGTGTTACAAATGACATTAAAACCAACAAAAATAAAAATTCTAACACTTTACCTTCAGCTTATGATAATCCTCATTAGTTTGGTCCATCTGCTGGATAGCTTCCTGGAGACTGGCCTGCAACTCATCACACTTCCGCTTCATTTCATCATTAGCATCTGTCAGGTTCTGAAATACACAAGTAAAATTCAATTACTTATTATATTATATACATATTTAAATAAATGCCAATGAAGTATATGTATATCAATATGCCGGGTGATTATAAGTGGATCAGCAAAATTAAGTGAAGGAACTTTGTAGTCCACCGGAAATCTCCATGTTACCAAGACACAACGAATATGGTGGAGCAAACTTTACACTGAAAATTATGAAAATCATCTCAATTTTAACAATGAATATAGATTTGATAAAAACACCTGCAAAAAATTCTTTTTAACAAAATTGTAACACAGCATCTCATAAGTCTAGCTCAGGAGTTGGCAACATATTTTACATAGTGTGCCACTATTTCCCCTGGATTAATTAATAAATGAATGAGTGTGTACCACCAGTAAGAGAGTAACTGTTAAAATCTAGATTTTTGGCTGCCCTTTGCTGGCCACACAAATCTCTTGACATGCCACCGTCCTCAATGCAGCCCCTAGCCCTAAGGTCAAATACTTCATCCCATTTGTAACTTGTAATATAAGTAAATGTATGCTACAATTTGGGTTGTATTTTGCCATACAGTATGACAGACAAACATGACATATACATGGATGAATGAAAATAAGAACTAAAACAATGGACAAATAAAAGAAAAGATGAAGAAATGACAGCCATGTATTAGGTTATCACAAAAATTATGAGTTTACTGAACCTATACTGAATAAATATGTAATCCATACATTCAAATTCACATACTGGGAATTTATTGAACACAAGCTACAGATATCCTTTCTTTTTCAAGATGAAGGACAGGTAATTCAGATATATGGTGTCCTTTTTAATCAATGCATATCATTTTAATGTAAGCAGTAAGAATATCTTGTGCAATGGATTATGCTTATAATTTGCTTGTGATAAGTATTTAAACACTATTAAAGTTTTTTTTAATGAAGTAACTGAACATCATATGTATATAATTTGGGCAGAGAACTTAAGTTTAGTCTCTTCAACTGGGTGCTTGGGTGGGAGTAGAATACAGGAGTTACAACAGGTATTAGAATTAGATGCATCACAAATGACACTGCTCAGTACAATTTGCTGTGCTGAATGTTAAAACAAGAAACTCAAGTTGGGAAACAAGGTATCATCAATATGATGGTGCAAGACGAATTTGATTGAATCATTACATTCCTATGATAGTTATGCAACTGAAACGCTGGAAATTAAACTAATTCAAGTCAAAACAAATCCTTAGCTACATGCTAACTCTGTCAATGATGTGTTGTAATGCTGTAAACTCAATCCAAATGTCCTCAGTATTTAGTCCCATACAAAATCTGACTGAAATCCAACAAATGTTGGTTAAGATATAATGCTGAAACCAATGTTATGACAATCTCTAAGTGTAACTTCTGTAAATAATGTCACAGAACACTGAAAAAGTCATTCAAGGTTTTATCAATATAAATTCCCATACTAAATTTGGCTGAAATCCCTACAGAACACTGAAAAAATCATTCAAGGTTTTATCAATATAAATTCCCATACTAAATTTGGCTGAAATCCCTAAAAACTTCGTTAAGTAATGCTGCAGAAACCATAGCCAGGATTACGCCTAAATCAGGGGGCATAACACCTGTGCAAAGTTTTGTGAAATGTAGGAAATCAAATTCATTTAAGGTTTTATTACTTTCAAAATGCATACCAAATCTGACTGAAGTCCAACAATCCTTGAGAAAATTAAGCTGCAGAAATGAAAGTTTGGGGGATAGCCAGTATGAGACCCTAACAAAATTACTGATGACAGAGAAGGTTGAAAATAGAATTATGCAAGGCTTCATTAATATCAAGCTGTATACTAAGGTTGGAAGAAAATCCAACAATTCTTATTAAAGCTATTGTAACATGATTAAATTGATGATACTGGACTGGAAGGATAGATAGCTAGATGGACTGATGGGTAAGATGATTATTACATAACTCTAAGTAGGGCAATAATATAAATTTTGAAACATAAAAATTTTTTTTTAAAAGTATAACAAGTTTAAAATGATCTATCAAAACTTTACCTGCAATTCTTCCATAGCATCAGCAAGTTCTCTGTTCTTTCTCTTCATTTTTTCACGATAGTCACTTTCTTCTTCACGAGCAAGAGTGCGAGTGTGAGTTTGAAGCTGTTTCTTGTACTCTACAATGTCCTGACGCATCTGCTCACTCTAGATTCAGAAAAATATTAAAATGGTTTTAAAACAAGAAATAAATCAGTAAAATTTAATGCTAACAAAATTACAGTATCTCAAAAGTGAAGTCAGGTATTGTTCCAGTGTTCTCAGAAGATTCAGAAATGATGACAATGTCTACAAGCTAATAACCTATCAAAACATCATTTTTGTAGAACACTGACATGAAGCTGGAAAATACTAAAGTAAAAAACTTAAGTTAAATTAACTCCTAAAAGACTTGCCAAAAGACCCATTGATACATCATTGATACATCATCTTAACATAATATATACATGTTTGCCAACGCTTAAAAAACAAACAAAATAATACTGTAAATGCATTGAAAAAAACCTTTAGTGAGTGTATGAATTACAATTGTTTTCCTATAGGTTGTGTTAAATCTGTATAAAGTCAACATAAAAGTTTTAAATTTTGCATTAAATACCTTTGAACACTGTCAAAGATTTGACCATAAAAGAAAACAAGAAATAGTTGGGGTCTATAAATGCAAACTGCATTATGTACCAACCCATCATATAATGCAAAAGCTAACAAATAAATATGTGCATGTGTTGTATGTATGTGGTGGTGGAGGTATGAATACAGTAGAAGCTAAACCAAAAGAACAATAACATTATTTATGGTAACTGAGTTTTCATGCTGATCAAATAGCTACATTTCTAAAAAGAAGATATCCTTTTAAAAAACGGACCAACATTTTCTTTGAATTAATTTATATGTATATGTATATTACTGGTCCAAAGTTTGTGACTGATAATTAAAATGAAAACGTAATAAAATCTGTAACACACTGATATATGTTTTGTTATCATTTATCAATATACATGCTCCCAACTGTATTTTGAAATATGACTTGAAGAAAAAGAAAAAACTCAAATTAAAAAAATACCATAATGTTCAGTGAATATTTGTTCATGAAGATGAATGAAATGCTCCAATAGTATGTTAATAAAATAAAGATAATTATATTTCTAGAAATTTGGTCCAAATGTGAAGCACTGTTAGTTCAAAAGTTATAATAATTTTACTAAAATTGGACAACAAAACATCTGGAACAATTTGTTTACTTCACACTCTAGAACATGTACTTCATTGTGCAGTTTCTCATGAAAACAAATTAATCCTAAAAATCTTTCAATAAGATAAAAAATAATTACTCATCTTTTTCATCAACTTGATTCAATTCTAACCCATCATTTCGATTAATATTATCATATGAATCATCCAAATCGTCAACTTCAATGTTGCTATCAGCATCCATGTTTACATCTGAATTGTCTTTTATCATTTTATTAACAAATTTTCAAGCAAACAATTTCTTCTTTTCCAACCTCAATATTTTAAAATTTCACTGCACATGTGTGCTTTAACCATTAACTGTGATGGTGAAGAAGTACACAAATATTTGTGATGTAGAACACATGCTTCTAGAGACACTACACACATATGTAGTAGAGTATGACCATAGTCGTATTCAGGATAAAATAGGATACTACGATTGCAGGTGTATTCAGGATAGAATGAGGTATTACGACCATAGTCATATTCAGGATAAATGGGTTAATGGTGACTTAAAATAAGTGTTGACAGTAAAAATCTTAATTTTTTTAATGCTTCTGTATTTGTTAAATTGCCTTACTCTAAATGCATGTGGCAAATTTGGCCTCATTTTAATTTGTCCCAGATAATGCTTAATATAAACATTTTGTTTTTTAATTACTGTTTGTACATGTTACTATTGATTACAGCCTGCAAAAAAGACATTTTCCAATTTGGGTTTTGAGTATTCTGTCAGAAATGTTTTAAATTCCCAAACCTTATGTTACCAAGGCCAATAAATATTACACTCACATCTTCTCTAAGGTCTCTGTTTTCTTTCTCCAGTTCATTGATTCTTTCACTGTACTGTAAAAAAAATACAAAGAAGAGAACAAATTTAAAATTTACAACATCATAATTTGACAGTAAAAAAAATACCTGTTGAATTTATACAATTTTTTTTCGATTAAAGACAGATAAATATAAGTTCAATAAAACATGTAAAAAAAAAAATCAGGTTCAAAACAATTCTCCAATGATTTTATTATTTACACAAACGTACAGTCACAAGTTCTTAATTGAAACACTTATCACATAATGTTGCAAATTAAAGTTTAAACACTATGCAATCCACAGTATGTAAGGGCTACATCTTTTGACTGGACAGCATGTAGGAACTACATCTTTTGATTGGACAGCATGTAAAAGACCACATCTCTCTTGATTATACTGACTGTAAAATATACGATTTTTTCATCCAAGTTTCAAATTATTTCTAATAAAATTCACAAAATCATTTATGAGTATTTATAAATAATTTTTATGAAAATTGAGAAAATTCAGACATGTCCATGTCAAGACTAAATGAATTGCATAGTATGTACATGTGTACATGTTTTGTGTGTGTTGAGTTCAGTGGCTATTATTTCATTACCTGGGCTAGAATTAAATGTGGAACAGCAGGTAGCCAATATATCCAGCCTAATTTTAATCTGATAACAAAATTGCTCACCCTGAGGTAAAAGCATCACATAAAGAAATTTACCTTTTCTGAGCTTAGTCTTTCATCTTGCAGAGCTCTCTGAAGATCTTTCTTTTCATCCTGCAAATCCTCAACTTGTTTCTGTAAGTCCTGAAGCTCATCTCGTAACACTCTTGCAGTTCCTGTACCTGTTGTTTCTGGGCCAAATTTCTTAAAAAGAAAAATAAAAACTATTGGGAAATGTTATGTCATGTACCATGCATGTTTTTAGGTAGGATCATCCCTGTGCCTTACAAATAGGTGATGCCTGGCCGTCTCTGGAGTGAACCAAATAGTCCTTTAATGCTTCTCAGTCTTAAATATTTTGAGGTTTAATACACAGCACTGAGCAACAATTAACACTTGCCTTTTGACTATCAAAACGACATCATTAACCTCTTTTGTTTTCCACTTGCTGTGTATTAACTCTCTTAAATGTACTAGTGGAGTGCATGTCAATGCTGTCTACCATGACCACATGTAATTCTAAAGCAGGGGTCTCAAACTCAAACTACCATGAGGGACGCATAAGGGCATCTTTAATGGCCCAAGGGCAACACCACCTGTTATCTCTCATGACACTTTGTAATGCCAATTATTTTGTGGGCCACTGAATATGGCTTGGCAGGCTGCATGCAGCTTGCAGGCCATGTTTTTGAGATCACTGCTCAAAAAGAACCAGTGTTGTGTAAAATATGACCCCACTATTTGAGAGTGTGTGCTCAGAAAAGACTTTAGCATGCTTAAAAATATCATGACAGGCTACCAACACTCTGCCATGACTAGTGGTCTACAAATAATGACAACTGTGACAGAAGAAATGCCATTATTTCTCTCTGTCTCTCTCTCTTTCTGTCTCTCTCTCTCTCTCTCTCTCTCTCTCTCTCTCTCTCTCTCTGTGTCTCTCTCTCTCTCTCTCTCTCTCTCTCTCTCTCTCTCTCTCTATATATATATATATATATATATATATATATATATATATATAATTTTCCTTAAAAAGTAAAGTGGTATTGCGACCACTTCTATTACAAAACATATAACTCATTTTATTTAACTTCCATATATAATTACATTACATACATTATAATTAAATGTCTTTCTTATATCTCAATTCATGCTTTTTAATGCACTCATATATTTCCAATGAGACAATATTTTCTTAAAAACTCATTTAATATTTTATACAGCATATCCAAGATATTACCAGAGGAAAGCATGTAGAATAGGATTATAATAATGTCAAAAGCATGTATTTCGTAATCAATTTATCTATATAAAAAAAACAAGTAAATTTCTTATTTTGGCACTGATCAAAAACAATGTCATGCTCTTTTCATTAAGATTAATGGACTTCACTAAATAAGATAAATATTTTCTTCACAAGCAGCTTAAGTAATAAACTTTATATCAAACTGGTATTCAATTATAATTTTTTTTACATATTTAAGTAAACAAAGCTTAAATGAGTGATGCCATGTCAAGGACCGATATACTGAATTGTACTAATATACCTCAAGCTCCTTCATCTTTTTCTCCAGATCTTTAATTTCATTCTTCATTTCTTGTTCTGAAATATAATTTTACAATGCAGTAATAAATCAATACCATACAACCAGATGCAGATTAGAGTCTATGCTGTCTGTTCTTCTGATTACTCTGAACAAACTGCACAGACCAAGATCTGCCGGTGCATTATGTGGTAACAGATCTGGGTCTGTGCAGCTTGCTGTTGGAATCGACTTATAAATTAGTATATATGGTAGTTTATCTAAAACTGACAGATTCTGGAAAAAGTCTGTAAGTATTATAAGATTCTTCCAGTCAGTGTATTAGCTGTTAAAATTCTATAAAGCAGTTGAACAATGTCTTCAGATAGGATTATATCAGTGATAATTGAAAAAGTAGACTTTCTGTTAAAATGGATAGCAACAGTCAGTACCTTTCTTTTTTGAATCCTTTGCTTCTTTTTCCATCACATCCATGGCCTCTTCTACCTGTTCATGTTTGGATTTCATCACCTTTTTGGCCACCTTGAACAGTTGCTGAAGTTTGGCTGCATCTGTCTCTGTCGGATCATACTGTTAAAAAACAAACAATAGTGTATTCTACTCTAAATTATACTATTTTTTAGCATCATTCAATTTTCAGTTTGTATGGACTCGCTAAGTGATTTTAAAGTCATACCCTATAATGTTTTTTTAACAGATAAAACCAAATCACAGTCTGGATCTGGCTGAAATGTCATATTTTTCCAACCATTTTCCTACAGTGTAAGTATTTTAAAAGCAAACCTTCAATTATTTATGTCATGGGAGATAATTGTAGCTGATCAGAAAAAATTATAACAATTTAACTATCATCAAATATAATAAAAAAAAATATAATAATAATAATAATAATAATAATAATAATAATAATAATAATAGTGATGAGGACTTTGTATAGCGCCTAATCTTTAGAAGCTCTAAGCGCATTACAACATATATAATGAAATGACTACAAAAAAATAAAAACAAACACCATGAAATTAGAAAACATAAAAACATGCTGAAAATATTTAAGGTAGGAAACATTATTAGGTCTTTAAGTTTGTTCTTGCAGTCGAAAAAGTGAGTTTTAACAGCACTCTTGAAAGTGAACATTGTGTCTTTGTGTCGAATTACATTTGGCAATTCGTTCGTAAGAGACCCAATATAATGTACCGGGTGATCTGAGACTGTCCTGTTCATGGCTGAGTGTGCATTACACATAACAATACTTACAGACACAAGTGCCTCGTAAAAAGCATCGACTTCCTCATCCTTCAGACTGGCTGGCTTGGCAGCCATAACCTTGTCCCAGTCCATGGGTGGCATGACTGCTTTCTTATTCTCAAACCAGAACTTTTAAAAATTCAAGTCTGAAATGTAAAGATATTAAAAAATTATTTTTAGAAGATGAGAAAGTTATTTTAAAAAATATCCAGATAAATGCAGTTAAAAACTAATATATCGTTAATATACAAAAGTAAATATATACATGATCAATTCATGTATATATAATTATTTCCTAGATCATATTCTAGTTAAAACATAATATTGGAATACATATGTGTGGTTGTGATTTATGTACATGTTTAGTTTGAAAAATATCTGACAATTTCATGATGGTTTGTACTGTCATAAATATTTGCAGATTAATTTCATTGGAGTGCATATGACTACCAGATAATAATGTCATAATTAAAAATTGATTGGTAATGTAAAGAGAAAACATAGAGTTGTTTTTTTTCTTCTTCCGCCAGTCAAATACAAAGTGTTCATCTACTTATCTTCAGGTAAGTTTATGATTTTGAATGGATGGGTTACTTATTATTTAAGTTGGTAACATGTTGCACAGTTGAACTGTTGGTGGCTGAAATGACTTTTTATACAATATAGTTCTGCACAAATGGAGCTGAATTGTATATGATGGTTGAGTAGTGTATATCTCAATGTCAACAACGAATACGTTGAATTACATCCTGTAAATATTAAGGTAAATTTTAAATAACTAAATTAATACTGATAATCCTAATCTAATTTTATTCAAGTTCTTCTGTTTTTTTTAATTTCTCATCTTCTTTTTTTCTAAATTTAATGACAAGCTTCTTGGTTATTAACATTCTTCAATGCATAAAAGTTACACTTTGACAATCTGATACACATGTTATTGCAAAAGATCACTTTGAACATACTGCTTGTTATTATTTTGAGTTACATTATGTTCAACAGTTTATTTTAAAAAAAGATCTGACATCTTATTCGCAGATGATGGTAAATAATTCAGTGCTGGCATTTTTAAAGTGATAATAATGTTTACAAGCTGTTTTAAGGAATAAGCATTACAAACCTACCGGTATATATAATCAGCTAATAAATATATTCACAAAGTAATAACTATGAATGAAAAGACTGGTAGGACTTGACACCACATTCTGATTGTCTTTGACAGAAAACATTAATGATGGACCACATTGATATTAGACAAGTTGATAAGCAACGGAGAAATCAAGTTGCAACACATGTGCTGTGATTTGGATTGGTTTTGTAACCAACCAGGACAAACTAATGCAATCAGATATTATGCTCGGGACTGGCTGCAATTTTTGTGCAGGAAATGTTGGACAATGTTTGTAAATACCAATCATTTTGCAGGATGTAATTTTTCCAATTATGAATATGATCTCTTATACCAGATATTATGTTAATAAATTATTAATACTGAACAAAACCAAAATCAAATTGTGACCATCTTTACAAATAGAAAAACTGAATATATTTTCAATTTCTCAACTGGAATTTTGACTTACTATACAAATACAAAAACTAAATGTGTTTTAAATTTCCAAACTAGAATTGTGACCTTCTATACAAATATACTATATAAACAATGACTGATAAGTACAATTTCCAAACTGGAATTGTGACTTTCTATATAAATACACTGTACAAAAATAAATATACATGTATGTACAATCTCCAAACTGGAATTGTGACTTTCTTTATAAATAAACTGTACACAAAAATTAATTTATGTACAATTTCCAAACTGGAATTGTGACAATCTATATAAATACACTGTACAAAAGTTAAATTTATGTACAATTTCCAAACTGGAATTGTGAGTTTCTATATAAATTAAAAATATGCAAGCAAAAACTTATCTTGATTACTGGGGGTATAATCCCTTCTGGAATTTTGATTCAGGTATATATATATATATATATATATATATCTGATTTTGTATTGTTCTCCATATTTGAAATCCCTTTGCAGGATCTAATTAAGATATGTGGAAAACTATCTGGTTAACAATCTAATGTCAGTTTTAAAAAATCTTTTATTGAAACCTGACAGTTTTTATTAGTGTATATATTTTTTCTCACAAATTCTTTCAGTATTTAAAGTTGCTCTGGCTATCTTATAAGATAACTCTTATAAAAATCATCCTAAACCGCAGCATTCTGAACACCAGGCAAGATTGGTCATATGGTAACTTCATAGGAGTTTAATGTTGCAGTCTAAACCTGCTTTGTTTCAAAATATTGCAGTCCCAGTACTAAAACTTACAGTCCCAATAAAAGTACTTTTTTCCACCATGTAATAACTTAAAACACTAATATATAGATTATCAAATTGCTAAAGCTCATTCATTATGAAATATTTAGTATTATAAAAAACATAAAAAAATTAAGGCATTAGGCAGCCATGATATATGTTATTGTTTGTGATGTTAGAACTATATCAATTCTCACTGCCTTTACCTTGCCATTCTGAATCAAGGAAGAGATTACACTTTCTTGTCTATATTAATTTATTTAGCTTAAATTCATTTTTTTTAAAAAATCAATTAATTTTTCAAGACATTACAAGCTAAAACAAATGAACATAATTCTATTCAAATTTTTTATTTCATCCTAAAAACACATCATAATACACTCGCTTTTTCTTAAACAAACCGTAACATTTTTTTCAAAAGCAGATATTTTTACATTTCTAAATCCATATCTTATGAACCTTCCTCCATCATCATCACAAATTTGAATTCAGTATTTTGTTTTAAATGTCTATGACCCTTTGTCATGACATAATTATTCATAACTTTTACCTGTTCAATTTTCCTTAAGTCATCATCACATCTTTCCTTCCTCAATCACCATAGCATTTACATAAAGCTAATAATGTTCCAACAATATTTTAAATTTTTTTTAACCCATGATGCATCTACTAATTTCTGTCAGCATGTATTGCAAGAATCATGCCAGTGCAAAAATAAAAAAAAAATCAGAATAATGCTAGGGACTCCCAATTTTGTATTCTCAATGAAGTGCCTATCAGGCTTGTTGAAAATAACCTAATTTGCCTGAGAAAACTTTTATCACACTGATGAAATGTAAGAGGGATTTTAATGTTAACTGAAAGGCTACTATATTATTAATATTTATCATTTGAAGATCATCTATTTACCATACTTATAGTGCCAGCTGTAAACTTTGTTTTAAAAGTAAAGCATGTAACCTATGATCAGTACTCGCTTGATTTTAAAAAATATATGTGATTTTAATGGCAGTACGACAAAAATATCAATGTAAGGCTGCCTATTGCACATACGGTTTTGTAGTTGAAATCTACTACATTTAAAATATTGAAGAGAAATTGAAAATAAAATAAAAAGGTCTTTTTACACATTCGATTCATGCATTAGAGCAACAAGTGTAAATTAATTGACTTGTTACTCTATTTCAGCAGTTGTTGCATCTGGTGTAATGATATATGGTTTTCAAATCAGATTAAGACTAACAAGTGTACACAACAATCACCTAATTGATTACATTCTTTTAGTAATCTGGCAAATTTTGGCCAAAGCAGGATGTTTTTTCAGGTGTTAAAAGTAATAATGGAATTAGGTGTCCATGACAATTTCTGAGGGTTTTAAAAAAAATTAAAACTCAGCAATTATTTGGCAAAGTGACATGAAAAGCAAAGACCCACCAAAATTGTGAGTTTGTTTACTTCTGTTCAATATTTAAAGTTTAGCAATGGCAAATGTTGTATGACAAATAATAGCATCAAAACTATGATTTATTTAGGCACATGATTTTGGGAGTCTTGGTTTGTGGAATTTCAGCCAGGGCTTGTGATGTTCTTAAAGACAAAGGTAAACAACACTGAAAAACAGCTGATTTATGATGATTTATGACAACTATCATGGAAGTCTCTATTCTTCCAACAAAGAACCCCACTGGCAGTGTTTTTGTATACAAGGTATATGATAAAATGCCAGTATTCCACACATTGTGAAAGGACTTTTAAATGATTGATTAAACTGTTCTGACTTATGCTTTTCAAAGATATTTGACAAAGTACAGATGTATTGAATTGGTCTTTTGATCACAATGATAATTAGGCACCAACAATTAATTACTAGATGTATTAATCTCTTTCTCTCCTATGCAATTTCACGTAATCTAATTAAAATCACTTGAATTGTGAGAGCTCACATACATGTAATATAGGATTGATATTTGATTTGTAAAAACAGATTAAATAAAAGAAAATTCACCAAGTATATCAAGGACTGTTGAAATTTTCATGCATTTAAAAACAAAAAGTTGGGATACTTATGAGCAGATTTCAGAATCTCCTAGAACCCTGCCTGATTGTGTTAAACTGATTATGGCTTGCATAGCATTTTTATGATATCGAGTGTTGTTGTGCAAACTGATAATTTCTATTTCCAACTTAATTTCATACATATGCCAAGATATACGTAACATTACAAATCAATTAAAGTTTCAAATGGACTATATCTGGTTGTGACATGAGCATATATCTGCATGGCCAGTCTCGCCTGTATTCAAAATGTTTGTGGTTGTTTGAGTCTGGGATTTAGCTACTTATCAAGTAAAAACAACTTGGAAGATTGATAGAATTGTCAATGTTTAATTTCTAATAAACAAAAAAGTCTTGTACACATCTTGTCAAAGACATTTAACTCCAAAATGTATGGAACTATTTTGATTATCAACGACAGTGAACTACATCACATCTGTTTTTTGAAAACATAGAAATACCCATGCAAATATGGTAACCCAATTAACAAAAGAAACTCACATTTGAATCAAAACGCCAAAAAGCAGAGTTTTTGGGACCCAATTGCGATGGGAAAGTTAGAAATTATAAACTGATGATTGAAATGACTATGTTTTGTGGGTTTCTTTATATGCTTTGTTATTTTTAAAATCATTATCTCGCGTAAAAATCAGGGGATTGCTTCATTAAACGCATGTCTGAACTGCTGGGAAATAATGAAGAATATCATATATTAAAAATGTAAATATCACATAATTTCGTGAGAAATTTAATATTTCGCATGCTCCGAATCAGCCCGCAATTTGGGCAAAATAAGCCTGGTCCGAATCAGCATGTTACCGAATACTATAATCTCGCATACTTTTACTTACTTTCTTAAATTTAGACTTATAACTTCCTATTGACAAGTGCTATGCTAGAAAGTCATATGGATTTCTTTATACCTTTGTTTATAATGATAACATAATTATGATTATTAAACTGGCAACCTGGACATGTTGATTCTTGACTCTGGTTGTAGTAATCGAATTGCAATTAATGGATCGAACGAAAGTACGAATATATATTAAAATTAATATTTTACCTATGAAGTTAATGTGCTGTTTATCATGTAATCGCAAGAGATTAGCGTCATTTTCGCAAGATATACACTTTATTTGGATTCATGTTGTTCAAATGGTCGGAATGTCCGCCATTTTTTGTCAACAAATCATTCGGAATTCTGCTACAAATAATCTTTAATGAAAAGAGCAAAATTATTCCGCTAGACTGCTGTACCTGCAGTATTCCTTAGCCAAACAGTGCAGTTTAATATCTTTAATATTTTTTATAAAGCAGTTAGTTGAACACTGTGGATGCTACCAGACAGCATGTAAAGCTAAACAAGTTTTGATAACGTTAAAGCTATAACGCTAGAAGAACAAATTAACATCATGAAAATGGCAGATTTGGAGGGCATGTTCAACATGGATAA
This sequence comes from Unio delphinus, assembly GCA_029339505.1. Taxonomy (NCBI): domain Eukaryota; kingdom Metazoa; phylum Mollusca; class Bivalvia; order Unionida; family Unionidae; genus Unio; species Unio delphinus. Next base: position 16,784,626 of record JAQISU010000155.1, on the reverse strand, counting down.
AGAAAAACTAACAGCGCCTGTTAAACAAATAGAGGTATTTGTAACTTGCACGAATATTTCTTAGTAGCATAGTATTTATATTATTATGTTATAATGTTAGCGATACTAAACGGGGCCAGTAGAAGAGGACGTCGTGTCTATCATAACATGATAGTACGATTTTTACAAAATCACAAACACATACAGCTTTCATTGTTGTATCATAGCGCGCGATATTCAATCGTGTTTGTACTGAATCACACCTTTATGTAGTATTAATAGTACGTACCCCTACTACGTGGACAGGGTACTAACATCAACCTGTGGGCTAGACCAACAAATTGTTCTCCGCCTTTTTTTTTATTTTGACTTAGCGGCTTAATAATTCCGCAAGTCAGTTATCAATACATGGTTGGATTTTAATTAGGTTCTCAGAAATGCTTGCAGACATAGCTGTTATGGTAGACAGACACAATTTACATTTTATTTCAAGTGGACACATTGCATTTATGATGATTACACTTAAATGAAACAAAAAGATAGAACTAGTACACAAATTTCAATTGATAAATAAATTATTTAATTTGTATTTATTTATTAAAGTAATGCCTCCACTTGGCGTAAGATACACTTACATTGATCAAAATTTCCTTTTATATTGTTAATTGCGCTGTACATTTACTAGGAATGTCATTTGGAAAGAAAAAGTAAAAAATTGTATGATCAGTTTTTAATTTGATGTTTCATAATGTTGATTAAAATGTTCACTTTGTATCTACAGTTTTCGACAATAATAGACGTTATATGTCAATTTCTGACTTACTAATTTTGATTGCGATCAGATCAGAGGTCTCGGAAATGCTTAATTATACGTATTTGGATGCAAATTTTTTATCAGGGATGTAGATCATCACCTATGATTATACAGGAGTCCTCTGTACACATGCGAAAGCTGGGCGGCAAATTCAAAGGCTGTACTGAGTTGGAGATTGTGTAGATCATTTTAGCTGTGCTGATAATTGTTAGAGTGTCCGCTGCGAAATTGACAAAGATTGTAATGAAATTCAACAGAGTGCTTGAAGTTGCTAGAACTGAGATTTCATGTGGAACACTGCGATGCCTAACTTATTGCTTGGAATAAGACCTTCCTTTGGCCTAACATAATTCACTCTCACTCTAATGGACAAACAAGGGCTATGTGTCAGTGCTATAAAGAACTTAGAAAATTAAACTCTATGGCAACCACAGTTTCTACTCATCTGGAGATATAACCATTTAAGGTATGCCCAGTTTTTGCTGGTGGGACTCCTGAATTGTTAATTGTTGTGGGTTTTTTTTAGGTTTTGCTCCAAGGGCACCATTGTTAAGATGCTGTGTGTGTTTAGTATCACAAGGACACATTTTAATTTTCTTGGGACCTTGGATGGGCATATATGGTGTCTATAATAGCTTTATTGCATTGAGGTTTCCAAAGACCTTGGATGGAAATGTATAGTGTCTATAATAGCTTTATTGCATTCAGGTTTCCAAAGAACTTGGATGGAAATGTATAGTGTCTATAATAGCATTATTGCATTCAGGTTTCCAAAGACCTTGGATGGAAATGTATAGTGTCTATAATAGCTTTATTGCATTCAGGTTTCCAATGACCTTGGATGGAAATGTATAGTGTCTATAATAGCATTATTGCATTCAGGTTTCCAAAGACCTTGGATGGAAGTGTATAGTGTCTATAATAGCATTATTGCATTCAGGTTTCCAAAGACCTTGGATGGAAATGTATAGTGTCTATAATAGCTTTATTGCATTCAGGTTTCCAATGACCTTGGATGGAAATGTATAGTGTCTATAATAGCATTATTGCATTCAGGTTTCCAAAGACCTTGGATGGAAATGTATAGTGTCTATAATAGCTTTATTGCATTCAGGTTTCCAATGACCTTGGATGGAAATGTATAGTGTCTATAATAGCATTATTGCATTCAGGTTTCCAAAGACCTTGGATGGAAATGTATAGTGTCTATAATAGCTTTATTGCATTCAGGTTTCCAATGACCTTGGATGGAAATGTATAGTGTCTATAATAGCATTATTGCATTCAGGTTTCCAAAGACCTTGGATGGAAATGTATAGTGTCTATAATAGCATTATTGCATTCAGGTTTCCAAAGACCTTGGATGGAAATGTATAGTGTCTATAATAGTTTTATTGCATTCAGGTTTCCAATGACTTTGGATGGAAATGTATAGTTTCTATAAAAGCATTATTACATTCAGGTTTCCAAAGACCTTGGATGGAAATGTATAGTGTCTATAATAGCATTATTGCATTCAGGTTTCCAAAGACCTTGAATGGAAATGTATAGTGTCTATAATAGCTTTATTGCATTCAGGTTTCCAAAGAACTTGGATGGAAATGTATAGTGTCTATAATAGCATTATTGCAATCAGGTTTCCAATGACCTTGGATGGAAATGTATAGTGTCTATAATAGCATTATTGCATTCAGGTTTCCAAAGACCTTGGATGGAAATGTATAGTGTCTATAATAGCATTATTGCATTCAGGTTTCCAAAGACCTTGGATGGAAATGTATAGTGTCTATAATAGCATTATTGCATTCAGGTTTCCAAAGAACTTGGATGGAAATGTATAGTGTCTATAATAGCATTATTGCATTCAGGTTTCCAAAGACCTTGGATGGAAATGTATAGTGTCTATAATAGCTTTATTGCATTCAGGTTTCCAATGACCTTGGATGGAAATGTATAGTGTTTATAATAGCATTATTGCATTCAGGTTTCCAAAGACCTTGGATGGGAATGTATAGTGTCTATAATAGCTTTATTGCATTCAGGTTTCCAATGACCTTGGATGGAAATGTATAGTGTCTATAATAGCATTATTGCATTCAGGTTTCCAAAGACCTTGGATGGAAATGTATAGTGTCTATAATAGCTTTATTGCATTCAGGTTTCCAATGACCTTGGATGGAAATGTATAGTGTCTATAACAGCATTATTGCATTCAGGTTTCCAAAGACCTTGGATGGAAATGTATAGTGTCTATAATAGCATTATTGCATTCAGGTTTCCAAAGACCTTGGATAGAAATGTATAGTGTCTATAATAGCTTTATTGCATTCAGGTTTCCAATGACCTTGGATGGAAATGTATTGTGTCTATAATAGCATTATTGCATTCAGGTTTCCAATGACCTTGGATGGAAATGTATAGTGTCTATAATAGCATTATTGCATTCAGGTTTCCAAAGACCTTGGATGGAAATGTATAGTGTCTATAATAGCATTATTGCATTCAGGTTTCCATAGAACTTGGATGGAAATGTATAGTGTCTATAATAGCATTATTGCAATCAGGTTTCCAATGACCTTGGATGGAAATGTATAGTGTCTATAATAGTAATAGGGGCCATCCATGAATGACATCATTTTGGCAGATTTTGACCCGACCCCACCCCCGTCACAAAAAGTCGTAAACCCCCCCGCCCCCTCAAATATGACGTCACAAAAGCTCTGCTACCGCCCCCCTTCCCCGCAAAAGCTGTATTTCCTATTTGAAAATTAACATGTTTCAAATTACTTTATTGTCATTGTAGTATGTATTTAGTGTGGCGCTGCACTCTGATATTGTAGGAGAAAAAGTATTAAAAAGGAGGCACTGGAAAGCTGAAATTGGCATAAAATTGTTTTGAAAATATTCGTCGTCTAGCTAAAACTGCGGATGTTCAGAATATTGTATTCAAATTCTCCTCTAATTGTCATATAAAGTAATTATGACTGAAAAAAATACTTTTAAACTTTGTAGTAGAACACAGAATTCTCGGGGTTTGCCACAAGCACTTTTTTGGAGATTTTTGTTTCGGCATATTATTTGTTATGTTTGTTTAGCACAAAACGTCAGAAGTGAACCTTTATTTGTTTTTATTCCATTCCACTGTTGAACCACTTCTTCTTGACAAATCTTTCTGCTCTTTGTAGGATATGCCAACAAGTAAGCCTTAAAAGACACTGGAACATTTTACTTTTATCCATTGTAGCGGTCAATTCCTCACCAAAATTTATTTGATATTATTATTGGTGTAATGTAAACTTTAATTTGTTTGTTTGTAATATAAACCTTATAAACTTTAATTATTCTATTTTTTAAATGTAGGATCTTTAATAATAGAAATCTGAAATGTATATGAACCTTTATAAATTATTTACTTTTCTATCAAACTTTTTAAATTTAGTTTTAAAGCACAAAAAAGTTTAAAATTAAAAATGTTTGGCGAGAAAAAGATCATTTCAACCTCGCTTTGCCGACACCAGCGGACTGGAAACGGAAGAATGCTATTTAGAAAAGGCCACTATTGGGGCTTGTAGATGGGGTGTTGGTAGTTCAAAGATGAGTCCATCTTAATTTGAGCTCATGCAAGACATGAGTGAAGCTACTTAAAGTGCCATTAAATAAATTGTAAGCAATAAAAAAAAATTAAGTGGGACTATTATTTAAAGTTGCGCATTTTGATGTAACATCAGATTTCTTAAAAACCCTCCTCCCCCTTGTCACACATCGTCACAAATGTGTGACACCCCCCCTCCCCCAAGTGCGTGACATCATTTATGGATTACCCCTTATTGCATTCAGGTTTCCAAAGTGAAGTATCATGCCTATACCTTTACTAATTTCACTAAACTGGTAAAATAAAAAATAAAAAGTTGTCATTCAATTCCAAATTAAAAAATTTATTTTGAATAACTTAAATTTATTCATACATTTTCATTAAGAATAAAGTCACTGGAAATACAAGCTTTACCAGACATTGTTTACATTTGCTCATATTTTTTTCTTTCAGGAAAAGTGGAAATTGCTGCCAGCATTCCTGAAAGTCAAAGGTCTTGTGAAGCAACACATCGACTCTTTTAATTTCTTTATAAATGTGGAGGTATGGCAGCATTTTTCGCGTTTTTTTGTGATTGAAGCTTCTATGTCACTTTTAAAATGAGTTATCTTCATTGTGTTGAAATGTCACTTTTAAAATGAGTTATCTTCATTGTGTTGTAATCTTTTTTCAAATTTAACTAGATCTGCATGCAGTCAGATATATGTATATTCCATCACTTGCAGTATTTTACTTTCCCCTATTTGCTCATGTAACCTACAATTTATGTAGCCTTCAAAGTGTTGGTAAACTTTTTCAAATCATGTATTTTATGTAATGGCAATCTTCAATCTCAAATTTACAAAGTTTTCAACCCCAAATTTTCAAAGTTTCTATAATTGTTGTAAGTGGTTTAAGAGGAGGGGGAATGTGTTGACAAGCGTGACTGTTCAGAGTTCATTTAAAATAAAAAGAAAACTGTTTATATATGACTTAGAAAAAAGTGTTTTATATATTTTACTAAAAGGCCTTCAAGCAGCATGGGACAAGAAGCCATGATGAACAATTTCCTTTATATCCCATTTCAACAATTTGTAGCTCTACTGGTAATGTATCATAAAACTTATGATCTTGCTTTACATTATGTTGGCATTGTATAGCCACTGTTTTTGTGAAGTGCTGTAAATGCTACTACTACATACACACCCACACACACACAAACACATACACACAAACATGGCAGTCAGTTTTAGAATTGTTATTGCAACAGTGCTCAAAGAAAAATGTTTTTAGACACAGGCCCAGGGCTGGTGATTTAAAAAAAAATCAAATGCCCTGACTGAAATTCCACATGTCTGGACATCAATTTCCTTATGCCTAAAATGTCCCATTTTTTAAAAATATTATTTAGATTAAACTAGAGATAATATCACACAATGTTAAAATTGTTACAGTTCAAATGTAAATTTGGTATGGTTCAGTGGGGTGTTTGAATGTACTGCAAGTCTCATTACACTCATAAAAGACTGGATGGTCCTGGTGGTAAAACTTCTCTGCTTGGTTCTCTGAGCCATTCCAGTCAGAACCATGTTGATTACATTGTTTGCAGTATGCGCAAATAATGAATTACCTGCCTCCCACCCCACTCTTATTTTTGCTTTAGTGATTCATAAAGTAAAACTCCAACTAGGAGTTCAGAAATTTATTTTTGTTGGGCATTGCTTATAGCAGATTGCTTCCTAAGTTGGCTTTAGCAATGAATCACATGTAAGCACTATTCTGACAACTTAAATATCATGATTTCTGTTTTTTTTAAATATGCAGTAAAAATCCGACTTCAATGAACGTTGCCAATACATGTATTCACAAACTTGTCAAAACTCTATAATACATATTTTTAAACATTCTCATTCAAGGCAAATATGTAATAACTATTCTTATAATACACAACATAGCATCTCTATGATTTATCTTCACGGGTTGTTCCACTTGTGGAGTATACCTAAGCAAATTAACATAATGGGCTGCAGTCTTCAAGCACATCTCAGTAGCTATTGTCAGCCAATTAAGTAATGTGTGAAATGGTAGTTTATACCAGATCTCTTTGTCTTTTAGTTGATGCTGTTTAAACTGCTTGAAGGATACTTTTACATCGGCTTCATTCATGTCTGTTTACTGTGCTGCATGTAAGGGACATATTCTGAAAGTGTTTTATGTTTAATTATATTTTCTTTTTTTTCAAAAGGTAAGTTAAATTTTGTTTTCTTGAAACACAACTGTGTCTTGGGTTTGAGAGTACAAAATCGTGTTTTAGCATGACACTGTGTTACAGTTTGATTAAAATCAGATCTCCACTTCACGTATTACAGTGGTGATCTGATTTTTATCAGATTGCGCCATGTTATGGCAGGTATGTCAACATCTTGAAGGTACATTTCTGCTTTTCACTAGAACAATCCAACTTTTCTCAGGCAAATTAGATGTTTTCTCAACAAGCTTGATGGGCATCTCACGTAGAATACAGTACAAACCCAATCTGAAATTAGAGAGACCCTGGGCATCATGCTAGTGGATTTTTTTTAGCACTACTTCACTATTTCTTGTCACCCTCACATGGAGTTTTCACTGAAATCTTCTTCTGAAATCTGCTTGGCTATTAATGAAAATGTGGTGATTGTACATCTAATAGGGCCTCCTCAGTGGCCATTTTGAAATTTTTTTTGTCTCTATGCCCCCTAAATGAATATTCATAATGACATGATTTTCTTTAGACAGTTAATGTCTGGTTGGTGAAAAAATAAAATGGTGTTAATGCAGCATACAATCAGATTCCCCTAATCTAATGTTGAAAGTTTTGTTATTGCCACTCCTTTGGTATGGATTGTATTATTGACATGGTGTTTTTACTAAAAGAATTTATATTATCTCTAGTTTAACCAAAATCATATTGGCCTGCCTTCATTCGCGGTCATCTTGGATATCTCAAAATTTATTTTTCTCTTAAATGGATAGTCATGTTGAAATGGGATTGTCACCAAAAGACATTATGATATTTAGTTGGTCCTAAATTAAATGGAGTCACAGTAGCTTGGCAGAGCATTATAGTTATAATCCAAGAGTCATAGATTCGATACCTACCCAGACTATCATGGTTTGGCAGTCTTGGTGTGCCCATAGTAAAGGTACTTGAATCACATTTTCTCACCATGATATTGACAGTTATGTGTTAAAAGTGCCATCAATACCAACAAAGCCAAACTTCAAAATGGTTCCCCTCGGACTATGGACGCAACAGTGGCCATCTTGAGTATCTTGTTGCTATGTCTCCTGATGATATCAAGATTATCCCAAGTTTTATTGACTTGTTTTCACTTACAAGATTTCTTATGATGTATAGTTTGATTCTGAAAGAAAACTTTGCCCATTGGAGGCCATCTTATAAATGTTATTATCATTAATCATCTTGAAATGATACTTATATCTGCATCAGACTTTCCTTAACACATTTATGTCTAGTTGTAATAAATGAAATTGGAGGCTTCAACATGCTGCCATTTTTTGTTTTTACTTGTTCTAATTGCATGGCCATAGCTATATGTTGACACTTTAACCCAAAACTTCTTATCATATATGTTTTGTCCTATAAAATAATGATGCAAATTTAATATAAAATGTGGATACTATGATGGTCATCTTAAAACTTTTGTTATGGCTACATGTCCTGATGGAATTTTTATCAAATATTTAATATCAAAGTTTTGATTGCTTTTTTTTGTTGTTGTTCTTATTCAAGAAAATACCCCAGTAATGAACCAAATTTGAAATAGAAACCTTATTGTTCATTAACAGTAACACACAACACATATCTAGCCTTCAGAGTTTCAGTAAAATCTTCCAAGTAGTTTGGAATGAGTTGTGAAGAGGAACCAAAATATTCCAAACACCAATTTTTGACAAGTGTACAAACAATTTCTTTATTTAAAAAAATGTGCCACAGGAAAAAGTAAAACCATATTGCACATCTAAACCAATGTTTATCTTACCTACAAAGTTTAAATAAAATCCTCCAAGGAATGAGGAGAAGCTAAGAAACTGGCCAAGTCTATTTTTAAGGCATCTTGAGTATTTTTGAAAAATTAAAATCTCAAATCAAATAAATATTTGTCTTGTTTATCTTGAAATACAGTATAACCACAAATGTTTGTTTTGTGCTGAAGTTGGTCAAGTGCAATTGGGCAGTAATTCTTGATTTCTTCTGACAGTCAAATCCTAGAGTCTCCAGAAAATATTCCCTAGGAAGTGGTTTATTACAAGGAGAGTCACGTAAATTTGATGACACTTGACTAATTAGCAGGCAATTAATGCACAGTCAATATGAAGACAATATCTGATTTTGGATATGTTGATACATAATAACTTGTCCACTTTGGTATTACTTCTGTACCATGATCTGTATCAACTTGCTTTGTACACATTATCTTTTTATTGGAACCTGAAGGACAAAGTACAGAATGACATTGTTGTGAGCAATATGGCCATTCACAATGTTTACATTATAATTACAGGTTTGAAGTTATTCACATCTCAACTAATTCAGTGTCACATAGTTTATCATTTGCTCTCCAAGTATTGTTATGACCATCATCACTAGCCAATATAGTGGTGCATTGTACATCCACCAAAAACTGTTGTTGCGATTGACCTAGGAAAAGATCCTTTGTAAGTTTAACATCAAAAGTATGAGTATCAGAGGGAAGCCATTATAGCATTTACTAGACCGACACTAGAAATTTGATTATTTTTCAGTCAATTCGAGTTGTTGTTGTTGTAGGGTAGGCTTTTTCAGCACAAGATAGACTACACGTGGTGGCCGGTATTACTGGTGGAGGGAGAACCCGGGAAAACCCCCGGAAAGAACCACGACCTACGAGAAGCTACTGGCAAGCTTTCTCACATGCCCACATTGGCTGATTCCAATTCGAGTTGTGTGCTTCCATTGTCTCGATCCGGTGTTCAAATTTGAAAACATTAATTTTGATTCGATGTGGTGGCTTGCCGCTGCTTCCTAAGAAATTCACAGACTTGAAGCACAGAAATATTTGCTAAATATGTCAAGGTATAACCGTATAGATAGTGTTATAGGATCCATGGCTAGCAATGATGTGTTATGGCAATATTTGGTCATCATAGTTGATGGGTGAATCTAGTTGTAGATGCCACTGTATGCTAGGGAACAAAAAAATATTCAAGCACCAATTTTATATTTAAATATTTGTAATATGTCTAGCTCTGACTGTGTTTGTGTTTACTTTTTATGCATAATTTCTTTTTCTTCAGGTGCACAAACAATTGTGGCTTTAAGAAAATGATTATACATTTCTTAGATGCATACAATATACAAGAAAGTTCTCTGTATCACTTATGAAAGAAAAATAAATGATTTTAACAGACTGATCTGAACAATTCAAGTCTTTATAAAATTATAATACTCCACCATGTATTTGTAAAGTTCACATATTAATGAGTAATGTGAGGTGATTTTTTTTTCTTTTCAGATAAAGAATATTATGAAGGCCAATGAAAAAATTACTAGTGATGCAGATCCTAATTTCTACATGAAGTAAGTTTTGCCACATGTGCTGGAAAATGTTATATGCCCATCATAAGGTGGACTATGATATAATATTGTGTGCCCATCGAACTCGTTATTAACTCATTAACTCTAGATCTATTAACTCATCGTTTTTGTCTGAAATGCGAGTAGGAAACACAAAATTAGATTCTTCCCTCTGTATTTGGTAGTGCAGCTGAAATGTCCAGATTATTTGGTATCATTGTAGAGCTACATTTGTCTACCTTTCTATAATACCACCCACTTTCATGTATCATACATGACCTTGACATTACGGAGCTCAGATTCTTTATCTAAGTTATTGCAGCTTAGAAGTGATTCAAATCATGCGAACTCTAGAAAGTACTGGACAAAATCTACTACCTCCATTTTGGATAGTCGAGAATACGGTCCCATTTCTTTAAATAGCAGATTATGACTTGAGCTTAAACAGCTACATTGTGATCTAACGTAATGATCAATAAATGTAGTACCTAATATGGGGTTTTCCCCAAAGTTGGCACTATGATAACTAGATAAAATGGCTGATGTTTACAGCAGGCATCGAAAGGTCTTACATGCAAATTGGTCCGAGGTGGTAAATGGTTAAAATGTTCCATGACATCATTTACATGAGTCGTGCTTGTCTGTCTGTCTGCAGAGTCTTTTTCAATCTATGATTGACTAATGGCTCTGTGTATTTTTCCTCTTCAGATACTTAAATATCTATGTCGGAGCCCCAGACGTAGAAGAAGGGTTCAACATAACAAAGCCTGTCTCTCCACATGAGGTAGAATGTCAGTTTGTTTGTGCATGGGACAGAAAATAGTTGTCTTGAATTAAAATACTTTGTAATAATATGCATTTTACAACTCATGCCTTTTTAAAATTTTGTTCAACTGCAAGTATGGTAGTGAAATCTAAATTATGTTTTGCTGCATACTAGGTTTGGTCGACAGTACATATTTGGCCATAGTTTTGAGTCATGGGAGGAATAATCAGAGATTTATGTTATTTAAAGACGACCTGTTTGCCGAAATTCATGCAGCTGTAGTCAAATTTATTAGCTCAAAACATATTTCAGTTATTCATATGTTAAATTCTTTTCTTTTTCCAATCAGCTTAATATAATAAAGTTTTGTTGAGAATCATAAGTATTACCTGAGAGAGAGAGATCATGTCTATAAATGATAATGCAGATTAATTTATGAAGAACAAACTGTTGGTCCAGATGTAAAAATGTTTGAAAAATCCTGATATTTCATGTGAAAACAATTTAGTCTATATTTAAATGTTGTACCTTTTAAACTTTTATTTTCTATTTTACACTTTGCTACTATTCCATCCAAACTGTCAGTTCTAGAAACTAAAGCACTCTTCTTCTCTTCAGTAAAATCTTTGTCAGTTTGTCATTTGTCCCAAAAATACTTATCCAAATTTGCAAACAATGTTTTGTTCAAGTTTTGATGTGTCTTGAGTTCGAGGTCGCACATGCTTTTTGTTTGGCTACAATCAGAAATCAACACAATAATGGAAGCTAAAGTTCTGATGTACTCAAATAATAACAATATGTACATCTCAGGATCATTCTGTCTCAGAATTCAATCGTTGTAAATATCGTTACAGTCTTTGAACTTGCTGCCCAGCTATTGCATCATATTCTTTTGATGTATTCTTCAAATGAAAACATGCACATCTGGGGTTTATTTTAATCACTGAATTCTGTCATTTTAAGTATCAGCACAGCTAAAATGATAAAGTAATCAACATATTCTCACTCAGTAGTTTGTTGAAGTAGGACTGGAAAGCCTTTGAATTTCCTGCCCAGCTATTTACATGCATATGTAGGACTCCAGCAAGGATGATTTTCTGCATCCCAGATCAAAATATTTGCATACAAATATGCGTAATTAAGCATTTCTGAGACCTCTGTATCAGATGGTGAATGACTTTTATTTCTTTTGAGATGTCCCTAAGAAGTTGTAGGGATGTCATGTTAATGTCAAAGTTTATACTGTCATCCTGAATACTTGTGTGGTTTCAGTGTCGCTTGAGGGACATGACATACTCTGCACCAATCACTGTAGACATAGAGTACACAAGGGGAAACCAGAGGATTGTCAGGAACAACCTGCCTATTGGAAGGTATGAAATTTATAGAGAAGAAAATGTTTATGTACTGAATCTGTTCAAATGAGATTTGCAGCCAAGGTTAATTACCATGAGATCTGTTGTCTAAAATTGAATCTAGACACATTTTAATGTCAAGTTTGTTAGAAGTTAGGTAAATATTTTTTTAAACAATACAGTTACTATAATTGTCATTTTTAGATGACAAAAATGTTTCTTTTGTCCTAAAACAAAGGTTTTACATGTAATTAAGAGTTTTTAAGAAACTTAATAAAAGAATAGTTAACTTGAATAATGAATATGACACCATTTATAACACCATTTTAATAAAAATGACAAATTGTCCAGGTTTTATGTGCATGTATGAACACAGATATTAGTTTCTGTCTTATCATTCAAGAAATACCTACTTAGAACCCAAAAAGTGCATCAGTAAAAAAAAATTATTCAAAAGTGGCAAGAGTCTTAACAAAAAAATTTAGCACAAACATTTTGATGTCCAAAACCAAGCAGTAAATGCAGTATTAATATAACAGAGGATTGTAATTTAAAAATCTCTTGCCCATAAAAAGATTTAATGTAGGTATGCAAGGTTCAGATACTTGAACTTAATTACTTTAATTTGTTGCTCCACATGTATGCTTTTCAATACTTTTATCAATGCAGCCCCCCCCCCCATTTTTTCTACATATTACATGGTACCTGATAAATAAATATGTGCAGCTTTATTAATGATTGACAGCAAGGTAACCACAGGATCATCAAATCTGAGAAATCATATTTACTAGCATCCAGTATAAATGATGCTTTTGATACAGTGTAAAGGACCAGTTATAAAGTTTTTGCACATTGAGCATGGGCTCGCAAGTTTTCCATTTTTTTTTGTTCTATCCATCCACCCACCTAAGTCTTGACCCAGTATCTCGCCTTGGCACTCTTCATCAGACAAAAAAAATAAATAAAAATATGCACCAGAAACCTTTTTTTAAATCAGATGTCCACTTGTGTTTCACTTAGCTCAAGATATGTTCAAAGTTGCAAAATGTGATAAAACAGTGACATGATAATGAAAATCATTTTTAAACAATGTATCTCGCCCAAAAAACAGCATTTAAATTTTTACAAGGGTCAGCTATATCGCAGTGTAGTGTTTGATGGCCAATTAGTGTCATGTATTTTTTTTATGCTAAAGTCACCCCTATAGCAAAGAAGGTTTCCTATATTTTGAGTTTGACAACAGAATTTAAATTTATCAATTTGAATAAAGAGTATACTGTGTGTACTACAGCATTTTCTGCATTAGTAAATAATTTATTGAATTTTGGGTATGTCATGCTTATGTGTAAAAATATCTGTTTAAAAAAATGTTGCCTTTGAGTATGTCTGTTATGAATCATTTCATATGTTGTAAAGTGATTAGATCTTTTAAAGATTAGGTGCTATAGAAAGTCCTCATTATTATATTTAAAAACAGAATTGTTTAAATTTTAACTGATTTTGAAATTAATTTTTCACTGATATGGATTTTAATTTAATTGTTTTAAAAATTGTTTGCTAATGACTTATTATTTCTTGCATATTTTTTAATTAACTTTTAAAAATAAATTTTCTAATTGTCTTTACTGTTGAAACAAAGAAAATAAAACATGCTAAAGAAATGTTGGAAAGGGCATATTGATTTTATGTATATAATTTGACAAACGTGTTGGATTCTTTACTTCCAGAATGCCTATAATGCTAAGGAGTTCTAACTGTGTTTTGACGGGGAAAACCCCAGCAGAGATGGCAAAATTAAATGAGTGTCCCATGGATCCAGGAGGATATTTTATCGTGAAAGGGGTGGAGAAAGTCATTCTTGTCCAGGAGCAGTTGTCCAAAAACAGAATGATTGTAGATGTTGATGCTGGCAGAAAAGGCTCGATTGTTTGTTCGGTAGCCAGGTAGTCATAGTTACATGGCACAAGCTAACTTTCTGTGTACACATCTACGCACAAAAACTAATACATTTATTCTAATTTGATGTATCAGCTGAATATTTTTTGTTGAAAGTTAGGATATTGCCTTCTGTTGAATTATATATTTCAAAATATTATTAACATACATTCAGTAAACATTAATAGGTTTGTATAATTGTAACTTAAGTGGAATTTAAAAATAAATTATTTTCATTGTGCAGAACATGGTACAGTTTGACTAATTAGGTGCAATATTACTTTCCTATTTGTGATATGACTTAAAAATTTCCTTTGTTATTATTTTTCAGTTCTACCCATGAAAGAAAGAGTAAAACAGATGTACACGTTAAAAATGAAAAGTATTACCTGAAACACAACACATTCTCAGAGGTGAGTTGGATAAATTAGGATAGTGAACTATTATGTTAAATAAGCATGGATGGAAAACTCTTTTTAGTGTTGTATTGCTGAGAGAACTAGGTATGTAATTTCTGTTTTTTATTTTTGCATCGATAAAAGTATGATTAACTTAGAAGTAAGAAGTTCGAGATAATTTTAGTTTAATTCACTCTTTCATTTTTATCTTTGCTCAAGATCTTACAGGCCATCATATAAACATTTTTAAAAAACATTAACTGGTAATCATTTTTGGCTCACCTCTGTACAGAAGAGGAGATCATATTTATTACTCCAGGCAACAGTGTCAGCACCTGCACATATAACAGTACATGCATATATGTATTATCTTACTGCATTTCAACCATTCCTTCAACATAGATCCAATACTAAAGTTTTGAGGTATTTCATTGTAACTGCCTGCTGCAGCAACCATCTATATGCATGCACAGATTTGTCTTTGGTTCGGGATTTTGGTACACTGTATATGCACCATTTAATTGCATGAAAGTAGTGAGGCAATTCATCTTGATTTTACAACACCCTGATCACAGGTTATGATTAGGACTCAGATTACATGCTTCACTACCACTCCAATGTCCTAGTGGTTAGAGTGTCGGGAGCGGGAGGTCATGAGTTTGATTCCTGGCCAAATCTCATACAAATGACTTAACAAAAATGGTACTAACAGCTGCCTTGCTTGGTGTTCAGCATTAAGAGGTTAGTGTTAGGACTGGTCGGCCTGGTGTCAGGATAATGTGACTGGGTGGGACATAATGCTACATGTCGGTGACATGATGCCCCAGTGCTAGATATCACTATAAACTGCCTCACTGCAGACATCATAGCGATATGACTGGAAAAATCGTTAAAGCTATGTTAAAAATCCTAATCACACACACATGCTTCACTGACTTCAAGTTAAAATTTTGTATGTTTATTTCTCAAACTCAGTTCAGGATGAATCATCAGTATATACGATTTTATACATCTCTGTTAGTACCACATCCTTGCAATAAAAGGTCACTGTTTCATGGCTTTGATGCCAAGTTTTATGTTAAGAAGATCATGGTCAAGGTTGATATTTAACAAGCTTGAACTCCACAAATAACCACAGTAGGAAAAATTATCATGACATACACATGACATTTGCTGATTATCCTGGAAATCATATTTGGCAAGTTTCTGATTTGCATTTTGCTGATAACTATATCATTTGATTGTTCTCATATTGCCTTCGGCTGCTGTCGTATGTATATGCCATTGTGATCATGTAGATGCCTTTACCATTGTGATCATGTAGATGCCTTTACCATTGGGATCATGTAGATGCCTTTACCATTGTGATCATGTAGATGCCTTTACCATTGTGATCATGTAGATGCCTTTACCATTGTGATCATGTAGATGCCTTTACTTAGATTAAACATTAAATGTTGTTATAAAATTTAAAACATATAGTTTGACCAGTCCTGATTACTGAATGTTCTGCACATTAAATTTCATTAAGGAAACTTGCATGACATTCTATCTGGTTTCTACTTGATCACGCCTTTAGGTTTACCTCATTAGAAATGTCCATTTACTTTGACTTGATTCTGCTGTTTTGATTTCTTGGGATGTGTAATTAATGACTTTCCTCAGGAATATGGATGTATGATGATCCATTTAAATTGAATCACCGTTTAAAGGCCTTTGTGATCATCGTCTACAAAATGGATGTCAATTACTGAAATAGTTCAGAAATGTTATTTCTTAGAGGGAGGATGTAAGCCACTAGGCAAATGGGTTCATGGATTGTGGTGAAGCACCTTGAAGCTTTTGCATTTGAAGCATGTTCAAGGTATAATTTAACCATCTATTTGTAGAGAAAACCTAATCTGGGAAATAATCAGTTCTCTCACACTCATTTTTGGGGAGACTTTTAGGTGGTGTGAGTGTGCTAGCTCCGCACCACATATTCACATTCTGTCCACAAGATCCTCCCCTGTATTTATATAAGGGTTATGTATGAGAAGGATTTTGAGCATGATATCTTCATTCATAATAATATTTTGTCTCTGTTTCCTGTATGACAAGCTAGGTCATCTTCCTTTGCAACATGCTCAGCACTGACAAGAAGTCGGTAAAATAGGCCGAAGTAATCAATGCATGACTTGCACTAGACTTGGTATTTGAATACACATCCACTCAGCCCAGGAAAGTAGCAAATTACTCCTCAACACTGCCAATTTTTAACTGGTGTGGATGAGAGAACAAGATGTTTTCCCAAGCCCTGCCAACATGTCTGGTCCAGCTGCAGAGTGCATCAACCCAGATTTGCCATCACATTGCACTGACAGATAAGTCTATAGTTTTTTAGAAGCATTAAGTAGAACAATCAATATAGCCTTTATCTGCCACGGCAATGGCAAATCAGGGTTTATGTTCTTTGCATTTGGACTTTACTTATAAGTGAGTATAGATGGATTTGGTTCAATGGCAGACAATCATTATTCTGGAATCTTTCTACAGTTAATGAGGATAATTTTATATTATAGGATATACCAGTAGCTATCATCTTTAAAGCTATGGGGATTGAATGTGAACAAGAGATTGTACAGATGATAGGCAGTGAAGAGGAGGTCTTCTCAGCAGTTGCCCCTTGTTTGGAAGAGTGTCACAAAGCTCAGGTGTTCTCCCAGCTACAGGTGAGTCTTGTGGTCAGTTGTCTACACTTACAAATGGGACATATTGCAAGTGGCCTCATAGCCACAGATATTTCATATTGTCTGTTGTTCTGCCAAGATTTTACACGAGTCATATACAGTGTTCTCTCCATTAGGGAGGAGACATGGTAGCTGTTGCATAAGTCATGTTGTCATGTCTTTTTTTTTAAATAAAAGTAATAAAATGTTAGGTGATCTCAGTTGCAAGTGAAATGTATCAGGTTTTCTCCCAATTACAGGTGGGTCATATTGTCAGTTGTTTTTTCAGTTACAAGCAAGATAGACATTAGTTACATAAAATCGGTATATCCACCTTCCCCAAAAAATCAATTATTTGTTTTCTCATTTTTATTAACATTCCATTAATCCCACAGAATGTATTTTAGAAAAGACTGCTTTTACGTAACTACAATATAAGAGTACGCTGTGGACATGCCTAACAGTATTATTTTCTATTTATATCAAACCTTGTTCTACTTTCAAACTTTTGACCTCAAATTCTATTTATAGCATCTGTATGGTTTACTGAGGAGAGAACAGACTGGTTTTCTAATTTTAATTTTTACGCGCAGATTCTAATTCATATTTACAGCATAACAGTCTGAAAGTATTTGGCACTAAAGAGTATATTTTATTTTAGTCGATGCATATATGAGAGCAAAAATATCTCCTTTCAAAAATTTCACAGATGGATTAGAAAACAGCAAAAATATATTATAAAAAAATAACAATCCTCTAAATATGAAGTCAGGAATGCAGCAGCATCACATGACATCTATTTAAGTCCGTGTGGAAAGAATTTTAATATTTGATGCTAAAAGGCTGGATTTTTGTCGATGTGTTAAAGCTAAAAGTGTTACATATGAAAACTTGAAACAATAAAGGATGTGAAAAGATGAGAGGGGCAAATAAATCATTGTTTATTGAAAATTTAGCATGTTATATGTGTGGATTACGCTTTTTCTGCCTGGATTCCGCTTTTTGACCTCTTGGATTACGCCTTTTCCTCGTCAGGGGTTGGCATATGTGGTATTGCCACAACTATTTGTCAGGCATGTTGTTAGGTGCACTCTCAGTTCATTATTTTAAATCAAGATCTAGACCTGTTTCCTGAAAACATGTACCATATGTACTTGCTTATAAATTAATTCCAAACAACACACACCCTGATCTGCCACCTGATTATGCGTCAGCATATCATGATCTATTTTGTTTGTTCTACTGACTAGCCCTAACAAACTGGATATACCCAAATCTGCCAGTGCTGTATGTGATGACAGATCTGGGTCTGTGCAGTTTGACTCAAAAGTGAGTGAAGATGTACGTTTGCTTGAACCTTATTCAGAGTCATGTATTGAAATTCTAACTTATTAAGTAAAAGTAAAATATATGTTTTTTGTCGTGTTCTCCATTGTATATTTTGGATATGCATTGAAAAATGTTACGAAGAAAATGATCTAGTTTGACATATATGCATACATACCATTTCAGGCTTTAAAATACATTGGGAACAGAGTGCGACAGAGAACCATGTGGGGTAGATCAAGGAAGACCAAAGTCGATGAAGCCAGAGATGTTCTTCATGGTGTAGTCCTTGCCCATGTTCCTGTGAGTATCAACTTCATGCTGGGGTGGTCTTGGAGCCTTTTACCTTATTAACCTGTGTATTTATCACACACACACACACACATACACACACACACATAACTTAAATACCTTCACATAAGCAACCTGCAGATCAGGATTTTCCATATTGTAAGTGAACAATTTATGTTGCTCCAGGATTTTTGGTCATATAACTTGAATCAACATTGTGAATAATATAGGTTACTCCAGTCCTCTGCATCATAAATCTTTACTCCACATTGTGAGTAACATGTTATTACAGACCTATCCATGACAAAACTGTACTAACAAGTTCAATTATATAAATGAAATAAATAAACTTACGGTTTTAGAGAATCAAATCCAACAAATATAGAATTCACAAAATAATCCACTAATGAAATTGCAAGTCCTGATAAATAAATGTTCTAATAGTTCCAGGTTCGAATCTTGATGATGTAATCCAAAATGGCTGACACTGTCACGTGATGCAGTTCTTGATTTAATATCATCCAGATGAAATTATGAAACGTATGTCCTGTTTCCAAATAAATAGAATAATTCTTCTTTTCCAACGAATTGACACAAAATCCAGAACAAAATTAACACTCAGACATGAAATACACAACTAATAACTTACAGCCCAAAGATTCTACTAATGTTAGCTTCCAAAATACAGCTATATATAACTGTTCTTCTGAAGTAAACAAGTGATCACGCGCTTTTCTAGAAATTGATAGAAGGTCAGAGGAAGAGTCTACCTTCACCTAGTTACGTAATAATAGAATGATCCAGAAGAAAATAAGCCACTAATTACTAAAAATAAAAAGTTGTCCTTGAAATTAACCAATAGTGTTAGAGACTTGTTGACAATGTCCAAAGCAAGGTCAGGAATTGGGTCAACAAGCCAAGGTTAAAAACTTGTTTACAATTAAAGGATGGTCAGCCTAAACTTTCAAGAATAATTTCCCAATTAATGGATATTAAACCCTAAATGATAAATTTGGATTTAACAATTAAAAAAAAAAAATTAAATCCAATAGCCGTAACACCTTCCCCAATAAAATAAAAAGAAAGGTTTATATGATAAAACTTTCTTTTTATCACAAACCAATTTACATCTGAAATTAAAAGAAATAGTATAAACTACACAGTATAATAAATTGTTATACACGGGAAAGAGCGCCTGCAAATTATAGTATCTAGAAATAGCCTTAACCTTTAACTTGTCCATGTCCCACTAAATGTCCTAGGAAAGGCACACAAGCACAGCAGAACTCACTTTTAGACAAATTAACAGTCAGACACGCATTAGTGAGTCTGTCAAAGAATTTTCTAATTGTTGCTAGATGTTCTCTCCATGTGTCGTTGTAGATGATGACGTCACAATTTTCTAGACCAGTGATGATCATTTTTATGAGACGTTGAATTGGACTTTCTTTATATTGGTAGAGTCCATTTGGAGTCACAATGTTAAGTTTTCCTTTGCTCTTTCCTTAGTGGAATCTGCTAAAATCCTTTCAGAAGGTCAAATTTTGGTGACATACTTGGCATTCCCAATTTTATCAATACAATTGTCAATTCTTTTTAATGGGAATGAATCTGTTTTTGTCACTCTGTTCACCTTCCTTTAATCAGTGCACATACGGAAAGTTTTATCTGGTTTCGAAACAAGTATGCATGGTGAACTCCAATCACTTTTACTGGGCTTGATAAAATCATTCTCCAGCAAATACTGAATTTCCTTTTTCAAGTATTCCTGTCTGAGTGGACTTGTCCAGTATGGATGCTGTTTGGAATTTTCAATTTCAACGTCATGAAAATTTTTGTTTGTCCTTGTAAAAATATCTGGACATAAGTGCTCATATAATAATAATAACTTTCAGTTCATTTCTTTCTTGCACTTGCAACTGTGAAAGTTTCTGGTCTAGAATTTTTTCATAATTTCTGAATTCCAACAATTTGTCGCTCCAATATCAGTCGAATCCTGATGATATTCCTTCACTAAGTGGGACAGGCACAACTAAATTAATTACATATTTAACATGGCTATCTCTTTCAATATACTGGTACTCCTATAATTAATTTAGATCCCAGGAGCACTAATACTATAATTTAACTAATTCATTTTCTTCTTAACTTTGTACGGGCCATAATATCTAATCTGAAGAAAAGTAAGAAAAATGAACAAGAGTAACACAACTCCAATATCAGACTCAAAAGTTCTCTCCCTTGTAGTTCTTTTAAACCATAGTTTCACTTTTAACTTGAAATGCTGAATTGGGCATTCATTCATAACCTGCTGGCAAATTCCAAACATAAAGTTTGAACCTTGATCAAACTGAATAGATTTAGGAAGGCCATACTGAGTAAAAAACTTTATTAAAGCTTTTACTGTAGTTTTAAATTTTATATTCCTCAACGGAATAACCTCTGGAAACTTTGTTGACGCACACATTATGGCCAACAGGTGTTGGTTATCTGACTTGGTCTTAGGTAAGGGATCTACACAATCTACCATAATTCTACCAAATGATTCGTCAAAGGCAGGAATAGGTTGCAGATGAGTCTTAGGTATCTTCTGATTGGTTTTTCCTACCATTTGACAAGTATGACAAGATCTACAGTATTTGGCAACATCACTTTTGATTTTTGGCCAATAGAAATGAGTCAAGATCTTGTGATACATTTTATTAATCCCAAAATGACCAGCCAAAGGAGTTTCATGGGCCAAATTAAGTATTTCCTGTCTGCAAGGTTTTGGAACTACTATTTGATAGTTCACTGACCACTCATCACCAACAGGTACCTCGGAAGATCTTCATTTTCTCATAAGAATTCCATTTTTAATGAAATAACAGACAGGAACTTCAGTGACTTCAGTCTCATTTATGACCCTTTGAAACAAACAGGAGATTTCAGGATCTTTTTCCTGTTCGACGACAAGTGACTGTCGTTTATCACCTTGATTAAGAGAATGAGTTATTAAAATAGAATCACTATGATCAATACCTTCTGATTGATCTAAACCAAAAATAAAAGTGACCTCATCAAAAACCTGACCTATACAAGGGTCAGTTGAAGGAATGCTGCCTTCTGTAACATCATTCTCAAAATCATCACCCTGATTAGAATAAAGAGAATGAGTTGTTAAAAGAGGATCACTATGATCAATACTTTCTGATTGATCCAAACAAGAAGTAAATGTGACCTCATCAAAAGCCTGACCTATACATATGTCAGCCAAGGGAATACTGCCCATTTCAACTTCATTCTCAAGAGCTTTCTTTGCCATAGCTCTGGTAACTGTACAAGCTTGACATATATCAGGGATTTCTTTTTCAATTGGATCAACTTTCTGATCCAAATTAGGCTTGTCAGTTACAAGTGGATTAACCACAACCTTGTCCCCAGCTAAGTCGTTGCCTAGCAATAAATCTACACCTTCGACGAGTAAAACCGAGACTGTTCCGATTGTCACAGGTCCTGACACTAAGTCTGATGACAAATTTACACAATGGAGAGGAACATTAACAAAGCCACACTCTACTTCCTGAATAAGAACACTTTCATTATAAGAAGACTTCTCAGAAAAAGGCAAAGTACCTGATAATAAAAGACTCTGAGAAGCTCCTGTGTCCCTTAAAACTTTAATAGGGGTGGGATTGGCTGAATCACCCAAGAGTGATATAGAACCCTTCGATATGAATGGTTCATAATTCTCCATAATAAAATCAGATCGGGGTTTATTAGACCCAACACATGTATTGCTTTCAATACATGACTGTGACCTTGACCTCTTGAAAATAAGAGCATTTGGAACAGGTCCGTCTTGATTCTGATGCCTATTTTTCAATTTGTAGCAATCAGAAATAACGTGTCCTTTTTTCTTGCAAAAGTTACACGTCGGAAGAGACAAGGATCCACAATCAAACTTCTCTGAAGTCTGATTTTTGAAAGTTGTGTTAGTTTGAGTTTTAGAAGGGCTTGAATTAGGCGGAAATACTTTTCTGCCATTAAATTGTTGAGTAGAAGTCTTGTTAACAAAAGGAACTTTATGTGTCAAAGAATATTCGTCAGCAGCTCGAGCAGCATTTTCCAAGGTTTCAATCTGATGCTCCTCAAGATAAGTTTTAACATCACTATGGACACAGGTTTTGAACTCTTCAATTAATATAATTTGCTTGAGATTTTGATAATCTTGCTCGACTTTCTTGGCTAAACACCATCTATCAAACAACTGCTCTTTTTGTCTAGCAAATTTGACATGAGTTTGTCCAGCTTCTTTTCTGTAATTTCTAAATTTTTGCCTATAAGCTTCAGGAACTAACTCATAACCTCTTAAAATGTATTCTTTAACTACATCATAATCACCACTTTGCTGAACAGACAGTGAAGTGTAAATCTCACTAGCCTTACCAGTAATTACACATTGTAGTAACTGAGTCCAATTCTCTCTTGGTCACTTTAAATTTTCTGCAACTTTTTCAAAAAGAATAAAATATTTGTCTACTTCTTTTTCTTTGAAAGGGGGCACTAATCTAATATTCCTTGCTAAATCAAAATTTTGATTTGAAGTATGATGGTGATTCTCACTTGCCAGCTATAATTCTTTCATTTTACACTGATATTCCCTTTCTTCCTTCTCTCTCTCTCTCTCGTTCAATTTGTTTTTCTTGTAACCTTTCCTGTCTCTCTCTCTCCTTTTTTTCAAATTGTAATTGTCTTTCTTTCTCCCTTTCCTGAAATTCCAGTTTCTTAAACTCTAATTCAGATTGTAATTGTCTTTCTTTCTCTCTTTCTTGTCTCTCTCTCTCTCCTCTTTCAGATTGTAATTGTTTTTCTTTCTCCCTTTCCTTTCTCTCTCTCCTCTTTTTCTCTATCAATCAACATCTGCTTTTTTTGTAATTCAGTTTGCTTCTCTTTCTCCCTTTCCTGAAACTCCAGCTTCTTTAACTCTAATTCACTCTCTCTCTCTGAAATTCCAGCTTCTTCAACTCTAATTCCATCTTGAATTTTAATTCTAATTCCTTCAGTTTAACGTCAGAGTCTGGTGTAGACTTACTGACTGGAATCAAAGCACTTTGTTCCAAAACATCCTGTTCTACCAAATACTGGACCAAAATCTTTTTGATATCTTGTTTCGTTAAAGAAGCCTTCACTTCGGAAAGATCGTATTTTCTGGCAAGTTGAACCAACTCGTCTTTTTTGAAAAGATCTAATTGCTCCTGGGTAGGATTAGAAAGAAATATTTCTACCTTAGATGTCATTTTGATACAAGCGTGTTAGTCTCACTAAAGATTTAAAATTTTCAAAAACTAGAGGAAATTCTAATTTTAATTCAAATTTATTTAAATCCCGGACGAGCTCTCAATTTCTATGTTACGTGCTTAGGCTCGAATAAGCAGCAACACAGAAAGAGTGAAAACTAACAAGCTTGTAAAACTTTAACAATGATTTATTTAGTACAATTATTTAAATGAAATAAATAAACTTACGGTTTAGAGAATCAAATCCAGCAAATATAGAATTCACAAAATAATCCACTAATGGAATTGCAAGTCCTGATAAATAAATGTTCTAATAGTTCCAGGTTCGAATCTTGACGATATAATCCAAAATGGCTGACACTGTCATGTGATGCAGTTCTTGATTTAATATCATCCAGATGAAATTATGAAACGTATGTCCTGTTTCCAAATAAATAGAATAATTCTTCTTTTCCAACGAATTGACACAAAGTCCAGAACAAAATTAACACTCAAACATGAAATACACAACTAATAACTTACAGCCAAAAGATTCTACTAATGTTAGCTTCCAAAATACAGCTATATATAACTGTTCTTCTGAAGTAAACAAGTGATCACGCGCTTTTCTAGAAATTGATAGAAGGTCAGAGGAAGAGTCTACCTTCACCTAGTTACGTAATAATAGATTGATCCAGAAGAAAATAAGCCACTAATTACTAAAAATAAAAAGTTGTCCTTGAAATTAACCAATAGTGTTAGAGACTTGTTGACAATGTCCAAAGCAAGGTCAGGAATTGGGTCAACAAGCCAAGGTCAAAAACTTGTTTACAATTAAAGGATGGTCAGCCTAAACTTTCTAGAATAATTTCCCAATTAATGGATATTAAACCCTAAATGCTAAATTTGGATTTAACAATTAAAAAAAAAAATTAAATCCATTAGCCGTAACAGTAATATATGTTATTCTAATCATCCATGACAAAACTTGACTCAGCGTTGTGAGAAATATGGCATACTCCAGCCCTCTCCAACGTAATTCTATACTTAGCATTTCGAGTAATATATTTAACTCCAGGTCTTTCCATTATAAAATGATCCATAACAATGTGAGTAATATATATATATTATTCCAGACCTCTCCACATCAAAAATCTTTATTCAACATTGCATTATATGTTGTTTGGGCTTCTGATGTTGTATTTCAATGATTTCTTCTACCAGACATCTCCAGTTGTGCTCCTCAAAAGTTAGAAAGTCGGTTATCCTTAATGTGGTTACCCAAGGTGTATGAAGAATGCTCAAATTCCCTCCTATTACCTATTATCCTAATGTTAATGTGATTAGTAAATGAATTCAAAGGAGAAAGCAATTTTTTTCCAATAAATTGTTTCCCTTATAATACTTACCTGCTCACACTGCTTCAATACCCTCCCATTCTCCATGGAATGCAAACAGAAAGGATGGGAAGGTATTAAATTTAAAATGTTCCACTCGGCTTGAAAGTGGTACTACCAGGTGGCAGCAAGTGGAAGCAAAGAGTTATTGCCATTTGAAGGGCTGGATTTGGAAAATAGTGGTGTTTATATTCCAAATGTTAATATGATCATAATTTATAGAAACGATTTTCTTTCTCTGCTGAAGTATTTTACATTTAATTTATTATAAATTATAGATTTATAGGGCTAGCTGCATGGAGAAATTTTATAATAGTTAATTTGGAAAGTTTTCACATATGCTACTTTGTAGTTCTTGATATATTTAAGTGATATTACTAATTATTGAGATCATTTAAAAAAAATGTATTTCCATGCAGAACTTATTTGTGTGTACATGATTATAAATAACTATACATTCCCTGCATGTCAGGTTGTAGAATGGAATTTTAAGGTCAAAGCTGCATACTTGGCACTAATGGTTAGAAGGGTCATCTTGGCACAGCATGACAAGGTCAAGGCCGATGACAGGGATTACTATGGCAACAAAAGATTGGAGTTGGCAGGACAGTTACTATCCTTGTTATTTGAAGATTTATTCAAAAAGTTCAATTCAGAGGTAATGTGCTTTTCACTTTTATTATTTGATAAAAAATTTAGAACATTTACATCAATTGTGTTAGTATTCTTATGATTCATTTTTTACAGTATTTAAATCATGCTTGAAGAACATTAAAAATATTAGGTCCTGTCCAGTAAAATGTACTTAGGACCCTTCGAAAGCACCTTTAATGTGGAATAGTCATCATAAATGCAATTTAGAATTTTTTCTATTGTTTTCATACGAACACTGAGTGATAGGAAAAAGGGCCTTCCCTTGGTACCAAATATGTCTAAATGGAACATCCCTTGTAAAGAGATTGAATTTGCCTGCAAGAAATATTTTATCATCGTATTTTAAAGGATGTAAGTAAATTATATATTTTTGGGTGATATATGTAGATTTTTTTTGTGTGCATCATGAATAGTTAACAATGAAATTTTAATGCAAACATTAAATGTTGATAGTTAATAATGATGCTTGCAGTTTAGTGATTATTTCTTTGTGGTTTTCTCTTGTAGTTAAAGAGAATTGCAGATATGACTATTCCAAAGCCAAGAGCAGCCCAGTTTGATATTGTGAAACATATGAGACAGGATCAGATTACAAATGGCCTTGCCAATGCTATTTCTACGGTAGGTTCCTCATTATTATATAGCTATAACATGGTAAACATTTACAATATTTATATGACTGTTTATTTTTTCAATCCTGCTTTGAAGATTCTAATTGCTTCATCACATTCTACATCAAAACAGGGCAGGTGATTGAAAAGTTTACTTGATCAGAAATATTGATCACTTTCTCTGGGTTGCCAAACAATGGGTATTTCCATTACAGTTTTGAATCATTTCTGCTAGGTAGAACAGATCCTGTGTTTCACACCTACAGATCTTCTGATAGTGAAAATGGGACAGCAGGTAATATCTGCTCTTCATTGAAATGTGTCATCTATCTATAGATGCATTTTTGATTAGATCATGTGCATGAGTAAACATATGCATGTAAGCAGTAACATTAACTCTTGTTCAATGATAGCAAACACATGCATATAAGCAGTAACATTAACTC